>SJYH01003469.1:455804-473447 GCA_006408735.1 Sylvicapra grimmia | reverse complement strand
TGAACTGTTTCTCATAAATCTTTGACTGCATATGATTTTTTAAAATTTTATGTACTTGCAATTTATGATTTTGAACTGTTTACTTCTATTCTGTATATTAAAATATTAATGAATGAAAGAAAACCAACATTCAACAAAAGTTTATTGTTTATCTACTTCTTTAGACCACGTAGTGATATATGGAAAACTAGTTCTAAGTTAATGACCAATGAAACAGACCAGGCTTACAGAAATGTTTTCCTTAAGAAAATGATAATAATCCTTAGCATTATTAAAATCAGTGAATTTTCAGTTTTCCTTGATTAATGTACAATTGCTTTTGCAGATGGTTTATTTGCATCAGAATGCAAATGTTCACACATTGAATTGAACTTGGTTGACATCTCCTAACAGAAGCAGAAGATATTAAGAAGAGGTGGCAAGAATACATGAAAGAACTGTACAAAAAAGATCTTCACGACTCAGATAATCATGATGATGTGATCACTAATCTAGAGCCAGACATCTTGGAATGTGAAGTCAAGTGGGCTTTAGAAAGCGTCACTACGAACAAAGCTAGTGGAGGTGATGGAATTTCAGTTGAGCTGTTTCAAGTCCTGAAAGATGATGCTGTGAAAGTGCTGCACTCAATATGCTAGCACATTTGGAAAACTCAGCAGTGGCCACAGGACTGGAAAAGGTCAGTTTTCATTCCAATTCCAAAGAAAGGCAATGCCAAAGAATGCTCAAACTACCGCACAATTGCACTCATCTCACATGCTAGTAAAGTAATGCTCAAAATTCTCCAAGCCAGGCTTCAGCAATACGTGAACCGTGAACTCCCTGATGTTCAAGCTGGCTTTAGAAAAGGCAGAGGAACCAGAGATCAAATTGCCAACATCCGCTGGATCATGGAAAAAGCAAGAGAGTTCCAGAAAAACATCTACTTCTGCTTTATTGACTATGCCAAAGCCTTTGACTGTGTGGATCACAATAAACTGTGGAAAATTCTGAAAGAGATGGGAATACCAGACCACCTAACCTGCCTCTTGAGAAATCTGTATGCAGGTCAGGAAGCAACAGTTAGAACTGGACATGGAACAACAGACTGGTTCCAAATAGGAAAAGGAGTACGTCAAGGCTGTATATTGTCACCCTGCTTATTTAACTTATATGCAGAGTACATCATGAGAAATGCTGGACTGGAAGAAACACAAGCTGGAATCAAGATTGCCGGGAGAAATATCAATAACCTCAGATATGCAGATGACACCACCCTTATGGCAGAAAGTGAAGAGGAGCTAAAAAGCCTCTTGATGAAAGTGAAAGAGGAGAGCGAAAAAGTTGGCTTAAAGCTCAACATTCAGAAAACGAAGATCATGGCATCTGGTCCCATCACTTCATGGGAAATAGATGGGGAAACAGTGGAAACAGTGCCAGACTTTATTTTTTTAGGCTCCAAAATCACTGCTGATGGTGACTGCAGCCATGAAATTAAAAGACGCTTACTCCTTGGAAGAAAAGTTATGTCCAACCTAGATAGCATTTTCAAAAGCAGAGACATTACTTTGCCGACTAAGGTCCGTTTAGTCAAGGCTATGGTTTTTCCTGTGGTCATGTATGGATGTGAGAGTTGGACTGTGAAGAAGGCTGATCGCCGAAGAATTGATGCTTTTGAACTGTGGTGTTGGAGAAGACTCTTGAGAGTCCCTTGGACTGCAAGGAGATCCAACCAGTCCATTTTGAAGGAGATCAGCCCTGGGATTTCTTTGGAAGGAATGATGCTAAAGCTGAAACTCCAGTACTTTGGCCACCTCATGCGAAGAGTTGACTCATTGGAAAAGACCCTGATGCTGGGAGGGATTGGGGGCAGGAGGAGAAGGGGTGATGGAGGACGAGATGGGTGGACGGCATCACCGACTCAATGGAAAAGACCCTGATGCTGGGGAAGATTGAAGGCAGGAGGAAGGGGGATGACAGAGGACGAGATGGGTGGACGGCATCACCGACTCATTGGAAAAGCCCCTGATGCTGGGAGGGATTGGGGGCAGGAGGAGAAGGGGTGATGGAGGACGAGATGGGTGGACGGCATCACCGACTCAATGGAAAAGACCCTGATGCTGGGGAAGATTGAAGGCAGGAGGAAGGGGGATGACAGAGGACGAGATGGGTGGACGGCATCACCGACTCATTGGAAAAGCCCCTGATGCTGGGAGGGATTGGGGGCAGGAGGAGGGGGGACGACAGAGGACGAGACGGCTGGACGGCATCACCGACTCGACGGCCTTCGGCTTGAGCAAGCTCCGGGAGGCAGTGAGGGACGGGCGGCCTGGCGTGCCGCGCTCCCTGGGGTCGCAGAGAGTCGCTCACCACTTACTGACTGCGCAAGAGCAGCGTGGGGATTTAAGTGCCATAAAGTGCGTATTACAAATCTAGGCTCTTTTCTGAAAACTTGGAACAACTTTCTAAACTCTCACGCTGCGCACTTTATGGCTTGTTGGAGTCGGTTGAACGTTACTGTAGAACGTTTAAGGCACTTCGGCTCTCGGCGGTCTTGCATGTCTTGCGTGTTTCTCGTAACACTTGGCTTGGAGCACCTTGGCTTGCTGTGAGGTTACCATGGTGACCTCAGCTTGGATGGCCGCTCAGCAGCGCGGCGATGCGTTGCTGGGCGGGGGGAGGGGTTATCCATGGGGCGCCACCGCCGTCACTCGAGGGACACTGGACAAGTGTCACGACTCGTTGTGACAAGGGGATAGCATTGCCCATCTGACAGTGTGGTAGGAGACTTAAATGCGACTCTGTAAGAACAGTGCCCAGGGGGGCGCCTAGATGGAACAATAAATACTGGCACCTAACCAGTCATGGGTCAGCTTCAGGAAAATGCAAGACCTAAGATCTGCCTCAGGGATGTCCCTGGGGGTCCGGTGGCTAGGACGCTGAGTTCCCAGTTCAGGGGGCAGGTTCCATCCCTGGTCAGAGAGCGAGATCACACACGCCCCGGCTAAAAACCCGTGCGCTGTAACTGAGGCCTGGTGCAGCCAGACAGGTTTTCTGCAGTTCAGTTGCTCAGTTGTGTCCAACTCTGTGTGACCCCGTGGACTGCCACACGCCAGGCTTCCCTGTCCATCCCCAACTCCTGGAGCTTGCTCAAACTCATGTCCATCGAGTCGGAGATGCCATCCAGCCACCTCCTCCTCTGTCGTCCCCTTCTCCTTCAGCCTTCAGTCTTTCCCAGCATCAGGGTCTTTGCCAACGAGTCAGCTCTTCACATCAGGTGGCCAAAGTACTGGAGCTTCAGCATCAGTCCTTCCAGTGAGTGTTTAGGGTTGTTCTCCTTTAGGATGGACTGGTTGGATCTCCTTGCAGTCCAAGGGACTCTCAAGAGTCTTCTCCAACGCCACAGTTCAGAAGCATCAGTTCTTTGGTGCTCAGCCTTCCTTACGGTCAAACTTTCACTCACATCCATAACATGACTACGGCTGGAAAAGCCATAGCCGTGACTAGACGGACCTCGTCGGGAAAGTGCTGCTGCTGCTGCTGCTAAGTCGCTTCAGTCGTGTCCGACTCTGTGCGACCCCATAGACAGGAGCCCAACAGGCTCCCCTGTCCCTGGGATTCTCCAGGCAAGAACACTGGAGTGGGTTGCCATTTCCTTCTCCATTGTGTGAAAGCGAAAAGTGCAAGTGAAGTCGCTCAGTCGCATCCGACTTCTAGCGACCCCATGGACTGCAGCCTACCAGGCTCCTCCATCCATGGGATTTTCTAGGCAAGAGTACTGGAGTGGCTTGCTATTGCCTTCTCCGTCGGGAAAGTGATGTCTCTGCTTTTTAATATGCTGTCTAGGTTGGTCATAGCTTTTCTTCCAAGGAGCAAGCATCTTTTAATTTCATGGCTGCAGTCACCATCTGCAGTGATTTTGGAGCCCAAGAAAATAAAGTCTCTCACTGTTTCCATTGTCTCCCCATCTTATATATTTCCCCATTTATATATTTTTAAAAATCTGATTCTGACTCTTGAGTTCTCTCCAATATTCTTGCCTGGAGAATTCCATGGACAGGGGAGCCTGGGGGAGGGGGTGGTTACAATCCATGGGATCACCAAGAGTAGGATTTGGCTGAAAAGGTGGTGATGTGGGAGGGTTTAGAGGAGGCGGGGATGACTTCTGTCCCCTGCTGGAGGCGGGGAGGCTCCAGGGGTGCAAAAGGCTGAGTGGGGTCTGAGGACCACCTGAGGACCCACTAGCCCCTGGCATCCCCGNTTTGGCTGAAAAGGTGGTGATGTGGGAGGGTTTAGAGGAGGCGGGGATGACTTCTGTCCCCTGCTGGAGGCGGGGAGGCTCCAGGGGTGCAAAAGGCTGAGTGGGGTCTGAGGACCACCTGAGGACCCACTAGCCCCTGGCATCCCCGGCTGCCCATTTAGCATCCAGGTCAGGCAGCTCCCGAGGCCAGGGCCTTGCTCACTGCTGCCCAGGTCCAGGAGACCGAACTTGGGGAGATGCCCCGTTCTGTCCAGATAGGAGTCGGGAGGGGGCGTGGAGCTGCCCACCCTGATGCCCAGAGCTGGTGCCTGGCGCGCCCAGCATCCACTGTGGGGAAGCAGTGGCGGGCCCTCCCCACGGTCTCAGCTCCCCTCCTGCAGCGGCTGCGGGACAGCTCGCTGTGCCCGGGGCTGAGGTCTGCTCCTGATGGCTTCCAGGGTCCAGGCTGTCCCTCCCCAGGCGCCAGCCCAGTGCTGGCTCCTGTGCCCAGCCCCTGCCCAAGGCCCAGGCAGACCTCCTGCTGTGGGCCCCCAGCCCCCGCTGCCAGTGCAGCCCGCTGGCCTGAGGGTGGCCTGTGTCTCAGGGAGCATGGCCCCCTGCCTGGGCCTGTGGCTGGTGGTTGGCATCCTGGCTGAGCGAAGGGCCCAAGCACAGCCCGTAGGGTGGGGCCCAACGGGGGTCATACGGTATTTTTTCCTGAGTCACAACGCATCAGATACCACCTGCCTTCTCACGGCGCTGGAGGCTCTCTGCAAGGTCAGCTGACATGCAACAGGGAAGCTTGTCCAGTCACTCAGTTGCGTCCAACTCTGTGCGACCCCATGGACTGTAGCTGCCAGGCTCCCCTGTCCATGGAATTCTCCAGGCCAGAGAGCTAGTGGGCTGCCTTTCCTCCTCGAGGGGATCTTCCTGACCCAGGGATGGAACCTGCATCTCTCATGCCTCCCGCACAGGCAGGCAGGCTCTTTACCGTTGTGCCACCTGCAAAGCCTTACTAGTTGAGTTCTCTGGAAAACCCCCCAACTCTTCAAGGATCCCAATTTGGGAGGGATGGACCTCATATCATCACTCAGCATTTCTTCCCGGTTTTTTGGATCCAGTGCAGAGAGGGCTTTGCGAGTGTCCGCAGCACCCCAGCCCCAGGACACGAAGGTCACTGTCAGGGCGAGGGCAGGAGCTCCAGGTTGGAGGGTGTGTTGGACGAGGGGTGCACGGGCTGAGGGGCCCCAGTGGGACTGCCTTCCTGCCGTCGTTTTTCCAAATCTCATGCCGAGTTTTTGAGGACCCACTCTGTACTTGGGGAGACTTACCTGAGAGCGGGTTGTGTTACCCTTTCCTTCCTTCTGTAAATCACANCTCTTTACCGTTGTGCCACCTGCAAAGCCTTACTAGTTGAGTTCTCTGGAAAACTCCCCGACTCTTCAAGGATCCCAATTTGGGAGGGATGGACCTCATATCATCACTCAGCATTTCTTCCCGGTTTTTTGGATCCAGTGCAGAGAGGGCTTTGCGAGTGTCCGCAGCACCCCAGCCCCAGGACACGAAGGTCACTGTCAGGGCGAGGGCAGGAGCTCCAGGTTGGAGGGTGTGTTGGACGAGGGGTGCACGGGCTGAGGGGCCCCAGTGGGACTGCCTTCCTGCCGTCGTTTTTCCAAATCTCATGCCGAGTTTTTGAGGACCCACTCTGTACTTGGGGAGACTTACCTGAGAGCGGGTTGTGTTACCCTTTCCTTCCTTCTGTAAATCACATTGTGATTTAAATGAACTCTGAGAATGTGTCATTTGCAGAAGGAAGGACAGTATTAATAATTCTTTTTGTGTAAAGAACGCTCATCTCCTAATAGTCCTGTTTCTGAGTTTGCGTTTCTGGCGCCTGGGTGTTCACTCTGATATCACATCCTCCCCACGCCGTGCAGACATCCTCACGAAGCGCAGTATTTTCTGTCTCTAAACGTGTAAACACACAGAGCGCGGGGCCTGGAGCCCGGCGAACAATGGAGTTAGGAAGTGAGGCAGGCGCTGGTTCTCAGCTCGGGGTGTTTCTCATTACAAGTTAAACTGTTGAAAATGATGGCTTAATAGGCGCTACCTGGGATGTGGGTGAGATAATGAGGATGGAAGCCTGCGCATCTGCATTCCCTGGCTTCTTTGTGTTGAAATTAGTGAATGCACGATCACGGCAAAATGGTTTTCTGAATTTAATTTTCACTCCTTCTACGCCCTCTGCTTGAGAGAGAAACGGAGAAGAGGTGCCTTCTTAAGAGCCTTGTTCTAAAGCTGCCTGGGCAGCTCTCGGGCCCCCGCTGCCCTGGGGAGGGACGGGGTCTGAAGACAGATGGACGCGAGGTCCGGCTCAGGTTGGGGGTGAAGGCCCAGGGCGGTCGGCTCAGCTGGGGGCTGAGGGCGTGGAACAGGCGCTGAGTCCACCATGGGTGGAGCCCTGGGGGCAGGAGACTCGGGAGAGTTACAGGCCGGGGGGCGGCGAGGAGAAAGGGGCGCCCACCCCAGACCCTCCCCTGAGGCCGCCTCTCTGTCGGCCGGGCCCTCCCGGGCACGTTGAGTTGGCATAGGGTGACTTGGGTTTAAAGGACAGAGGGGTTCAGCAGCAGCAGAGTGCAGAGCCACTAACATGTCCGCTGATTTGATTGGATCGGCAGGGTTCAGGGCCCGGGTTCAGTCCCTGGTGGGGGAACTGAGATCCCACAAGCAGCGCTGCCTAAAAAAAACACAACAAAACCCACAGCAGTAGTCCGGGGTCTGCCTCAGCCTGTGCCCACCCTCAGCGCCTTCAGGGGAGGTGCTCGGGCGGCCTTCCCGGGCGGGTCAGCATCCGAAAGGTGCCCGTCTGCCCCCAGGTGGCGGGGTCACGGGCCGTGGGGCCCGGCCTCTGCCTCCAGGTGCGTCTCCAGCCATGAGATCCCAGGGCCCAACTCTGCTCAGGAGCCTCCGTTTCTAGGCCAGCCCCGACCAGCGGCTCCGGGGCTGGGGCTGGGGAGGGACCAGCCGTGTCGTGGCAAGCCCTGGACCCGCCGCCTCAGTTCCGTGGGGCTCAGCCTCCCCAGCAGGGGGCTGGAGCAGTGATGGCCATCAGGGACTCCCGCAAGGATTCAGTGAAGCAGCACGCGCAGCAGCTCTCGCCCGCGGGCCCCTCCGTGGGCCGGCCGCATTCTCAGGGCTGGGCACCCTGGCGGGAGGGGTGTCTGGCTCAGCCAGGGGCACAGGCGTGCCTGGCATTTGTGGAGGCGGCTTGACCAGGAAAGGCGGCATCGCACGGAGCTGCCCAGTGGCCGGCCCTGCTCTGAAGGCTTTCTGAGCAGAGCAGAAGGATATGAGCACGTCTTGGGGGCAGGTCCTCGTTTGGGTCCCACAGGGGACTTTGTTTAGTGACCACAGCCCAGCCCTCCACCGCCTAGGCCTTTGAACTTCACGTGGGCCCTCACGGAAAGGTTGTCCTTGGTGTCATCACACCAGCTGGAGCCCAGGATGTGGCGGTGGGCACAGAGGTCTCTGTGCACAGGAAAACCAAGTGTGTTAAACAGGGAGGGCCTCCCGGGCGGCTCCGTGGTAAGCAATCCACCTGCCAACGTGGGAGACTCAGCCTTGATCCCTTGGTGGGGTAGGTCCCCTGGGGAAGGGCATGGCAACCCACTCCAGGATTCTGGCCTGGAGAATCCCAGGGACAGAGGAGCCTGGCGGGCTACGGTCCATGGGGTCACAGAGAGTTGGACACGCCTGAGTGACTGAATGTGCTAAGCGGTTCAGTCGTGTCTGACTCTGCAACCCCACGGACTGTAGCCCGCCGGGCTCCTCTGTCCCTGGAATTCTCCAGGCAAGAATCCTGGAGTGGGTGGCCATGCCCCGCTCCAGGGATCCTCCTGACCCAGGGATTGACCCCGCATCCTATGTCTCCTGCACGGGCAGGCGGGTCCTTCATCGCTAGTTGCCACCACAACCGTTAAATAGGAAACTCACCGCATGATTGCCTGTTCAAGTCCTGTAGCGTAGCCTGTGTGTAAGCTTCTGCAGAACAGTGAATTTAAAAGAAAGGTCACACACATGTAATATGCCCCTCCTTCCCTTCTTTCTTGCTTCCTGCTATAGGAAAAAAAGACAGCTATGAGGAGCTTCTTGGATTCTATGCACCTAACTCCTCGAACTTTGCATTAATATACATTTTTCTTTATATTTAATTTCTGTGACAGACAAATTGCATGCCCTTAATTGAATTAACACAAATTAGACCTGAAAGGAATTGAGGATTGAACATCTGGGATGTTTCTTGAAAGCTTTCTTATTGCCTGAAGCGCTCGGAAAAAAAATTCCTCTTCCTTAACGACACCAATTAAAGACATATTAGAGTTAATACCGGCAGCGTCTTTCCAAAGCGGGGGTGATCATGATGGCTTTTGATCCTATTATCTCAGAACTCAGAAGCCAAGTATTTAAAAGCAGGACTGGTTTCAGGGAGGCACCTGGAGCTGGAGGGGCAGATGGACTCTGGTGAGCGGGGAGCTGACCGATCCTAGAGGCTGACCAAGAGCTCGATGCATCTGCCTGCCAGGGGCGGCGCGGGGCTCTCAGGGGCTCTCAGGGGCTCTCAGGGCTGGGGCACGCACCTCCCCTCCGCCTCCCAGCCCCCTGCTTCAGTTCTTTGTCTTGTTTGCAGATGATGCTTGCCCGTCTCCAAGGTTGTGTCTGGTGCTGAGAGCCCAGGTGCCAGTCAACAGCTGAGCCACTAAGTAAGCGATTCCCTCAGAGAAGCAGGACCTGTGTCCCCAGGCCGCACCTGCTGGTCTGGGCTGCACCCGAGAAGGCTTCCTTCTGTGCCCACACTTGCGGGTCTCCACGTGTCCGAGGGCAGGGCGCCCTCGTTTCTGTGTTTCTGCTCTTTCACGCCCGCCCCTTCATCCCGCTATGAGACACGGGTGGCTTCTTCAAGGCGCTGGTCCTCAAGTGAGGTCTGCAGGCCAGCAGGGGTAGCGGCACCTGGGACCTTGGAAATGCAGATTGACTCCACTTAGACTCGCTGAACCTGAAGAGGGTGTGGGTGGAGCTCAGGCTCCGAGGCAACAAGCTCTCCAGCTGGTGCTGGAAGCTCCGGAACCACTGGTCCAATGCACGTGAGTCAGGAGGGACCAGAAATGCCACCGTCTCAGGGTGCAGGGTGGGGCTCAGGAGGGCGCCGGGCAGCACCTATGCATGCTCACTGTAGGACCAGCCCTCACCCATGGGAGCCTGCACACTCTCTGTGCAGGAAGCATGTTTAGTATTAATCTCAGAAAACATGCTCTGGGAGACCTGCTTCCCGCTACCAAGGACCTGTGATGGGCAGCCGTGGGGCCTTCCTTCACGAGGTTGGAATTACTCTTCGTCCTCATTGGAAAATCGCACTTTCCATTTTTCTGGAAGTGGCGAGGTCGAATGGAGTCAGTGACTGTGAAGCGTGCGCCAGACCTCTGCATTCGTGAGTTAGTGGGGGAGGGGGGACATTTCATCCCGAGCAAAGTGGGATAAATACTCCACGCAGGTTGTAAGTGGTCCCTGAGCGGATCACAGCTGTGCCCTCTCCTCGCAGGTGTGACAGGGGTGTCTCCAAATCCCCGAGTGGAAGGTTGACCAGTGATTCCTGTGCAATGACACACAAAAGAGGGAGCCCAGGTCTCTAACAAAGGAGAAGACTCCGTCTGCTCTCCTCCTCTGGTCTCTAGGCGGCTCGTTGGATAAGTGCTCTCCGTGTGGGGCTTCCCTGTAGCTCCATTGGTAAAGAATCCTCCTGCAATGCGGGAGACCCAGGTTCGATCCCTGGGTCGGGAGGATCCCCTGGAGAATGAAATGGCAACCCACTCCAGTATTCTGGCCTGGAGAATTCCATGGACTGTATAGTCCGTGGGGTCACAAAGAGTGGTCTCTGTGAATCGAGGGCACTTCAGTGGGCAGACGGGTTCCTCTCTTACCTGCCTCCTTGGCACGCACCCACCCCCCCATGCCCCGCCATCTGCTGGATCATCTTCCCCACGAGCACAGTGAGAAAGCAAAACTGTAACCGCCGAGCTTCCTGATGATGGAGGCTGGTCTGTATAACAGGGACTTGGGAGCCCTCTGCCAGAATGTCATCTTAGAGATGTTCATTGTGTTCTAATCTGTAGAAGTACACAGATCCCAGTCTCCTAACCTTGGGATGGACATGTACACACAGCTCTATTTAAATCATGACCGGCAGCACAGGGAATCCGGCTCAAGCCTTTCCAACACCCCACATGGGAAAAGGATTTGAGAAAGATCAGACGTGCATGTTATATATATCTGAATCGCTTGGCTATACCCCTGAAACTACACTCCACTTAAAACCATTCACAGACCTTGACTGCAGCGTGGTGCTGGTCTTGGCGGTGCTCGGATGGGGTCTGATCCTTCATCCTAGCACCGCTTCTCAAGAGGGTCCCTGGCTCCTCGGGGAGCCCCCCACCTTCCCTGTCCTTCCCTCACCACGGGGCAGCGTTAGTCTCTGCCTTCTTCCCCGCCCCTTGGGGATTTGCTAGAATGTGGTTCACATGAGGCTCTGTGACCTGCTCCGTCTCCCCGGACACCGTCAAGTACCTGGAAGGAGAGAGGCCGGAGAGCCAGGCGTGGCGCCGTGCCAGGCTGCCGGCCGCGGGAGAGTGAGAACGAGGGCCCCCGTGGGTTGCGTCCCCGGCAGGACAGCCAGGCCTAGACGGCGGAGTCGCTGCCTCCCCTCCTCCTCTTCCTCGGTCCACAGGAGAGGCGCCCTGGGGGTCTCTGTGCCATGGAGCACGGAGCGGAGCGGCCACGGCTCCCGTCCCTGTGGTTCCGCCGCCCTGGGAGGGCTGGGACCCAGGACAGCGGGCCGCCATCGGGCGCCTGGCACCCCAGGAAGCGGCGGGAGCTCTGCCCGGCAGCTGGCCCAGGTGATTTTTCTTCCGTCGGAAGGACTGTCAGCTCTCACGGTCCTGGGAGAGAGTCTCTCTCCCTGTCACGGGTGAGATAAACTCCCCCCGACGCTACGGGCGGCCAAGCTGCCAACTCCACATTTGCATTTCATAGTTTAGTTACAAATCAAAGATGTTGCCAGAACGCTCTGGTTCGGTTTGGGAAGGTAAATTGTAGTCATTATACCAGGGCACAGAAAGGCATACTAAATCTGAGGAGCGACACGCTGCCAAGGCTGGGTCAGTCCCCCAGGGGTGACCGAGCGCGGCGTATTTGCAAACGGGTCCGTCTTCCTCCAGATGATGGTGCTGGATTTAACCAGCTCGCTGTTGATAGGGAGCTGCTGTTGGTAGGAGCATCTCGCGGATGGGGGGACTGCAACACCATCTCTAAACGTCGAAGACCACAGAAGGTCCTCCAGGTCTTGCTGCGGATGCCTTCGAGGGTCACCAAGGCTTGGCCAGAGGAAGTGCGGTCTTCACGAGGGCCCCACGGTCAGGCCGGCGGTCGATACTGGGACAAAGGAGCCCCAAGCGGGGCTTTGTCTGCTTACTGTTCAATAAAAGTGCTTTGCTGGGAGAAGACAGTGCAGCCCGCAGTTTTGAGGGCTTGATATATATGGATATTAAACTCGTCATCAGAACCGAGTGCCCACCGCTTCTGCCTCCTTTGAGAGCCGGGCAGGGTAATTGGAAAGTCGCGGCGGTCCTTGTGCTGAGGCGGCATAAATCTCCGGGGGGTGACGGGCTGACAATGGGCGCCCTCCTTTGCTATCAGGGTGGCCCTTGTCTGAACTATTTATTAACCGAGATGTGAATGGGCCAATGAAGGGCCAATTTATATGTAACCACAGGAGATGTATTGCGACTGCCTTAAACGTCGATTTCCTTCCTGGGTTTGTTCTTGGTGGGGTATAGATGCGCAGAAGTGCAATAATGCGGGTCCGTCCTTATCAGATCTTGGATATTTCCCCAGACTGTCTGCAGCCATTAACCTTGCATATTATCTGACTTTGGTGATTAGTACCGGGCACATAAACCCGTATTGATGGCCGGTCTTGGTGGAGAATAGTCTGCTGAGTTATTGGGGGCTGGATTTTGCTGACTCTGTGATAGAAACGATAGTGTTATGCTGGTGCTGTGAGATTGCTCATTTGTCATTTCTAGGTGTGCGGTGTGGCCATGCAGGGCTGGGCTGCTAGGAGAAGCTTGTTGAGAAGCGTCGATCCCAGCTCACTGCCCCTCCTCAGGCTGCGCTGGGGCAGCCGTACTCGCTGACTCCGGTGGAGACGGAGCCGCTGTGCTCTCGTTTCCTCATCCTAACTCTGCTGCTGCTCATTCGTGCCCGACTCTTTGTGACCCTGTGGACTGCAGCACGCCAGGCCTCCCTGTCCGTCACCAATTCCCAGAGCTTGCCCAAACTCATGTCCATTGAGTCGGAGATGCCATCCAACCATCTCATCCTCTGTCGTCCCCTTCTCCTCCTGCCCTCAGTCTTTCTCAGCATCAGGGTCTTTTCCATTGAGTCAGTTGTTTGCATCAGGTGGCCAAAGTATTGACGTTTCAGCTTCAGCATCAGTCTTTCCAAAGAATATTTAGGGTTGATATCCTTCAGGATTGACTTATTTGATTTCCTTGCAGTCCAAGGGACTCTCAAGAGTCTTCTCCAACACCACAGTTCAAAAGCATCAATCCTTTGGCGCTCAGCCTTCTTTATGGTTCAGCTTTCACATCCATATATATCTCTTGGAAAGACCATAGCTCTAACTATAGAGACTATACAGTAACAGAGTGTGGCCCTTTAAAGAATTGGACCATGAGTCCATGTGGATAAGAGTCCAAGGCATCAATCCCTTGGTGCCCAGCCATCGCTATGGCCCAGCTCTCGCATCCATACATGATCACTGGAAAGACCATAGCTTCGGCGACACAAGTCTTTGTTGGCAAAGTCATGTCTCTGCTTTTTCATATGCTGTCTATGTTGGCCACAGCTTTTCTTCCAAGGAGTGCGCGTCTTTTAATTTCACGGCTGCAGTCACTGTCCACAGTGGTTTTGGAGCCAAGAAGATGCAGTCTGCCATTGTGCGCATCGTTGGCCCATCTACCGGCCATGGAGTGATGGGGCCCGAGGCCACGGTCTTAGCTTTCCGCCTCTGCTCGTCCTGCTCTGTCTGCCGTCTCCGCCGGGCAGACTCGTGGGGTTACGCCGTGGCCATGCGCGCTCAGACTCAGGCTTCATGACCCGGCGATGCCAGTCTGAGCAGCCGAGCCCCACATAGTCCTTCTTAGCACCCAGCAACTTGGGTCTCCAGACCCCATAGAAAGTGGGCTCCCTAAGGCTGCTCACAGAAGGCAGCCCCGAACAATGGCATCGCCCCTAAAAGACACAGGATCCCACGTCCTCACAGTGTGGGGTGATGCTGAGCCCGTTTATTACGTGTGTGTGTGCCCAGTCATGTCTGACTCTTTGCCACCAGAGGGACTATAGCTTGCCAGGCTCCTCTGTCGGTGGGATTTTCCAGACAAGAATGCTGGAGCGGGTTGCCATTTCCTTCTCTAGGGGACCTTCCCAACCCAGAGATCACACCCCTGTGTCCCGTGTCTCCTGGCTTGGCAGGCAGACTCTTTACTGCTAGCGCCACCTGGGAAGCCCCTGGTCATTATGATCAGGACCAAATTCCCAACCTGCAAATGCCATGGGTGAAGCCAACTTGGAGTCATGGCATTTTAAAAGTTGGGAAGGGCTGGAATGACTGTCTTGCCCAGAAAATCATGATGCCAGCAGGTGGTTAGTGGATCCACTAGAGTGGCATCAGGTCTGCACATTTTTAGCCCATCCCTTCCCGTCGCTGGTCATCTGAAGATGCTAAAGGCAGCAAGTTGAGTGCCTACAAGCCTCGTTCAAGGGCTGGGTTTGCCCAGATGGTGTTAGACATGGCCGGCTCCGCCCTGCACCATGCCCGTGAGGCCACCTGTGAACAGCAGTGCTCGGACCTGGGGCAAGTGGCGGGGCTCATCCCCACAGGCAGTGAGGGAGAAAGCACCTCCATTAAGGGATATTTCATTCTAAGACATTTTCAATTGAAATAGGCATTAATCGTGCTGTATACGGTACTAATAAACTCCTAAGTATGAAAGATAGCAACATATAAATGAAATAAAATTATCTTGGCATGGTGTGACGCTTCTGAAGAAGTTAACAATGGTCATAGTTTGATTTTTTATTATACTCAGGTGGATTCTTAAGCAGGGAAGTGCCGCATAGTTTGGTATTTTAAACTTTGGCTTGGACGGCCATGCTGGGTCTCTTTTTGAAGTCAGAAGCCTTCCGTGGATTGAAATCGTGTCTCTCTAATATCCTGGATGTGGGAGCTCAGCTGAGTCGCCTTGGTTAGCCTCTCTGGTCCTNTGAAATAAAATTATCTTGGCATGGTGTGACGCTTCTGAAGAAGTTAACAATGGTCATAGTTTGATTTTTTATTATACTCAGGTGGATTCTTAAGCAGGGAAGTGCCGCATAGTTTGGTATTTTAAACTTTGGCTTGGACGGCCATGCTGGGTCTCTTTTTGAAGTCAGAAGCCTTCCGTGGATTGAAATCGTGTCTCTCTAATATCCTGGATGTGGGAGCTCAGCTGAGTCGCCTTGGTTAGCCTCTCTGGTCCTCGGTTCCCTACTGACCCCTGGGGACTGAGCCCGCGGGGTTCTGACGGCTCCAGGAGGTACCTGCCGTCGGAGGCTCGGCCAGGGTGTGCGGTCTGTGAAATGAGAGGTGAGTGGCGGGGCTTCTGCTTTGCTTCTCATTCTAGAATTCTGAGATCCAGACCCGAGATGAGAGCTGGACTAGACTGGATTCCAAGGCGGGGGCCAGAGATGGCTGGAGGGGCGGAGTCTGAGCTGGGTCCTCCAGGGCGCGGCCGGGGCTTCTGTGGTGTGAGGAAGGCCCCCGTGTCTGGGGGTGTCACCCACCATGATGGTCCTTGCGTGGGAGGATCCCGGGCCGCAGAGGAGGAACGCCTCAGAGACGCTGCCCGGCAGCTTCGGGCGGGGGCTCAGGCAGAGGCCGGGGCCCGGGAGGCTCTGCTGGGGCTCTGAGGAGCCATCTCCATCCTCAAGCCTGCCGGGTCTCTCCTTCCAGCCTGGGAGGAAAGCCTGGGCGGTGACTTCTGACCACCTCGATGCCGGAGGGAATGGTCAGGCTGAGCGCCTCTCCCGAGACCCTCCGGGGCGGGCAGGAGCCAGCCCTGCCGGCGGAGCAGCAGCAGGCGGGCGCGCCTTCCTCCCCAGGCGTGCGCGCCGTCGGGGGCGGCAGGCACTGAGGTCCCGTGCAGCTGCAGACCGGACCCGGCGACGCCTTCCTGCCCTTCCACATGCGTGAGCCAGCCTCGCTCCACTGAGCAAGAAGCAGGCCTGGACCTCCTCGGCCTCTGCTGAGAAGCTGCCGTCCGGGCCTCCGCTTCATCTTCCGAGTCTGAGACGGTGGCGTCCGCGTCAGCCCAGAAATCCCGACTTTCCCGGCTCGCGTCTCCTGCAGCCGCCCGGCTGCCCACGAAGTACCTGTGTGTCCCTCCGCTTCGGGAGGCTCCTCGCTTTTGCAGACATGGGGCTTTCGGTCCGCCTCCTTCCCCTCGGTGCCGGGTGAGGCGCTTGGCAACGCGCCGCCTGCTTCGGCCCAGTGGGCGCAGAGGCAGGCGTCACTCCCCAGCCTCCGCGTCTTCCCTCCGGCCTCGGCGCCTCGTACTTGCCTGCTCCGCGCCACGATCCCGCTTGCCCAGACTCACTTAGGGCGAGAGGTTCTTTTTTGTTTCCACTTCCGTCGGTCCCCAGGAGTTGAAAATTTCTGGGAGTGCAGGAGGTGGATAGTGTTTTCCAGAAAACGCTGAAATTTTAAAGTGTTCACCATTCATTAATTTGCTGTTTAATAGTATCGCAATGGCACCCTACTCCAGTACTCTTGCCTGGAAAATCCCATGGACAGAGGAGCCTGGTGGGCTGCAGACCATGGGGTCTCGAAGAGTCGGAAAGGACCCGAGCGACTTCACTTTCACTTTTCACTTTCATGCATTGGAGAAGGAAACGGCAGCCCACTCCAGTGTTCTTGCCTGGAGAATCCCAGGGACGGAGGAGCCTGGTGGGCTGCCGTCTATGGGGTCGCACAGAGTCGGACACGACTGAAGCGACTTAGCAGCAGCAGCAGCAGCAGGATCTGTATTTGCACCAAACTGTTCAAGGCCGCAGGTAATGCGCGGAGGGCCAATCGCAAACGCGTGTTTCTCTGAGGGAGCCTGGTCCCTGGCGATGTGTGGGCTGGAGTTGCTCTCCCGTCCTCTCCTGAACTGCAAGCTGGCTGAAGACCGGGTTTGCCTAGGGAGCCTCAGATGCACCGTGAGACCCGTGGGGGAACTCGTGCGGCTGTGTCTCCCTCTGTGTGACTCTGAGCCTGGGTCCTGTGCGTGAGCCTGGCGATGCTGCTGCATTTCTGCTTTTTATGTTCTGGAATTGTCTTCAGTGTGGGCTTACCAGCACCAAGAACTTAATTTCCCTATGATTTGTTGTTGTTCTTTAGTTGCTAAGTCGTGTCTGACTCTTTGCAACCCCATGGACTGCAGCACGCCAGGCCTCCCTGTCCTTCACCATCTCCCAGAGTTTGCCGAAGTTCATATCTATTGAATTGATGATGCCATCTGATCATCTCGTCCTCTGTCATCCCCTTCTCCTCCTGCCTTCTATCTTTCCCAGCATCAGGGTCTTTTCTAATGAGTTGGCTCTTCATATCAGGTGGTCAAAGTTTTGGAGCTTCAGCATCAGTCCTTCCAATGAATATTCAGGGTTGATTTCCTAAAGGATCAACTGCTTTCCTCTCCTTGATGTCCAAAGGACTCTCAAGACTTAGCATAATCCTTTGGTGCTCAGCCTTCTTTTTGGTCCAACTCTTACATCCATACATGACTACTAGAAAAACCGTAGCTTTGACTAAATACACAGAACATAAAAGTTTAAGGAAAAGTTTCTTAACCATTTCTCAGTGTACATTTTGTTTGCATTTAGTGCATTCTCAGAGCCGTGCCATCATCGCCGGAACGTCTCCACCCCCCCCAATGGAAACTCGCTCCCATGAAACACCAACTGCCCATCCCCACCCCGGCCCTGTGCCCACCAGCCCCTCCGTCTCATGGCCGGGTGACTCCGGGTCCCGCACAGGAGTGGGATCGGGTGCCCACCCCGGCCCTATGCCCACCGTGCCCTCCGTCTCGTGGCCGGGCGACTCCGGGTCCCTCACAGGAGTGGGATCGGGTGCCCACCCTGGCCCTGTGCCCACCGGCCCCCTCCGTCTCATGGCCGGGCGACTCCGGGTCCCTCACAGGAGTGGGATCGGGTGCCCACCCCGGCCCTGTGCCCACCGGCCCCCTCCGTCTCATGGCCGGGCGACTCCGGGTCCCTCACAGGAGTAGGATCGG
>SJYH01003469.1:427277-438141 GCA_006408735.1 Sylvicapra grimmia | reverse complement strand
CCCCCACCCACCCTGGAAGAGATGCTCTTTGAGCCTTTTTGTGTCCTTTTGTTTTAAAAATCATCATGAGTCCTAACACAGGTGTGAATTCAGGTGACTACTGCCAGCAAAGCTGGGGTGGAGGACTGCTTCGCCTCCCCCAGGATCCCCCAGGCTGGCCTCGGCATTCACACCCACGGCAACCAATTGCTCCGGTGTTTCCGGCATGTGGAACGTTCGGTGCTAAACTGGAAAGGTGCCAGGGAAACCGAGACTGTGGTCACCCTCCCACATCGCCCCTGACCCTGGGATTAGTGGATTTTTCCTTTTCCAGCATTGGTGGTTTTTGGAGAATCTGAAATAAGTTGGCTCGCCCAGTAACCTCTGGGGCTGTGTCTCTCAGGGGGTCGCCTCTGGGCTTCGTCCAGGTTGCCCTGTCCCTTGATGGGGGGCTCTCTGGCCACGGACAGTGTTATTCCCCTATGTGGACACACTGAGGTCTGCTTGTCCACACCCCTGCTGAAGGGCACGTGGATCGTTTCCAGCGTTCACGCATGCAGGTGGTGGTGGGTGTTGATCTCGGGTGTCACATAGGAAGCGCGCTCAGCTTCCTAAGATGGGCCAGGGTTCCCGGGAGAGGCCCCAGACCGCCCGCGTTCCCGCCAGCCCGGCAGGAGCTCCCGGAGGCTCTGAGCCTGTGCCTTAAGCTCAAGGGCCTCGCGGAGCCCTCCTTCGGGGACACTCAGCTCCAGGCCACTGCCCCGGGACACGGCCAACTGGGACAGTGCCCCCGTGGCCTCGCTGAACACCTGCCACACGAGATGAACCCGCGTCTCCTGTGTCTCCTGCACTGTAGGCAGGTTCTTTACCCACCGAACCCTCTGCTTTCACTTCCCAGGAGTCGTTAATGGGCTTTGCTGGGGACACTGGGCGACTATTTGTATAGGATTCACACTGTATTTCCAGCTATTTATACGGTGCTTGAGCTTACTGGGCCTCCCGGGCGGCTCAGTGGTAAGGAGTCCGCCTGCCAGTGCAGGAGGCGTGGGTCCAGTCCCCGGGTCGGGACGATCCCCTGGGGAAGAAAATGGTAGCCCTCTCCAGTGTTCTTGCCTGGGGAATCCCATGGATCCGAACGTAGACAGAACAGGGCTGGGAGGAGCCTACAGGCTTAACTTAAAAGAATTAATTCTCATTTTAAAATAAAATACTGCAAGATGAACAATTTGAGGACACGCAGTAAACCTTGGCTGATCAGGCCTTGTAGAGGCCCAGAATGGGCGGCGCTGGGAGCTTTTGTGTTAATATGCGGACTATTCTGGGCTCTCAGATCCTCCTCACTCCCAAGCCAGGGATCCAATGGATGTGGGAAGTGGCTTAGTGGCTTCTAAATTGTTGTGTAAAACGTAGCCAAAAATGAACAAAAGTAGCCAAAAAAAAAAAAAAAAGATGGGATATCTCAGTATTCTTCTCTCAAGTGGAACCGATTCCCTGAGTTTTTAGTTAATCAGCTGAGCAGTGGGAAGCAAGGCAAGTCTATTTCTCTCTCGGAGCCTGAATTCACTTAAGGATTGCTAGAGGCGTCGCAGGCACAGAAATGACGGGCATTTAATGAACACGCGGGTGAGGGCTGGCCAAATCAGAACAAGGAGAAAAATATTTGGAGGAGATACACACAGGTCAGAAGGCTCCTCAAGCCCCCTCGGTTCAGCTGAAACAGATCCACACGAATGTCCGGCAGTGTTAGTTGGCCAGTTTCTGAAACAGCCAACCCACCCACAGGGCCAGAGGCCTCGGGTCATCACACGTGGGTCCCTGAGAAAGCACACGTCACCGTTGGTGCCTGAGGCTTAAGGTACTGAATCCAATCATTACTTTTTTTTTCTCCCTGAAAAATGTAAGTTTTAAATAACAGCATATTTATTCATTTGATTCTAATTTCCAATAACTGAAACAACATCCAATTTAGAAGACTGCATCAGGTGATCCAAATACCCGAGTGCCCTTGTGATTAAATGTACTTTATCAAGCGCTGCCTGATTGACCGTTGACCCTCTCGGCTGCCCGGGGAGCCCGTGGCTTCCGGCTGGCTGTGCGGGCCCTGGTCTGCGTTGGGCGCCAGGTCTCCACCTCCACCGGCCGCACCGGTCCGCCCGGGTTTCCCCAGGCGGGCAGTGGGTCACCGCGGGTGGATGCCGTGTGTCCATGCGGTGAGCAGGCACGGGCCCCTCCTCAAGGAAGCTGACGTGTCTGCTCTTGGGGAATCGGGTGCCGGGCCATCCAGCAGGACAGGGGGTGTTGGCGCGGGGTGGGGGCGGATCAGACAGGCCCTGGGCTGTGGCAGGAATTTTTATTTTTTCCCAAAACAACAGCAGCTGCTCTACATCCTGGGGCTGGGAGGGCAGTGGCGAGGTATGCGTTCCTTTCCTTTTCTTTTTGGGAGTTGGCTTGGGCCGGTTTGCGGACATTCATCGGAGGATCCCAGAAGGAGACGCTCGTTTCTGGCTCCTTCCTGGACTCTTCAGCCCAGCGCCCTGCGGACGGCTGAGGACTCTGCCTTGCTCTGGCCACGATCTTTGACTTACAACTCAAAGAAAGCTCAAAACCCCCAAAGGAGCTAGGGAGCCCCTAGCACCACGTCTGCGGGTTAGATTCACTGCGTGTCGGGGTCCCGGGGAGCAGGGGGCCCAGGACCAGCCCCGGGGTCTGCTGTCAGTGGCCTCGCCGTGGAGGCCTGCTCTCCACGCGGTGTCCGGAGCCTCACTGCAGACCGGACAGGGAGTTGGGAAGACGGCCAACAGAAACAAAGCCGCCTGTGCCCCGGGGCTGCAGCCTCGGAACCATCTCCCCGTCTGGGCGGATGCAGGAGACCGCGGCCCCCCACAGCCCCCTGGCCTTAGGAAGAGCCAGGTCGGCCGGCGCAGCGCTGCGGCGAGACCCCTGGAGGCCAGGCCCTCTGCGGGCCAAGTGTCCTTAGAGCAACTGGAACCGTTGGCTGTCACAGGGTTCAGTGAAAGGTCTGACGTGATCTCGAGAGAAAGTGCTCAGTGTTCAAAACAGGTTAATCTCATCCATGAGACCTTGGTAACCTCTTGAGAGAGCAGTTCGAGAGGGGAATGTATGTGTCTGCACGTGTGTGTACATGTATGTGTGTGAATATGTGCTCTGCACAGCACGTGTGTACACATGTGCACATGAGTATACACACATGTTAGCATGGAAATGTGCACACGCTTGGGGTATGTGCGCACACACATGCACATGAGTATTCACACGTGTTAACATGGACATAGCATGTGCTTAGGTGTATGTGTGCTGTGCCCAGCATGCATGTACACACATGCACATGAGTATTCACACGTTAGCAAGGGCATGCGCACACGCTTAGGTGTGCGTGTGCACACACATGCACATGAGTATTCACACGTTAGCAAGGGCATGTGCAGACGCTTAGGTGTGCGTGTGCACACACATGCACATGAGTGTTCACACGTTAGCAAGGGCATGTGCACACGCTTAGGTGTACGTGTGCACACACATGCACATGAGTATTCACACGTTAGCAAGGGCATGTGCACACGCTTAGGTGTGCGTGTGCACACACATGCACATGAGTATTCACACGTTAGCAAGGGCATGTGCACACGCTTAGGTGTGCGTGTGCACACACATGCACATGAGTATTCACACGTTAGCAAGGGCATGTGCACACGCTTAGGTGTGCGTGTGCACACACATGCACATGAGTATTCACACGTTAGCAAGGGCATGTGCACACGCTTAGGTGTGCGTGTGCACACACATGCACATGAGTATTCACACGTTAGCAAGGGCATGTGCACACGCTTAGGTGTGCGTGTGCACACACATGCACATGAGTATTCACACGTTAGCAAGGGCATGTGCACACGCTTAGGTGTGCGTGTGCACACACATGCACATGAGTATTCACACGTTAGCAAGGGCATGTGCACACGCTTAGGTGTGCGTGTGCACACACATGCACATGAGTATTCACACGTTAGCAAGGGCATGTGCACACGCTTAGGTGTGCGTGTGCACACACATGCACATGAGTATTCACACGTTAGCAAGGGCATGTGCACACGCTTAGGTGTGCGTGTGCACACACATGCACATGAGTATTCACACGTTAGCAAGGGCATGTGCACACGCTTAGGTGTGCGTGTGCACACACATGCACATGAGTATTCACACGTTAGCAAGGGCATGTGCACACGCTTAGGTGTGCGTGTGCACACACATGCACATGAGTATTCACACGTTAGCAAGGGCATGTGCACACGCTTAGGTGTGCGTGTGCACACACATGCACATGAGTATTCACACGTTAGCAAGGGCATGTGCACACGCTTAGGTGTGCGTGTGCACACACATGCACATGAGTATTCACACGTTAGCAAGGGCATGTGCACACGCTTAGGTGTGCGTGTGCACACACATGCACATGAGTGTTCACACGTTAGCAAGGGCATGTGCACACGCTTAGGTGTGCGTGTGCACACACATGCACATGAGTATTCACCTGTTAGCAAGGGCATGTGCACACGCTTAGGTGTGCGTGTGCTGTGTGCGGCACGTGTGTACACGCATGATTACAGATGAAGAAACGGAGGGCGCACCGGCTGGAGCCCTGGGGGCGAGCGCCACAGTCACTCAGCGTCTGCCGCGAGGCGCCCGGCGCTTCGGTGGTGCCGTTTGGACCTGCGCACGGCCGCCGAGGGATGGTTCGCTGTCAAGAGTCCTTGTATCGTTCTGGCAGGTGGGGGCCCCGGGGCCGGCAGGTTAGGTGGTCTCCTCGGGCAAGGCCCGCGGCTGGTCAGCAGGGTGGTGCCCTCCTGTCCTGCCCGTCTCTCCAGAGCCTGTGCCGCCAGCGCGTGGCCGCTGCGCTGAGACCTTGCAGTCTGAAGGGCAGCGTGCATGCTCACGGTCAGAACGCCTGGGGATGACCGCCTCTGATGCGTCAGTGAGCCTCATGGCTCTCCAGAGCACAAGCGACCCGGCTCCTGCAGGGCCCACGTGCTCCGTTAGGGGGACAGATGTGCTCAGAGCAGGCGGTGGTGGCAGATCCATGGTGGTGGGTAACTTCTGGACCTGCGAGAGGGCTTCCTCAGATGATGTTGTCGGGAAGGTAAGTGTGTGAAGCAAAAAGGGGTAGATTCATGGAAAATAATTGACCCTTAATGTCTGGAATGTGAATTAGAATTAGGTCCTCTCTTGCAAGTGACTCTTAGCATTTTACGGTGAAGTATCTGGGGCAGATTACACAAAGGGCGTTATGCTACAAATGCGTGTGCCCGTCACCAACCGTAAAAAGTAAACCGTGGCAAGCAGTCCCTCTGGCTCTCTGCTCCCCTTCCCTAGAGGTAACCGCTATCCTGAATTGGGTGTTTCTGGGACCAGAGGCAGTGCTGACGTGCATGTGGAAGGACTGTGCAAACAGCTCAGATACCGTTGTGCTTCTTGGTGACGCCCAGCATCCTGTTTCAGAAACTCCCGTTTGGCGGCAGCAGGTAGCTTTGACTCATTCGTCTCACTGGTCTTGTTTTACTTCAAACAAATGGGCCACAGCCTGTCTCTCGATTGGCTAATTGATGGACACAGAGGTAGTATCGACTTTTCCCAGTGTCTGCATATGGTAGTGAGTAGCTCTGTACATTCAAGCAAGTTCTCTGGGTCTAAAGCTACACCAGTTGCTGGGTCTCGGGGACGTAGCTCTTCACCTTTTCTAAGTACTGCCTTTGTTTTCTAAATCCCTGGGAGAGCTTCAGTGCCGGAGTCAAGGGCCTGGGCCGGTGAATGGACACACTTCAGAGCAGCCTCAGGAAGGGAGCAACTTCATCCCTGGCGCTTCGTAAACAACGAGCCGGGCGAAGATGCAGCGTGTCACGGGCTGATGCTTGCCAGAGCTGGGGTCCCCCACCTGGCTGATTCAGAGCGTGAGCTCCAGTGGCTCAGCCGCTCCCTGAGACCCTGGGCCCAACCCCTGGCTGAGGGACTCTGCAACAGGGCCCTCCTTTTCCAGGGCCGGTGCTGATATTCTGCCAGCCTGGCCCTGCCCATCTCCTGGGGCTTGGCCCTCTGCAGAGGGGAGCAGCTGGCAGAGGAGCTGAACCCCAAACCCGTGCTCCAGGCCTTCTTGTGCTCCTGTCCGTCTGCCCTGATGGTTGGGCACTGTTCTGGGGGCGGGCCAGCCCCGGGCGGCCTTGAGTCTGGGCAGAGTCCTGGCTTGATCACTCACTCTGTGAACACGAGCGAGTCACTCACTCTTTCTCTACTGCCATACGGGAGGCTCATCTGTGGAATGGGGCCAATAATGCATCTTTCTCAGACATTTTTGTAAAGAGGAGTTGAGATAATCCACCAAGGCCCTTAGCACAGTGCCCCCAAGGACACTGTCAATACGGTTCACCTGTTCCTGTGATCATATCAAATTGGAGGAGACTCAGAAGCCAGCCCATCCCTCCAGTTTATGGAGGAGGAGAATGAAAAGGTAAGGAGACTCGCCAACAATTGCAGGTTTAACGGCGGAGCCTCACCCAGGTTTCAGCTCCATCCCTCCATCGTCATCCACCATTCATCCATCTACCCACCCACCCCGCCATCCCGCCACTCAACAGTCGTTTATTAACATCTGGGTGTCAAGTGTTGTCACTGGTGACTCCTGGATGAGGCTCGTGGTTCCCAGGTTGGAGCCTGTCTTGGCTTAATGGGAGGGAGCTGACAGATGGCTAACTGTCCTGCCATGCGGGAACTACGCTGACACAGGCACAAGCCGGGTTCCGAGGAGAGAGGGGGCCACTTCCCAGCCTGGGTGGGGCGGGAAGAGGGTCAGGAAAGGGCTTCTGGATCTCAGATGATGGGGGCTGGCGCTGGCTCGGTCCAGGAGAGTGTGTGCGTTTGTCTGGCAGCGGTATCACCCGATGTGTGGGGGGTTGTACCTTGGTCCAGGAGACTGTGATTTTTCCGGCAGCGGCAGCACCCTGGGAGGTGTCTCGGGCTCCATCCCAGGTCGCCTGCGTCAGGATCTGCATTTTCACAAGACGTCGGGGAGGTTCGTGTGCACACTCAAGTTCAAGTGTGTCTGCTCCACACCGGGCGCCGTGCTCCCTGTCGCTCCCGGAGGCACCTGGTGCATGCAGGGCTTGGCGGGCTTCTGACGCAAGCTCCCGCGTCCTCCCTGGCTACTGGGGCACATGCACAGCCTCCCTGCCAGTCTGGCCGCCTGCCTGAGCATCGCAGGCCCGGAGGTGGCTGGGTGCTCCCTGCGTGTCCTGCAGGCTCATTAAAAGGCACACCATGAGCAGAGCAAGGGCCTGCTGTTCGTGAAAAGCGGTGTGAAGGATACACAAACGAAACGGCCTCTACTCCCTTCATGTGAGCAGCACTCTCCCCAGGGGAGGGGATGGGCACCCACGTGCCTGGGGGGTCTTCTCAGCGTGGCCTTGCCTGCGGGCTGTGTCGGGCACATTTGGAGAAACCTGCCCAGATGGAGAGAACGGAACGAGGCCTCAAGGAATAAGACAGTATTGACATCTGAGAGCATGTGTCAGATGCATCGATCTGAAAACCAAATGTTGACCAGTGAAAGGCTGTGGGCAATATTTCACCTTGAAGGTCAGCACGCTTGGACGGCTCGCAGAGATATGTATTCTTTTGTGCATTTTGGAGTATTTATTAGCAATCCTTGAGAAATGGTTGAGAGTTTTCACAGGAGGGGGTGGCCTGTGCCAATGTAACGAGCTGAAGTTCTGTGTCTGCTGTGAGGTGTGGGGACAGGTGGCCTCTGTGTCTCAAGGGGGCCCAGAAGCCAGGGAGCCGGGGCTGGGGGAGGGCCTCACGCGCCTCCGCTCACCTTCTCGTCCCAAGTCCACTCCCTGCTATGCCTCTGCCGACACCAGTTTCCCGAAGAAGCAGACCCAGGTCAGCGGACACCCTACCTTCAGTGGGGGTGCCACCTCGAGGAGCCGCTTGGTGGTTTGTGGAAGCGGGGGTGGCCGTGGGTGGCCACAGACATTCCGCAGGGCCCGGCCAGTCCCACCCGCTCAGTGGGCACCCCCCACACACACGGCTTTCCTAAGGGTGGAAACCCTGCTTCTGCGTGCCTGGCCTTGGACCAGCTTCTTTCCTAAAGCAGGTCACGGGCTCTTGCCTGACTGCTCAGCTGCGTCCAAGTCTGTGGCCTCATGGACTGCAGCCCGCCAGGCTCCTCTGTCCATGGATTTCCCAGGCAAGAGTACTGCAGTGGGTTGCCGTGTCCTCCTCCAGGAGAGCTTCCTGACCCAGGGATCAAACCTGTGTCTTCCGTGGCTCCTGCACTGGCAGGCAGATTCTTCACCACTGAGCCACCTGGGAAACCCATCACACAGTTCCCGTTCCTGCCAACACTTCCAGAAATGCNCCAGGAGACTGTGATTTTTCCAGCAGCGGCAGCACCCTGGGAGGTGTCTCGGGCTCCATCCCAGGTCGCCTGCGTCAGGATCTGCATTTTCACAAGACACCGGGGAGGTTCGTGTGCACACTCAAGTTCAAGTGTGTCTGCTCCACACCGGGCGCCGTGCTCCCTGTCGCTCCCGGAGGCACCTGGTGCATGCAGGGCTTGGCGGGCTTCTGACGCAAGCTCCCGCGTCCTCCCTGGCTACTGGGGCACATGCACAGCCTCCCTGCCAGTCTGGCCGCCTGCCTGAGCATCGCAGGCCCGGAGGCGGCTGGGTGCTCCCTGCGTGTCCTGCAGGCTCATTAAAAGGCACACCATGAGCAGAGCAAGGGCCTGCTGTTCGTGAAAAGCGGTGTGAAGGATACACAAACGAAACGGCCTCTACTCCCTTCATGTGAGCAGCACTCTCCCCAGGGGAGGGGATGGGCACCCACGTGCCTGGGGGGTCTTCTCAGCGTGGCCTTGCCTGCGGGCTGTGTCGGGCACATTTGGAGAAACCTGCCCAGATGGAGAGAACGGAACGAGGCCTCAAGGAATAAGACAGTATTGACATCTGAGAGCATGTGTCAGATGCATCGATCTGAAAACCAAATGTTGACCAGTGAAAGGCTGTGGGCAATATTTCACCTTGAAGGTCAGCACGCTTGGACGGCTCGCAGAGATATGTATTCTTTTGTGCATTTTGGAGTATTTATTAGCAATCCTTGAGAAATGGTTGAGAGTTTTCACAGGAGGGGGTGGCCTGTGCCAATGTAACGAGCTGAAGTTCTGTGTCTGCTGTGAGGTGTGGGGACAGGTGGCCTCTGTGTCTCAAGGGGGCCCAGAAGCCAGGGAGCCGGGGCTGGGGGAGGGCCTCACGCGCCTCCGCTCACCTTCTCGTCCCAAGTCCACTCCCTGCTATGCCTCTGCCGACACCAGTTTCCCGAAGAAGCAGACCCAGGTCAGCGGACACCCTACCTTCAGTGGGGGTGCCACCTCGAGGAGCCGCTTGGTGGTTTGTGGAAGCGGGGGTGGCCGTGGGCGGCCACAGACATTCCGCAGGGCCCGGCCAGTCCCACCCGCTCAGTGGGCACCCCCCACACACACGGCTTTCCTAAGGGTGGAAACCCTGCTTCTGCGTGCCTGGCCTTGGACCAGCTTCTTTCCTAAAGCAGGTCACGGGCTCTTGCCTGACTGCTCAGCTGCGTCCAAGTCTGTGGCCTCATGGACTGCAGCCCGCCAGGCTCCTCTGTCCATGGATTTCCCAGGCAAGAGTACTGCAGTGGGTTGCCGTGTCCTCCTCCAGGAGAGCTTCCTGACCCAGGGATCAAACCTGTGTCTTCCGTGGCTCCTGCACTGGCAGGCAGATTCTTCACCACTGAGCCACCTGGGAAACCCATCACACAGTTCCCGTTCCTGCCAACACTTCCAGAAATGCACACGTGCTTCAAACGAGGAAAGGTCATTCCTGATGCTGTTTGGAGCTTCACCGAGAGTGGGGCCACCGTGTCGGAAGCTCGCCTCTGAGCATCCTGAGCCCCGTGTCCAGCTGCCACACGCTCAGCAGTGGGCATGTCATGCAGACATGGGGTGACCTCACTGTGCCTTTGGGGAGGTCACACCCAGGAGCTGGCGTGTCAAAGTGCATAGTATTTACATTACCAGTATCTTCCTTTCACACTATTAGGGCGTTGCGTTGATTTCTGAAGCTAACTGGGGTACATTTTACAGTGTATTATTTCTTTTCTAGATAGCACAGGAGCACGTGAAACGTTTTCATAAGGTGGGGCCTGGGGTCTGGGTGGGCTGAGCGCCTCTGTCGTGGGCACCCTCCAGAGCAGGTGGGCGGCTCTTGTCTGCGTCCTGTCGCCCTGCCCTGGCCCACCGCCTTCTGGAGCTCAGAATGTGTCCAGGGTGTGCGATGGGGCGGGACGCTCCCTCTCTCTGGGAGCAGGGTCCTTTCTGGTCCTGCTCCTCACCGCGCTCTGCTCCCTCCTGAGCCTCTTCCCTCCCTCTCCCATTCCCACCATCATTCTCATCCAATCCCTGATGGGACAGTTTTCGTATTACATCGTATGCTGTTGTTCAGTCGCTCAGTCATGTCTGACTCTTTGAGACTCTTTGAAGCACGCCAGGCCTCCCTGTCCTTCACCATCTCCTGGAGCCTGCTCAAACTCGTGTCCATCGAGTCAGTGATGCCATCCAACCATCTCATCCTCTGTCATCCCCTTCTCCTCCTGCCCCCAATCTTTCCCAGCATCAAGGTCTTTTCAAATGAATCAGTTCTTTGCATCAGGTGACCAAAGTATTGGAGCTTCAGCATCAGTCCTTCCAGTGAATATTCAGGACTGATTTCCTTTCAGTTCAGTTCAGTTCAGTCGCTCAATCGTGTCCGACTCTTTGCGACCCCATGAATCGCAGCACGCCAGGCCTCCCTGTCCATCACCA
>SJYH01003469.1:391308-406082 GCA_006408735.1 Sylvicapra grimmia | reverse complement strand
ACCATCTCTCCCAGATCTTGTCTCTTGGTCCCCAACCTGCTGCCAGGGCTCAGGGTGCGTCCCCCTGGGGGAGGACGGGGCCCTGGGTGGTCCTGCCCATCCTTCCTCTGCTCCACCCCCCGCCCCCCACCCCTGGCTCCTGCAGATGGGTCTGCGGCCGTGGCCCAAGGGTCCCCACTCCAGCTGCTGCAGACTGCTCTCCTCTGGAGGGAAGCTGGGGGCCCAGTTCCGAATCCTGTTCAGTTTTACCAGCTGTCTTGTTCAGGCCACATTCCTCGAAATGTGTGGTCACGGAGCCGTCGCGCTGCAGATCAGGCCCTCGCTACTTTGGCTTCTTTTCCAGTTCTGGTCACTTTTGAGGGTGGGAAGTCCTCACCATTTGCAGGCACCATCAGCCCTCCTGGAGGCGTTTGCGCACTGGAGACAGTTCATGTGAAGGAGACCCAGGTCTCAATATAGTTTTGTGAAAGTTGAGATTTTTGTGGCTTTCACACATGTATGAGAGGCGAATTATTAATTAGCAACAGAATAATTATGATGACTTTTCAGTAATGTACAGATGGAATGTTTTGATCGCTGGAAGAGGGGGAACTGGGACTCATGGAAATACTGAGTATTTGACCAATGGCATCAAAAGTGATCCGGAACTCTTCAACTGTCCTTCCAACTCCGGCCCTACAGAGGTGCGGAAAACAGGAATTTTACCAGGAAAAGCACCTAACATTTCGGAGAAATTACTGTAGTAGCAGAACAGGAAAGAAAGCAGAAAAAGAAAAGAAAAATGGATACAAAGTGCCGTAGCCAACATAGACAGATAAGGTAGCATTTGTCCTTCTTGAAGTTAGAGTTGGGTTAGAAATGCAAGGAGGCAGCTTGGTGCCCAGATTTGGGGGAACATGCAGATCTGATCCGAGAGGAGAACCCGCGGTGATTCCATCGTCATGAACTCAGGGGACAAAATGGGGACAAGAGCAAAGTTTGTGTCTAAATAATATAATTAATGAATGAAAACCGATTAATCTCCACCTAAGATACGCCATTTAAAAATCTTACTCTGCGTGTGTTAAGGTAGCATATGTGTGTGTCAGCCTCATCAGCCGTGACTCTCTGTGACCCCACGGACTGCAGCCCGCCAGGCTGCCCTGTCCACGGGATTCTTCAGGCAGGAACACTGGAGGGGCTGCCGTTTCCTCCTCCAGGGCATCTTCCTGGCCCAGGGATCGAACCTGTTGTGTCTCCTGCACTGCAGGTGTGTTTTTGACCCGCGGAGCCATTGGGGAAGCCCCATTTGAAGGTAGACCTATTAATAATGTGTAAGGCATACATTTAAAGCAGAATTCTGCTTTTATTAGAATAAACAACAACCCCCTAAAGTACCAGGTTAGGGACAGAGGCACAGAGAGGCCTGCCTGGCCTGCAGCCGGGTGGCTCAGCTGAAGGGTCATTTTTCAAGACCCTGCTCTGCGTCCCCGGCTCAGGGGAAGGTCTCGGAGACCTCTCGAAGGCTGAGCTCTGCAATCCTAAGCTTCTGAAGTGACAGTAACATCACACCATTAACAGGATGGACGTTTGCGTGTCTGTAATCCCGTTTAGCGGAGAAGGCGATGGCATCCCACTCCAGTGCTCTTGCCTGGGAAATCCCACGGATGGAGGAGCCTGGTGGGCTGCAGTCCGTGGGGTCTCAAAGAGTCGGACATGACTGAGCGACTTCATTTTCACTTTTCAATTTCATGCATTGGAGAAGGTGATGGCACCCCACTCCAGTGTTCTTGCCTGGAGAATCCCAGGGACTGGGGAGCCTGGTGGGCTGCCGTCTGTGGGGTCGCACAGAATCAGACACGACTGAGGCGACTTAGCAGCAGCAGCAGCAGCAATCCCATTTAGAGCCCCTGAGCACGTCCGGCCGAGAGTCACAAGCTGATGGACCACACTGCAGGCTTCCTCCGGACACCTCCTCACCCAAGGGCCCGGCGTCCTCGTCTGTGGCTGATGCGGGGAGGCAGTTATGGGGCCGTAGCCTCCTACCCCACACTCCCCATCTCCTCCCGGACGGCACAGTGGGTAGGCCAGGCTCTCTTTCCTCCTGAGCACCTGGGATTGTGTTTGCCTATGGGGGGTTTGCTTTCCCGAGTGAGCTCGGTGCCTGGAGTGTGACATGCTGTCACAGAAAGATGTCGTTATGACAGTGTTGGATTCTGAGCCAATTGCAGGGCCTGGAGGCCTGCGTGCCTACGAGACTTCGGAAGCTAATGATGTAGTTCCTTGTGCAAAACTAGGGAAGTTATCTAAGTATGTAGTGTTTGAAGGAAAAGAATAATCAGGACATCTTTGGGGAGGGGATGAGGATGACTAATTGTTTAAACTGGACAAGCAGCTTTGCCCACAAACCATGTGCCTCAAGCATCTGCTGGCTTCCCCATTCAGCTGGTTTATTTATGTCACCAGGATGGATTTCCAACATTTGTATTTTACAGATTAAACAAGGTCTCTAGGTAACACTGTTGGAAAAACATCCTCCCAATTTTATCTGGAAACCATAAGCCTTCTGATTAACATTAATAACTTGAGAAATAATATTCCATTAAAAGCAGGAAGAGAAAAATAACCCTCATGGCGCCTGGGGCAGGGATGCGGAGCCCGTCAGGAGTGACTTCAGTGCCGCCGCGCTTCCGGGGCTCAGGGCTAGTTGAAGTTTTTACTTTCTGGTTTCTTCCAAGCTCTGGCTCTTTGTGTGTGGGGCCCACGGCTGGAAGAAGGGGGGCCACGGCCGGCGTCACCTCGGCCCTCCGTTGTGCGGGCTGTGCAGATGTCTCGCACTTTTGTTTGTAAGGCCCTTGAACGTGGTCAAGCGGCGAGTGGCGGGCGATCCACGCACACCTGGCCTCGAGGAGCGCCGCAGCAGCGCGGCTGCCATCCTGCGTGTCGGGCCGCCTTCAGAAGCCGCAGGCTCCGGGGGCCCTGGGGCGCTGGGGCAGGCGGGCTCTACTGCGCTTGCTTGGCCCCTGGATGCTGCGCTGCCTCTTGGGGGCGTCGGTTCGGGCTCCCTCCCTGCCCAGGCCACCTTTGCCATCAGGCTGCTTGGGCAGCGGTCACGTGACCCGAGACAGACGCGTATGTACACGGTTTGGGTGTAGGATGAGAGTGAAGTCAAGGTTAGAAACAGCGGATCGATGCAGAGACCGTTCCCGGGAGGTCGGCGGTGTGCCCCCGGCGCCTCTGCGGGGCTCCTCAGGGCAGCTTGCTTTCTGTGCTCGGCAAAGGCGGCCCAGTCTCGAGTCCTGACCACAGAGTCCCTTCACGGTCCACGACTGTCTGCGGGTCTGCGGAATCCCTGACCCCTCTTCCCACGCCTCCATCCCCGGGCTGAGTTCCTTTTTCTTTCTCCATTTCTCATCCCCCCCAGTGAGCACCGGGTCTGCCTCTGTCCTCTTTGGGCTTCCCTTGGGGCTCAGCGGTAAAGAATCCGCCTGCCAGTGCAGGAGATGCAGGCTCAATCCCTGGGTTGGGAATATCCCCTGGAGAAGGGAAGGGTTTGGAGAATCCCATGGACAGAGGAGCCTGGTGGGCTACAATCTATGGGGTAGCAAAGAGCTGGACGCAACGGAGCGGCTGAGCGTGCGCGCCCGTCACCCTCGGGCTGCAGGGCGTCCCCTGAGCGGCTGAGCGTGCGCGCCCGCGCTCGGGCTGCAGCGCGTCCATGAGCTTCCGAGCCGCCCTCACCCTGCTGTCAGCACCGTGCAGTCAGGAGTTCAGAAGTCAGTCTGCACGCAGAGGCTCTCCAAACACATGCGACAGTGACTCGGTCGGTAAGATCGCCCGCCCCCAGTCACCCCTGGAGCGTGCACCCTCTCTCCTCGCTTTGGGCCTAGACGGACACCGCGAAACGCCAGAGGCTGGAACCAGCAGTGATCTGACCCAGACCTGGCCTCTCAGCACCTGGGCTCCGCCAGGCCCCGAGGTTTGCTGTTCTGAGCTTGGCACCTCAATCCAGCTCCATTCGAGTTTTCTGAGAACTAGAATATGGGTTTCTCACCAACGCTTCCAGCACGAATCACATTCCCAGACTTCCGGGCACAGGACGGAGCCGCGGTTCTCCTCCCCGACATGAGAAGCGTGTTTGTGAGCGCACGTCTTTGTTTAGGCTGGGAGGAAGAATGAGATATCCTGCAGGGGCTCACAGACGCCTGCCGCTCCAGAAACACGTGTATCACCGCGTATCATGTAACGCCTCACTGTGGGGAATAGTAATGAATAGTTGGGACCACAATAATGTGCATTGTTGATGTTTGTTAAAATAAAGATATTCAATTTATAATAAAGGGGATTAAAAGCTTAATTCATGACTATGTTAATATTTGCCTGCAAGTACACAGATAAATGGCAACGCACCTTATCACGTTGAACACCTGCGCACACAAGTTCCTCCACGGAGATCTCCGCGGGATTGTACGTTTCGCAGAGCTTAAACTTCCATTTCCCAAAATAATGATATCATCCATTTACAGATATAGATAGGCTCTCCTCACTCCAGCTCCATCCTGAAATGAGCATTGTGACTTCAGCTACAAATATACGGAATTAATTGCCGGCGCGATACGCATGGTCCGCGCGCCGCGAGAACAGACCGCACGCACGGCGGCGCGCAGCGTCTGCACACCCGGGCTTTGGGGCGGCGGGGCCCCCGCACGGCTCTTCATCCGCGGAGGGAAGCAGGCGCACCTGGCTCTGTGAAAGTGGCCGCCACAGATGCCGGCAAATCAGATCCTATTTTTAAATGTTCTGGAGGAGTTTGCCCTTTGAAAGAGGTTTATGATGAATACTTCGGATGATGTGTCCTGATGGAAAATTAACGAGTGTTTACCAGCAGCTCTGACTTGATCATCCCTAGGATAATTACCTGGGAGATGCCAAGATAAGATCAGGCTGTGCTTTCATCTGGCTTCAGGAAAAACAAACAAACAGGAATAAATGCCCAGAGGTGCTAAGTTACAGGCTTTATTTCTCGGGAAATGTGCTATTCAGGGGATCTACCATGTGTGTGCTCATTCTTGTCCGACTCTTTTTCGACCTCATGGACGCAGCCCACTAGGCTCCTCTGTCCATGGGATTTCCCTGGTGAGAATACTGGAGTGGGTTGCCATTCCCTTCTCCAGGGGACCTTCCGGACCCAGGGATTGAACCCATGTCTCCCACATCTCCTGCACTGGCAGGCGGATTCCTTACCACTAGCGGCCCCCCTCCCACCCCCAGGAAAGTGTTAGTCACTCAACTGTGTCTGACTCTTTGTGACCACATGAATTGTAGCCGGCCAGATGGCACCCCACTCCAGTACTCTTACCTGGAAAATCCCATGGACGGAGGAGCCTGGTAGGCTGCAGTCCGTGGGGTCGCTGGGAGTTGGACATGGCTGAGCGACCTCACTTGCACTTTTCACTTTCATGCATTGGAGAAGGCAATGGCAACCCACTCCAGTGTTCTTGCCTGGAGAATCCCCGGGACGGCAGAGCCTGGCGGGCTGGCGCCTATGGGGTCGCACAGAGTTGGACACGACTGACGCGACTTAGCAGCAGCAGCAGCCTCCTCTGTCCATGGGCTTCTCCAGGCAGCAGTACTGGAGTGGGCTGCCATTTGTGGCTCCAGGGGACCTTCGGGACCCAGGGACCGATCCCGTGCCTCCTGCATCTCCCGCACTGGCAGGCGGGTCCTTTGCCTCCTGGGAATCCTGATCTGTTTCGGGCTCTTGCTGAATCGGCTTCCCAGGGCCACTGTAACAAGCGCCACAGACTGCCTGCCTTCACTCTTTCACACCCTCCGGGCAGAAGTCAGGGCGGCGGTGTGGGCAGGCCCGATCCTGCAGGGGTTGGGGGTCTGTCCCCGCCTCCCCGAGGCCTCTGCTGATTCCTGGCTTGTGGCAGCACAGGTCCAGTCTGCCCACAGCCTCTCCTGGGGTGTCCTCTGAGTCCAGACTCCCCTTTTATGAGGACGCCAGTCAGAGGGCGAAGTCCCCCCACCAGCATAGGGCCTTCACTGGTTCCACTGGCACTTGCTCTGTTTCCAAATAGGCCCCTCCGGAGGCTCAGGGCAGAGTGATGGGCTTTGAAGGGTGGATGCAGGGCAAGAGACACTTTCAACGGAAGACGCTAAATTAGGGACAGGTGTTCTGTGAAGAACAAGCAACTGTACACCCCTGATTATCCACAGCTCTCGGCATTTCTCATCATTTACTATTTCCTGCAAAGAGCCTACTGCGTGTGCGCTTAGAGGGGACGGCAGAAATTAAACCTGTGTGACTTTGCACGTGACTAGGCTCACACAGCTGGGGAAAGTTGTGGGATCGTGTGTCCTGTTGTATATTTCAGCTTATAGCTGAGAAAATGCTCGCAGGAGGGGACGGACGGGGAGGCGTGAGCCAGCGTCGTGCCGAGGGTGGGGAGCCTGGGGTCAGGCAGACTCGGGAAGGCCGGCCGGCTCGGGGGCACAGCCTCAGGCAAACCCTGGCCAGCCCCCACATGACGGCCCCTCACATCACCACCCGGGACTGCTCTGGAGCTCCAGGGATCGCGTGTGGCGCGGCTTGGGCGGGTGTGGAGCCTGGAGCCCGAGGGGGGAGAGCTCAGAAGCAGCAGGTGAGGGGCAGGTGAGCCCCCAGCCCAGGTCAGGAGCTGTGCGCGTTTCCCCTCGTTCGGCTGGATGTGGATGAGCCGGAGGCCCCGGTGCTGACTCTGGCCCAGAGGACGCAGGTGGACACGCAGGCGGGCCGCTCTGCTTGCTGATGAGAATGCGGCTGCGAGGCGGGCACCTGTCCCAAGGGGCCGCAGAGGCTGTGTCCGAGCGTGGGCGAGGCTCAGAGCAGCTCCCCGTCCGTAGGTCTGAGCATGTAACAGGACACAGGATCTGCCTACACTGCTCGGAGGTGAGAGCCTATCACACACGGAGTTGCATGGTGTTTATTTTAAAGTCCCCTTTAAATGCATCTGATATCTGATACCTGAACAGCCCAGGCGGCCCAGCGGCTCTTCTCCATGGTACGTCTGCTTGAATGGAGGCAGGCGGGCAGTGCAGGGGGCAGCTTTTGGAGGCCGGTGGCCTTTGAAGGGACAGTGGAGATGGCCAGTGCGACACGCCCTCAGGCCCTGGAAGGTGGCGCCTGTGCGGCTTGGGAGCGTCCGTCCAGAGGCTGGCGTGTGCGTCCCTCGCCCCCGTCCTGCCCCGCCGCCGCTGCCCGCTCCGCTCCTGGGCGCCCACTTTACCCGCCACCTGGCGCCCCACGCTGAGCCGCCTGCTGTCCCCAGACGGGAGCCCCACAGTGACACAGCTCCGGGGGTGCCGCCTGACCGCCTGGGGGTCTTTGTGACCCTGCTCCCCACTCTCTCTCTTCCTTTGCTCTTTCATTTCTCATTGTTTTCCTGTGTTTCCTTTTTTTGATTTCTTTTCTCAAGTCTCGATTTTCCCTCCCTTCTCAGCCTCCCATGGCCTCCATCCCAGGCCCTCTCAGTGGACTAGGATCTCCCTGGACATGAACAAGGGCCTATGTTTAAGGAGAAGGACAGAGGGTGTTCACAGGCATCGGTCATCACGTGTATTATTTAAGACGGTGTTTTTAGGATGTAGATGAAGCAGCCGTGGGGTTGGGCAGATCAGCCCCGAATGAGATGACTTTGTATCTCGCAGAGCTGCGCCGTCCAGTGAGCTAGTACCTGGCTATTTGCGGCTGTTCAGTTCAAATCCATTCAAACTGAATTAATTAAACTTTAGTTTCTTGGTCACACTCACTGTCTTCCAAGTGTCCAGCAAGCTACAGGTGGCCCCTGGCCACCGTGACGGATAGAGCAGGCGTGAAACCCGTCACAGGAGCGATGGTAAGCATGGCCCTGGGGAACCATGTTTATCTGCCAAGGACCCAGAAATACTGTTTTAGGTAAATATTATGATCAGCTGGTTGTGTCGTGAAATAAAATCAGCCTCACTACACGGATCTTTCTTTTTGCTTCACGCTTCTCTCTCTTTACTACTCAGTTGGGAAAGGTCATTTCAATATCAATTCAGGTTTTAAAAGAGTCAATTTCAACTCTTTGGCTAGAATAAGGCCAAAGTGGAATTTGGTGCTGGTGGGCGGGACACTCGGCGATTTCAGCGTGACTAAAATGGCCACACAAACTACAGTGTAAATGCGGCAACACAGGTGGCCTCCTCCTTCTATGTGGGAAGAGGCCAGGGTGGAGCTGAGTGGCCTTCAAGCTCATCCAGGGAATGTGACGCCACTGCGTGGCTCTCACGCCACGGGAGGGTTCGCTGGCCAGGCCGCTGGCAGCCTCTTCCTCGTCCTTAGTTAGGTCCTTAGAATCATGAATCCGAAGGAGCCAGTGCGGACGGAGGCGACATCGCCCTGCCTGCTCGGCAGCCCATGTGACATCCGTGCTGCTGCTGCTGCCAAGTCGCTCAGGCGTGTCCGACTCTGTGCGACCCCACAGACGGCAGCCCACCAGGCTCCCCCGTCCCTGGGATTCTCCAGGCAAGAACACTGGAGTGGGTTGCCATTTCCTTCTCCAGTGCATGAAAGTGAAAAGGGAAAGTGAAGTCGCTCGGTCGTGTCCAACACTCAGCAACCCCATGGACTGCAGCCCACCAGGCTCCTCCATCCATGGGATTCTCCAGGCAAGGGTACTGGAGTGGGGTGCCATTGCCTTCTCCAGTTGCATCTCTAAGTTGTCGCTAACACTACCCAACACACGTGCGTGTCATGTGCAGACCGAACTTGAGTCGGCAGCCCCAGGTGTGTTAAAGCCATTGCTGCTGACCAGTGTGTGGTGGAGGAAAGTAAGGCTCTTATTACAGGGCCGAGCAGGACGGCAGCCAGCGGATGCTCAGGTGACCCGGTTCCTCCAGGACTTTCGGGGCAGAGTTTTCAAGGACGGTGTAAGGGAGGCGGTGGCAAGTCAGCTCATGGACGTTCCCGCTGGTCAATGGTGAGACATTGAGACTTTTGACAAGAGTTTGGTCCAGATTATCTATTAAACACGTTACTTAATTTCCGTGAACATCAGTTTCCCGGTCTGTGGATGGAAATAATAACGCTGCTTTGAGAGCTGGTCATGAGGCCAGCCTGGCAGAGCGCCTGGCCCCCGGGCTGGGCTCGTGCGGTGCTTCTGCAATAGCAGCGCCACGACCAGGCTCCCAGCACGTGCTGCCCAGCTGCTCAGTCACGTCCGACTCTTCACGACCCCAGGGACTGCAGCCGCCAGGCTCCTCTGTCCATGGGATTCTCCAGGCAGGAATGCTGGAGTGGGCTGCCATTGCCTTCCCCAGGGGGTCTTCCTGACCCAGCGACCCAGCCCGGTCTCCTGCCTCTCCTGCTCTGCAAGTGGCTTCTTTACTGCTGAGCCACCAGGGAAACCCAACTTCAGGTATACGTCAGAATTACAATGGGATGAGGAACAGGATATTTGGGTTTCCTGACAAAGATCTAACTCCTATTTTCCTTTTTTTTTTTTTAATGGCTGCTCATTCTAGTAGCTTTTAATAGATATAAATAATAACACAAATAATCAATGTTTTTTGATAAATGGGGCTAATCTCTAAATCCCTGGTATAAAGTAAATTCCCAAATGTGTTCAGTATTGTCTTCATTTGAATTATTGGACTTTTAAATTTTGGTTAGTAAACCATGCTAAGCTTGCCTTTCAGTTCAGTTCAGTCACTCAGTCGTGTCCAACTCTTTGCAACCCCATGGACTGCAGCGTGCCAGGCCTCCCTGTCCTTCACCAACTCCTGGAGCTTACTCTAACTCATGTCCATTGAGTCAGTGATGCCACCCAGCCATCTCATCCTCTGTTGCCCCCTTCTCTTCCCGCCCTCAATCTTGCCCAGCATCAGGGTCTTTTCCAATGAATCAGTTCTTTGCATCAGGTGGCCAAAGTATTGGAGTTTCAGCTTCAACATCAGTCCTTCCAACGAATACTCAGTATTGATTTCCTTTAGGATAGACTGGTTGGATCTCCTTGCAGTCCAAGGAACTCTCAAGAGTCTTCTCCAACATCGTAGTTCAAAGGCATCAGTTCTTCGGCACTCAGCTTTCTTTCTAGTCCAACTCTCATATCCGTATATGCCTACTGGAAGCTTGCCTTTGGTCTGCTATAAAGTAGGAAAAATACATGTGTGTGTGTGTGTGTCCATGTGTGCCCATTGTGCAGTTTTAATTAGCTGGTCAGTCCCCATCCTAATAGAAGGGTGGAGGGGTGTGAGGGGCTGCGGGGAGCCTGTGTCTACAGGAGGGGTTCACCTCTCGGTCCAGATCAGTCCAGGCTGGACAGAAGCTGGGCCTCTCCCCGTCGCCCATCCCCTTCATTTACACAGAATGACTTTTTTCTTTAACACTGAAACTTCTGTTACGCTGATCAGGCAGGGCCGGTTTCCAGTTCGATCTCGCCTGGGCCTAGTCAGCCAGTCCCGTCTGGCCTCCTCTGGGGCCGCCTGGTCTTTTCAGCTGTGATTTAGTGGGAGCCCCTGTCTCACTTCCTTGGGGCAGCATCGCAGATGCCTCGCCCTGTGATGGCGCAGGGCTCAGAGGCGGCGCGCCCCCAGCCTGGCCGCTCTCCAGCCTCAGTCCTCCGGGCCGCGTGGTCCGGCCTCTTCCCGGCACCCTGCTCTCTGCCGGTTCTCCTTGAGTCTGGGGCTGGAAGCTCGGGTCGGCGGAGACCCATCCAGAGGCAGCACTGCTCGAGAGTTAATTAGTGATTTCACCGCAGTGACCTGGCCAGGGTCACCCCTTTCACCATGCTTGCTCTGACCGTCTCAGAACAAATGAGATTGTAAACCCACTACTTGTAAACTCGGCACAAGAGACCCAACTGCTAAGAGTGTTTTGTGATTAGTTTTTTTTTTTTTTTTTTTTAATCACAGTTAGCAGCTGTCGTGAAATCGACAAGGACCTTCCTGCCCCGGGTCCTGTATCCAATGTCTGGTGGTGGGAAAGGGGAGAATACCAGCCCGGCTCTTGCCTGGTACCTGACCTGCTGAGCCACTGAGCAGGCCGGGGAGCCGGACGGCAGAGTGCCCAGGAGCTGGGTGTTGGGGAGGCTTCTGTCCTGTTGGAGGGAGAACCCAGGATCTTTGGATCAGGCCCAAGGGGATCATGTTGGTCTCATAATTAAGAAATGGAGTAGGTCTGGCCAGATCAGTGGACAAGGATGCCACAGTCATCAGGGATCCAGCCACCATGGACGGTGAGCCGGCGAGCCCTGGGGGAACTCGGGAAGGAAAGAACGCCCACCTGCTGCTTGGCAGCCATCAGATTTCATGCCCCAGAGCGAGCCCTGAGGAGACCCAGGATGTGAAAACACAGGATGTGAGCCCCAGGTAAGTGAGGTGCATATCAAAGGGGCGATTTCAGCAAGCCCAGTCCCTGGCCACTTCCCACACACAGAGAAGCACCAAAGTGCTTGACTTGGGATATCTGGTTTCCCTTAAGTAACAATAATCTTTTGATGTTCAGACTACCTGCCCTCTGTTGCAAAACTCCTATATCCCCTCCACCTGCCTCCACGAAGGGCCATGTCTCCCGTGGCCCCGAGGCCGCCGCGCCCCTCTCCCAGCGGGGCCCCTGGCGTTTGCCGTGTAGTCCTGAGCTCCGCGCGGCTCCTGCTGCTCTTGCTTAGTCACTGAGCGGCGTCTGACTCTTTGCCGCCCCATAGACTAGCCCGCCAGGCTCCTCTGTCCATGGGACTCTCCAGGCAAGAAGACGGGAGTGGGCTGCCCTTTCCTCCTCCACGGGATCTTCCCGACCCCGGGATTGAACCCGAGTCTCCTGCTTGGCAGGTGGTCTCTTCACCATTGAGCCATCTGGGAAGCCTGTCTTATGCCTGACGCATGTATGCAGCTGATTCACTTCGCTGCACAGCAGAAAAGCTAACGCAACATTGTGAAGCAACTGTACGCCTATAAGGGGCTTCCCAGGTGGCACTCGTGGAAAGAACCTGCCTGCCAAAGCAGGAGACGCGGGCTCAGTCCCTGAGTCAGGCAGATCCCCTGGAGGAGGGCATGACGACTCACTCCAGTGTTCTTGCCTGGAGAATCCCAGGGACAGAGGAGCCTGGTGGGCTCCAGTCCATGGGGTCGCAAAGAGCTGGACACGACTGAGGCAACTTAGGGAAGTCCTGTGGCTCAGACGGTAATGTGTCTGCCTGCAATGTGGGAGACCCGGGTTTGATCCCTGGGTTAGGAAGATCCCCTGGAGAAGGAAATGGCCACCCACTCCAGTACTCTTGCCTGGAGAATTCCATGGACTGAGGAGCCTGGTGGGCTACAGTCCATGGAGTCACAAAAAGTCGGACACAACTAAGCGACTTCACTTTCACGGCAACTTAGCCCGCATGCATGCATACACCAGTAAAAATTAATTAAAAAAAAAAAAAAAGAACGGCTCAGGAGACCTAGCAGTTAGCTTTCCAGAATTTTGTGAGCCTCTTGGTACACACAGCCACAGTTAAGAATTATACAAACTCGCAGTTACCGATCATGCAACCAGGAGGAACAACCACTCAAGCAGGACCCCAGCTCCATTCAGTGCGTTCCCCCGGGTCCGCGCCCTCGAGGCCACTTCCGCCTGTGGACACGGCACACGTGGCGTGTAGGGCGCCGCTCGGCCCCCTCTGCGTTCGGCGACCCCTCAGTGGCAGCTTGAACCAGCCGCCCTGGGAGTGCCCAGCCGTGGAGGCTGGCCGACACCACGGTGCGGGGCTCTCCTGACCGCCCCTCCCCGAGAGCCTGGCCTTCCCCACCTGCCAGCTCGCCGGCCAGGAGCCCCGGCCCGAGAGTGGAGCCGGTGCTCACCCACCAGCAGACTCAGCTTCGCGGGGTGCGCGGGGGTTCACACTGAGGGGCGCTGTGAGCTGCCTCGGGGCCCCAGGACTCAGGCTCCCCTCCCCAGCAGGCAGAGGTTCTCTTTCTCCTTGCTCAAAACTCAGTTTCCTCCAGCGCTAGGTCTGAACGATGCCGGACATTTTGCTCATGGTCTTTCTGAATGTCACAAAACCGTTTTGTAAAAATGTTCACACCGCAGTTTTGAAATGACTGTGTTCCAGAGAACAAGGCTGTTCCAATGTAGCTTTTACTTCTCGGTAGGACTGTGGGTTTCAGTTCTTTTGTGTGTTTAAGAAACTGTTGTTTCTGTGGGGTATGCACATTTTATTATTTTATTTGAAAATATTTATAATAGTAATTAACACTGTATCCTTCAAGAAAAGTGTTTAATGTTTTCTATAAAGGGAGCTATAGCTGTGGAGGCACACGGCACTGTGACGCTTTAAAACATGCGGAGTGGAGCGTCCTGTAGTCAACACGACACATCCTGGGATTTCAGTTTGATTTTCTTAAAAGTTAAAATAAAAATTAAATCATATACATAGATCATTTATAACAAAACTAATATTCTCTAAGCACAATATTTTAGTCTGAAAATCATGATACTGTGAATAGGAAAATATATAAACAGCCAGAATAAGACAATCGTGAAGAAATGAGATAATAGTCGTCAGATGAAACAATTAAATATGAATTATGACATAATTACAGACCCCCCGATGGGTAAAGAAGAAAGCTACTGATGATATAATAGTGTTTTCGGTAATGTCTACTGCTGTTTAGTCTAAAAAGATATTTATTTCATTGCAGATTCTTCCGTTTTGTTGCCTTAAACTTTCTCAAATGTTCCTTTAGACGGGGGATTTATGTGCCTCAATTGAGTCAAAAATAATAATCTTGAAAAAGTTTAATCCAAGTCCCAGTGGATTTCTGCATCGGAATGCTGTCCCCTCTGGCAGACATGGAAAGGCACAACTCCCCCACAGTAATTACTTTGGCCGTTGTTTCAAAATACCAATAGTATCAGCTTCAAGGATGCCAGGAACTCATTTTCTAAGCTCTTTGGCATAAAATTTATTTAAAAGTTGAAAACAGTTTAAATACATTGTATCAGTTTGTACAGGACTAATATAATTATCCTGGTCTTAGGGTTTAAAATTCTTTTTTGGGGAACTAAGGTCCCCCATGTTGCAGGGCACAGCCAAAAAAATAAATAAATAAAGCTAAGAAAGAAAAAAAAAATAAAATTCTTTTTTGTCTTACTTAAATTCAATACATACATTTCATTCAGATGATCATCAGAATCCGATCAAAGTCATCACTTTAGAAGGAAGGCTTGATTTCTGGAGTTATGAGGCTGGAAGCAGAGGAGCGAGTTTGTTATGTGTACATAGAAAACATACACATTCAAATACACATCCACATTCATGGACATAAAGTTATACACATTCAAATACACATCCACATTCATGGACATAAACTCACAAATACAAACGCATACAATTCATCCACACATGCAGAGTCGCACACTTAGGAAACATTCATACAGATACATAATCAAAAGCAAAAGCACATGTGTTCACGTGCATGCACACATGTGTACAAACATAATCACTCACATACACACATGTACCACATATGCAAATACATGTTTAAATATTCACATAAACACAGGAAGTCAAGTGGGCCTCAGGAAGTATCACTACAAACAAAGCTAGTGGAGGTGATGGAATTCCAGTTGAGCCATTTCAAATCCTGAAAGATGATGCTGTGAAAGTGCTGCACTCAATCTGCCAGCAAATTTGGAAAACTCAGCAGTGGCCACAGGACTGGAAAAGGTCAGTTTTCATTCCAATCCCAAAGAAAGGCAATGCCAAAGAATGCTCAAACTACTGCACAATTGCACTCATCTCACA
>SJYH01003469.1:359973-381897 GCA_006408735.1 Sylvicapra grimmia | reverse complement strand
CTAATGAAGCGGGGAATCAGTGTCACCAAAGGGACTGAGCATTTCCAAAGCGATGTTGAACTCGTGAAACGTTATGAAGCTGCGAGACCAAAGTTCCAGCATGGCTTTCAAGGAGAGGTTCAGCCAGGGGCCTGGGTCTGGAGTGGGTGGCACTTCACACACTGCCACCCTAGGTCGTCATGAATTCCCAGAAAGAGTTTGGGGGGAAGAAAGCATTGGGATACAATTGTATTTAGTATGTTTAATACAGCATTTTAAACATACCATGAATAGCAAATTGTCAGGAACTCTTAGGAGTGCTATTATATCCGTGATTCCTGAGCCAGGAAGAGAGATATGGGAAATTGCGGCAATTACAGTCCCATCTCATTGATTAACGCCGATTGCAAAATAGTCACAGAAATATTGGCACTGCAGCTTCAGTCTGTTTTACCTAATAACGTTCATGCCAATCAAACCAGACTTTTCAAAGCAAAGCATTAAAACAACAGAGGCGGCACCATTTACCATCTCAGTGCATGCGGCTAATGTATACAAGGCCAACACCGGCAAGTCTCTCCTGAGCTAATCTCTTCCCGATTCTGATACTGAATCTGCAATCACTGTTCCTTAGCTTAATCACGGACACAAACATAGTTAACTTAAAAACGCTGCCTGTTTCAATATGTAGAAAGGCTGTCAAATTAGATAGTCCTGTTACATGTCCGCTGGTGAATCATTGGAAAGACAAAACCTGAAACCAGATAATTTCTTCCCCAGGGGAGAAAAAAATTAGTTCAAGAATTATGTTTCTATTTATATGCCTTTTCCCCAAAGGTGAGAGGTTGCGCTATGATTAAGTTCCCGAGCACGTGAAGGTTGTTGACCTTCCCCAGTTTCATGATTTTTTAAGCGTTTTGTTTCACAAGAGATGATCTCGCTCCAGGTGTTATGTAGGAACACTGGCTACACCTTGCCGTAGGTCTTTTTCCTTACTTATCCTGTGACTTGTCCATGTCTTTATGCAGGAATGCCTTTGGTTAAAGCAAAAGCTGTAGACATCAAATTCAAAGTGAAAGTGAAGTCACTCACTCGTGTCTGACTCTTTGAGACTCCGTGAGCCTGCACCAGGCTCCTCCATCCATGGGATTCTCCAGGCAAGAGTCCTGGAGTGGGTTGCCATTTCCTCCTCCAGGGGATCTTCCTGACCCCCAGGGATCAAACCCGGGCCTCCTGCACTGCAGGCAGACGCTCTACCCCTGAGCCACCAGGGAAGCCGAAGCATTGTGCAGATGGCTCCTCCTTTCTTGCTTTCCTGCTCCAGCCATGGTCCCTGTATTAATGTAAATGCAGCTTATGTTGATGGTTAGAGAGCATCACTGACTCAATGGATATGAATCTGAGCAAATTCCAGGAGAGAGTGGGGGACAGAGGAGCCTGGTGCGCCGCAGTCCATGGGCCACAAAGAGTCAGACCCGACTTAGCAACTGAAAACAACAACCACAGGTTTATGTCGAACCAAGAGTGACGGGTTTGAGGACAGACGAGACCGCTTTCTTCTGGACATTTGGATGGTAATCGTAGGACACAATTAGCTCCTTGGAAAGACCCCTCCTGAAGCTTCAGATCTCCTAGATGTGTTTGGCTGGGACGCAGGAAGAATGAAAGTTCTTGAAAACGTTGGGGCGTCATCTAGAGAAAGCTCCCGAAAGCCCTGGCATTTATTTTGTTTTGATCAAAAGCTAAGCAAAGCGTCACTGAGGACAAGAATGAAACCAGCCTCACAACTGCCAATTCATAAACTGCCACTGTGCCCTGGAGACGAGTGGATGTAAGTGAAAGCCACAGGGCCTCTACTTCTTTGTGAATTTTCCAGACAACGTCTGCTGAGTAACCAAGCCTGAGGGGCCACCGTTGGTGTGTGAGTGGTTCTCCCCGGGAAGGGCGGCCAGTGGGCCGGCAATGCCAGCTCTTCCCCAGACGCTCTGCATGCCGGGTGCAGCGGGCGGCCCTTGGCTTCCCCCAGAGCCCCGGGCTTCACTGCTTCTTGGGACCTTCCCAAGGACACCAGCTTCCTCTCCGCCTTGCCGCTCCCTGCCTCTCATCACCTCACCTGTCTCGTCCCCTTTAGTACCATGTGGCTCGACCACGTCCCACCCAAACTCCTACGTTGGGGCCTCACCCCAGAACCTCAGAAGGGACCTGATTTGGAAACAGAACAGGTGCAGGTGGAATCAGCTGAGGTCCTCCCGCAGGAGGGAGGCCCTCATCCACTGGCTGGCGTCCTTATGAAAGGGGCGTCTGGACAGAGGAGACACCAGGGGACGCCGTGGGCAGACTGGACCTGTGCTGACACAGCCAGGAACCAGCAGAGACTTCGGGGGGCGGGCAGAGCCCCAACCCCTGCAGAGGGCGTGGCCCTGCCCACCACCCTGTCCCCAGGGCGTGAGAGTGCAGTTTGGGTGTGTGAGGTCAGGTCTGTGGGTCTTTGCTGTGAAGTCCCAGGACATGACTGCACAGAACGTACTTGGTCATATAGGATATGTGTGGAGCGGTGTTAGTCATTCAGTTGTGTCCAACTCTTTGCAGCCGCATGGACTGTAGCCCGCCAGGCTCCTCTGTCCATGGGGTTCTCCAGGCAGGGATACTGCAGTGGATGGCCATACCCTCCTCCAGGGGATCTTCCTGACCCAGGGATGGAGCCCAGGTCTCCGGCACTGCAGGCGGGTTCTTTACCAGCTGAGCCGCAGGGGAGCCCCTAGGAGGCGTGCTGGTCGACAGCCCCCAGTGCCGTCACCAAGGCTTTTGCTTTGCCTGTGTGCATTTTCACTTCCTTCACACACTTTTCTTAACAGAACGTGCTTATTGGCATAAAACAGAAAGTGCTTACCATGCGCACCAGTGAGTCTCAGCTTTTCCACCTTTGCTTGCTTTAAGAAACCTGGTTAAAGCTTTTTGAGAAATGAGCTTCACTGAGTCTTCGAACCCTGCCCCGGGGAGAAGGAACCCGGCCTGGCTCCTGAGGTGACTGGCTCCGGGACGTGGATTCTGAAGTCTTAGGCAGTTTCCGGTCAGTGTCACCGTGTCGGGCGCTTTCCAGCTCCTGTTCAGGGACAACTGTGTCTCTACATCAGCCCGGAGCCGCAGGAAGGTGAGGCTGCCGAGCAGGCCTGTCTGTGCTCCTCTCTCTCCCGTGGCCCCTGTGTGTGTGGGGGGGCGGGGTCCGGGCTTCCAGACCGGCTCCTCTGAAACCTGCACATGTGCCCGGCACGGACCCAGGGTCGTCCTCAGTCTGCACATGCCCCGCTGAGCTTCCCAGTGACGCCCACGGCGACCCAGGAGCCCAGAGGGTCTGCACAGGCCCCGCTGAGCTTCCCAGTGATGCCCACGGCGGCCCAGGAGCCCCGAGCGGCCTGGGGAGCTCGGTCTTGGCTCGGCGTCCAGAGTTTTGAAATTTTTTCCTGACTTGGCTTCGCGGCCTGATGTGGTAGATAGCGGGGCTTTCCCGGAGTCACAGTGGGAAGAATTCGCCTGCAAGGCAGGAGTTGCAGGAGACGCAGGTTTGATCCCTGGGTCTAGAAGATCCCCTGGAGGAGGGCGTGGCAATCCACTCCAGTGCCCTTGCCTGGAGCATTCCGGGGACAGGGCAGCCTGGCGGGCTACGGTCCGTGGGGCCGCAGAGAGTCGGACCCGACTGAGCGACTCGGCGCCGAGCACAGCGCGTGCAGGCCGTCTCTTGGAAGGCGGAACCCTGAGGCCGCAGCACCCGGGAGCCGTCTGCCGCTGTGATGCCTTCCCCTCTGGGTCGGCCTGGCCGCGCTGGTCAACGTTTGGGAGCAGGCGCGTTCGGAGGATTATTAAAGTGATTCAATGCTGCTCTACCTTCTGCAGCTACTCGGGGAAACTCTTTGTCGAGGGGGCTGGAGTGGTTAATTAAAATGTTAATAGGATTTATAGGAGGATTAAAGAGGAAATGTATGCGGGAGTTTGGAGTAAGGGAGAGTAGACCAGGGCTGCTGGGAGTCTTGAAGAGGCTGCTCTGAGGAGGGGCTCCGTCCCCCCCACCTCCTGCCACCGGGGCACAGCCCCGAGGCTCACAGACTCTCCGCGGGACCGCCCAGCCCCAGGGCTCACCGCGTGGTCCAGCTGCTGAGTCCTCGACACGTGTGGCCCCCCTGCCCAGCTGACTGTGGAACTGAAAACTCACCAGCCCCCAGCCTGTGCCCTGGCCCTCTGCCTGCGAGTGCCACACGCTCTCACAAGCCTGAGAGTGCCGCTCGGCACACCTGTAGACACACACCCCGGCTGCAGGGCAGCTCAGGAGGCCGCGGAAGTGACGCAGGTTTCTTTCTTTCTCGTTTTTCTGGGAAACGTTTGGTGCTGCCCCTGCTTTGGGCGTAACTGAGGCATCATCTTGACGGGCCTCAACCTCAAGGCCGTCGTGCGTCAGGTGCGGGGTGATGTCGCTTGGGGCTTATTAAACCCTTGATTTAAAACAGCACTTAGCAAGCAGGTCCGAAAACGACGGGACCCCTGAGGCGCAGTGGCCCCATGGTGCTCCCCCACCTCCCTGGGTGCTCAAGGGACCGACCCCCGGGGCACCACCCATAGGAACCTGTCCCGCCTCACCAGGGAGCGCGGCTTTGACGGTTGAGATTCCAGGAGGACGGGCATCAGACCGTGCTCGTCCCGGAGTCTGAAATGGCTCTTCGTGTCACGAGTGTTGGAGAAGTGAGTCACCAGGCCCTGGAGGCTGGCCCAGGGCCGGCTCTGAAGGTCGCAGGGAGAGGCCCCGCCTCAGGATGGCCAGGATGCCCGCCTCTGAGCCTCCGAAAAAGTGCATCTCGAGTCAGAGCTGGCGCCTGTCCAGTGCCGACTCGTGTAGCCACGGGCTCCGGGAAGTTTTCACTCCAGATCCCTGACTTTGAACTTGCGGGTGCACTCACTGGAGAAGACCCTGATGGTGGGAACGATTGAGGGCAGGAGGAGAAGGGGTGACAGAGGATGAGATGGTTGGATGGCCTTCCTGACTCGACGGACATGAGTTTGGTAAACTCCGGGAGATACTGAAGGATAGATGAGCCTGGTGTGTTGCTGCCTGTGGGGTCAAAGAATCGGACACGGCTTAGTGAGCGAATAGCGACACAAACGTGCCCGCTCCTTCACCGGACTGTCCGGATCCAATGGGGATGAGTAGGAGGCAGGCTGTGTGTGGAGCCGTCGGGAGGGTTTGGGGGGCCCACCCGTGGTCTGCACCCACAGCACGTGTTCACCGGTGCATTGATCCGTCCGAACCCCCGGGCCCACGTCCCCAGGTGACTGTCTCTGCGGGTCCCCGGGCAGCGGGTCACTTGGGTTCTCCCCGGCAGTGGGGTTCCTGTAAACACTCCCCAGGGCCACCGCTCTCTTCTGTCCAGACCCGCGAGTGCCGTTGTTTGCAACCCGAAACCCCTCTTGTAGGGGTGGGGGAGTCAAGCGCTCTGTCTGCGTGCTGCTTCAGAGACATGCTAGCTCAGTCGGTGTGGACCCCCCAGCGTGTTCCCTGCTCGAACCATCTTCCCCTCCAGGCAGCACCACACCCCACCCGCCGTCCACACCCTCTGCCCCCCTGCCTCTCTGAGGTCTCCAGACTGGCCTCGATCCCGATCCTCCTCTCTGCACTGGTGCCCTCAGCCGTGAGCTCACCTCTCACACGGGTCCATGAAAGAAATGCCACTGACCCTGAGGTTCACTCCGGCAGCCGTGAAACTCCAGACTCCAGAGAGCCAAGAGAAGCTGTGAGGAAGTCTGTTTTCAGACTTCCTGCAAAACCGATCACAGCAAGTGTCTGCCCTGCAAAGATGGAGCGATGCCGGGTGAAGGGGGCCGCAGAGGGCAACGCAGCCTCCCTTCTGGAGGGAGCTCCGGACGCCTGCATTTTACTTAATGAGTGAAACAGCCGTTGTGTAAACGCTGCCATTTTCAGAGCGTTTCCTGCCTGTGCACGGACACGCGGTAAGCAGTTGGCGCTCGTGCTAGTCGCTCGGTAGTGTCTGACTCTTCACAACCTGATGGACTGCAGCCCGCCAGGCTCTTCTGTCCATGGAATTCTCCAGGCGAGAATACTGGAGGGGCTCCCTTCCCTTCGCCAGAGGATTTTCCTGACCCAGGGATGGAACCAGTGTCTCCTGCATTGGCAGGTGGAGTCTTTACCCCTGGGCTACCCAGGTGGAGAAGGCAGTGGCACCCACTCCAGCACTCGTGCCTGGAAAATCCCATGGCCGGAGGAGCCTGGTGGGCTGCAGTCCATGGGGTCGCTAAGAGTCGGACATGACTGAGTGACTTCCCTTTCACGTTTCACTTTCATGCACTGGAGAAGGAAATGGCAACCCACTCCAGTGTTCTTGCCTGGAGAATCCCAGGGATGGGGGAGCCCAGTGGGCTGCTGTCTATGGGGTCGCACAGAGTCGGACACGACTGAAGCGACTTAGCAGCAGCAGAGCCGCCAGGGAAGCCCCACGGTAAGCTGACTGCCTGCCGTACACACACATGCTCTCTGGTACTTTCCAGTGTCCGGGACAAGGGCCATCTTGTCAACCCTCTGCCTAGAGCGAGAAGCAGAGGGGCTGGGCCATCCGCTCTGCCCTTTAGTCGCAGGGACCTGCACTGGCAGCCTGCCTTCCAGTTGCCTTGCTTGCACACCAACCCGCAGGCCCTGGTGAGGCCAGGAGACAGCAAGGCCCCAGCAAGAGCCCCTCTCCCTCCCAAGCCCCGCGTGGCACCCACGACTCCTGCCCAGGCGTTCCTGGTGGTGGAGGGGCCTCCGGACTCCCCAACCCTTTCTTGTCTGCACAGTTCCCATGGGAAGGAGGCCCGATATTTTCAAATGTAAGGTGTCAAGTTCAAGTCCAGCCACCCTTGGGAAATGTTGCTCTAGGGAAGGCCAGAGAACTCCTGGGACGATGTGCCATTTTGATATGATGTGTCTTTTCTGGGGAAAAAATCCAAAGTTGTCATCAGATTCTCTGAAATGCTCAGAATGTGTCTTCGTGGTGCAGGCTTTCTCTGGAAGGACTGCTCAGCTCACCCACATGGGAGGAGTTCTGTGAATCTGGGTGGCTCCAAATCCTGACCCTTAGGTTTGGGGTCAAAGTTCTTTGCATCTTGGGAAGGAGGGCCTGCCGGCAAGAAGGAAATGCTGGGTGTGGTCTGCGATGGTTAATCTGTGCGGACTTGGCCAGGCCGCGGTCCCCAGAAATTCAGTTAGACGCCGGTACGGAGGTTGCCGTGGAAGGAATTTTTTAGACGTGATTAAATCAGTAGACTTTGAGTAAAGGAGGTTGCCCTCCTGCACCTAATCAGCAGAAAGTTTTAAGGGAAAGAAAGCGAGGTTCCCCTTGAAAGAGGGAATTCTGTCTCCAGCTCTCCCCAAGGCCTCCAGCCCACCCTGCAGCTTCAGAAGTGCTGGTCTTGATAATCACACGGCTGAGCCCCTAAACTGAATCCATGCCCCCCTTCACATGTGCAGACATGCACGCAGGGACACACACCCCGTTACTGGTGTGGTCTCTCTGAGGCGCCCTAATAACCAGTCCCACGTTCCCAGTGAGCGTGTATTAGCAGTTGGTGCTAAGGATTTCCATACGTGACTTAATTCTCAAAATGACTCTGTGAGGCGGTCATGGCCCAATTCTGGGGCCAGGTAGAGAGTTGGGGTCAGGGTGCCCCCGCTCCTCTCCTGAAGCCCCTGGTGGGGCGGGGTGGGCCTTGGGCCTGTGCCGGGCTGACGCCTTCCTGCGGACACAGCGGGCACTGTCTGCAGCTCTGGGCCGGCCGGTGCCCTCCGCACCAGGCCCCTCCTCGGGCGCTCCTCAGCTCCGTCTCGAGGCTGCGTGCCCATGCTTCCCCCTAGACGTGGGGAAGCCTGGACCTGGGCCTGGGGGCCCCCGGGCTGGGCTGTCTGCTCCTCAGCTCCGTCTCGAGGCTGCGTGCCCCTGCTTCCCCCTAGACGTGGGGAAGCCTGGGCCTGGGAGCCCCTGGGCCAGGCTGTCTGCAGCTTGGCTGGTGTCTCCACGACCCTCCCTCCCTCTGGTGTTGGTCCTGGCAGGAGGCCGCGCTTCCCGGGGGAGCCCCGGGAGAGGTGCAGATGGACTTGGCGGGCGCGCCTGCTGGGATGCGAGTTCTCTTTTCTGGCCGAGGGACTTGGCAGGGCCCGGACCCCGTGGGGAGATGAGGGTCCTCGGGGCCTCTCCTGTGGAACAGGCATCTCCAGAGCCACTCAGCGCGTGACCTCACTCCCCACCATCCTGGCACCCCCAGGAATGAGGAGGGCAGCTGCACAGAGGTAGGGGGACCACACCCCAGCCCCTCCTGCAGTGGGTCAGCTTCCAGGCCGGCCGCCAGCTCCCGAGCCCCGCCAAGCTGCCCTCTCCTGTCCGCGCCTGGGTGGTCCCCTTTCAGGACCCTCGGCCTGTGGGTGGGCCTGGGCAGCCACTCTCCCTCCAGGCTTGTCCTAAACCCTGGTGTTTCCGGGGGACCCGGGTCCCATGCAGTCAGAGGAAGGACAGGCCAGCCACACCACCTCCAGGCAGGAGCCTTCAGGGGCGAGCAGCTCGCGAGAAGCTGTCACCCACGGCCCAGCCTAGCGCAGGGGGCCACTCGGGCCCCCGGGGCGAAGCCTGGAGTGGACGGGAGGGTGGGGTCAGTGGGGGTGCGCTCGAGGGGCCTGCGAGGGGGAGAGCGCGACCCATGGTGGGGGTCTCCATCCCACCTGCTGCCTTGCTCCCTGTTAACAGACTCCAGTCCTGGCACACCTCTTTGGCCCCAGAGGAGGGCTCGCACCCACCACCTGCGTCCGCCTCGCACACCCACTGTGTCCCTGCCTTCCCGGAGGAGCCTGTGCTGTGTACGGGGGCTGCTCCACTCCAGGTTGGGGGCTCCCATCTTGCCCCTCCTGGACACCAGCCCTTGGTCTCCTTCATCCTGCACCCTTGGATCTAGTCACACCTTCAGTCCCCCCGTCCTCTGACCACAGTAGACAGCCAGGCTCCCCCAGGCCCTCCTCGTGGCTCCTGACGTCGCGGTGCCCATCCCCCGCAGGGCTGCTGGTCCCCACCTGGCCCCTGCCCCACCTGCCACACTCGGGGACCCGGGACTGTGGCGCGAGCGCCGCTGCAGGGCCTGGTGGTCAGTGAGCACCGCCTGACTCAGCTGAGGGCTGGCCGCAAGAGCAGGTCAGAGCAGGGTGGTCCACCCCACAGTCGCTGGGGCCAGAGGGCAGGGCCAGGCACCACGACGGCTCGAGGACCTCGGACCCCGGCCGTCCCCCCGGGTCAAGCAGCTCCCCCGTCACACTTCACGTGTGGCTCCCATCACGTGGCTCACAGCTCACACGGGGACGTCTATCCCATGAGCAACACGTGAACCGAGCTGCTGACCAGACGCGATCCCTCACAGCTGCGATGTAGGACGCAGTTTGCTCCTCGGATGGCATTTGCAGCAGAGAGAAGGGGTTCAGGGGTGGCGTGGAGGGGCTGTGGGTGGTGAGAATCCCCTCCCACTGAACGGCAGAGACCCCAGGGAGGCACACACAGCAGGCTTCTTGAGGCGAAGCAGCCTAGGAGGCCCTGAGCACAGAGTGGCCGCGACAGGCCCGCCCCGCCCGGCGTCCCGGGGAGAGGGTCGGGATGACCCGTCCTCGGTAGGGGTCCACTCCTGGCTGGGGAGCGGCTTCACCTTGACACTCAGTGCCCCACAGACTTTCTGAGCCTGGGGCCAGCGGAGCATGCAGAAAAGCCTCAGGTCTCAGCCTTAGGTCACTGTGCGTGTGCAGATGGCAGACACAGAGAGAAGAGCCAGTCCGGTGGCCAGGGGTGGGGGGACGCCAGCAGGGGTGGAGCTGGGGCCGGACAGCCAGGTGCGGAAGGCCAGGCAGCGGTTGCCTGGAGACCGGGAGCAGTTCTGGGCAGGCGGGCAGCACGTTAGAGGGTGGCTGGCCTTGGGAAAATGGGCAGGACTGGAGGCAGGGTGGGCAGAACCCTGGGAAGGCTCTGACCCGGCGCTGGACAGAGGAGAAAGGCTTTAAGCCGGTGGAGGGGGGCCGGTTCCCCGGCGGGTGGGCGGCATGGGGGCCGCTGACCGAGAGAGGCAGGAAGTCACGCCTCCGCCCTCCGTGGGCCTTTCGTCCCCGGCGCCTCTCCCCCCAGGGGCGCTGTATTGAGACTGTTTACAGCATCGCTCAGGCTTCCTCGGTGGTGCCAGGGGTAAAGATCCTTCCTGCCAATGCAGGAGATGTAAGAGATGTGAGAGACACAGTTACAGATCCTGGGTTGGGAAGATCCCCTGGAGGAGGGCATGGCAACCCACTCCAGGATTCCTGCCTGGAGAATCCCAGGGACAGAGGAGCCTGGTGGGCTACGATCTGTGGGGTTGCAAAGAGCCCGATACGGCTGATGTGACTTAGCATGCATGCATGCACTGGTGTCTCTCAGGTTATAACCAACTGAGGAGTAATTTAGCATCAGGTATCTTTGATGGAAGCTTGTGGAAATGTCTACAGTTTTTGTAAAAATTAGATATTAACTTTGGAGACCTTTCCCCTCTCCCAGCTCTTCAGAACATGGTTTTAGGAGAACAGTTCCTGGCCAGGTTTGCTATGCCCCCAGGGTCTAAGAAGCTGCCTCCCTGGAGAAGCTGTGAGTCTGTCCCTCCGAGCGGGAGGGCTGACAAGAAGGAGATCACGGCGCAGGCAAGGTTATTCCTGCCGGAGCCCCGGATTCCACAGCCGTGGACGCATAAGGAAATGGTCCGCGGTGTGGCTTCCCATCTCTGCAGAAACACAGGACCAGCATGGTGAACTGTCCCGCTGTCTCTCAGTCCCCGTCCTGCCCGGGCGTGGTGCACGGGGACGGGCCTGGACACAGCATCCCGCGCTCTGCCTCCTTGGTGGCCGAGTGGCCGGGCTGCTCCGACTCCGCCCGCGGTACCTGGACGAACACTCTTCGCTAAGTGAGGGGGCTTGAAAGCCCCGCGTGTGGCCGGCCACCTTGGCGCTGTCATCCGAGATTGTGTTTTTAATTAAAAGTCTGCCTCGGAGTATGTCAAGTACTCCTGTATTTTTGCCATTCTTCTTATCTCTATGGCAACGAAAATATCTCAGCATTTACATGGACATCATATTCTTCGGCTAATGTACTATCTGAACCGTGCGTGCGCCGGGAAGGGGGCTGGCGGAGGCTGCTTCTGCAGGCTAGGATCCTGGAGTTGCCAAGACAACCAGGGGGCCCAAAGATGTCCTCGCCGGGAGCATCAAATGGGAGCTTGAAATTAATTCCCTCGCGTGTGTTTCTGGAGCTTGCGTTGTTAATTGAAATAATAGGAATGACCTTCCATGTCCGTTCAAAGCACCTGTCCTATTGAGGTTCTCTGTGCTATTTGCTCAAGTACACTCTTGTCTCAGGTGAATCTAGCGTGAAAGAGCCGGATGGAGGCACTCGCGGTGCGCTGTGGCATACTGACTTGCAGGGGCGGGGAGCGGCTCTGCTTGCGTCGGCTTGAAGCACCGGCAATAACATTTTTATTTTTAAACTTCATCTGTTTCTGCTCCCTTCTTGCCCGGCTCCNTGTCCGTTCAAAGCACCTGTCCTATTGAGGTTCTCTGTGCTATTTGCTCAAGTACACTCTTGTCTCAGGTGAATCTAGCGTGAAAGAGCCGAATGGAGACACTCGCGGTGCGCTGTGGCATACTGACTTGCAGGGGCGGGGAGCGGCTCTGCTTGTGTCGCCTTGAAACACCGGCAATAACATTTTTATTTTTAAACTTCATCTGTTTCTGCTCCCTTCTTGCCCGGCTCTGGGTCTGAGGATCTCTGCGAGCCGTCAGATCTGGGCGCTGGGCAAAGGAGCCTCACCGCTGCGTGCGCTGCCCCGCCCGTGCGTCTAGGCAGGCGGCGGCGTGGACGTGCCCACACGGTCCACCTCGCCTGGAAGCGGGAATTAGTATCCGTCCGGACCGTGATGATCTAGGTGGCCCAGGGCCGCCCCTGCTTCGCCAGTTCACCTGCTTCTCAGGACTCTTCCACTTTAGCAAATCACCACTCTGGGATCCTGATGGGTTTCCCTCCAAAATGAAAGGCCTGGGGCTCGGTGAGAGCACGTGAGAACGGGGGCTTTTCTTGTCCATGTCCGTGAGCAGGCCGAGGCCCAGGCCTGCTTGACACACTTTGCCTCTGAAGAACATTCCATTCGCAACTACGGATTAGATTCAGAAGCTAAGAACACGAACACAGGCATCTCGAGGGAGGTGTAGGCGCATACGCTCGCAGGCTCCACGCTTTAGAATCACCACCAGCTGCAGAAACAGGGTTGACGGGCAGGTGTCAGCTGAAGAGGCGCTGACACAGAGTCACTAGCAAGAACCCTGCCACCGTCCATGAATTCCCTTTTCGTGTAATTCTCATGTCTACATTGAACATCGCTGCCGGGAAGTGGCTTTCAAGATTGTGGTCGCCTGGCCAGGAGGGCCAGGAGCCAGTCCAGGCTCTGTGGTGGGGATGTCCAAGGCAGGTGCGTGCCCAGCGGACAGAGGGTCAGTAGGTGCCAGGGGTGTGCCTGGGGAGCCGGGGCTGCTGGAAAGCCTCGGGCTTTGCGTGGAAGAGGAAGGCAGACCAGAAGTCAGCAAGAGGTGAGCTTGCAACGCTTTCACTTCCTCTCTCTCTATAAGACCAGTTTACCCACACATGAGCAAATTTTATATTTCCCTTTCTTTACTCCCTTGCATATAGTATNCTACAGTTTTTGTAAAAATTAGATATTAACTTTGGAGACCTTTCCCCTCTCCCAGCTCTTCAGAACATGGTTTTAGGAGAACAGTTCCTGGCCAGGTTTGCTATGCCCCCAGGGTCTAAGAAGCTGCCTCCCTGGAGAAGCTGTGAGTCTGTCCCTCCGAGCGGGAGGGCTGACAAGAAGGAGATCACGGCGCAGGCAAGGTTATTCCTGCCGGAGCCCCGGATTCCACAGCCGTGGACGCATAAGGAAATGGTCCGCGGTGTGGCTTCCCATCTCTGCAGAAACACAGGACCAGCATGGTGAACTGTCCCGCTGTCTCTCAGTCCCCGTCCTGCCCGGGCGTGGTGCACGGGGACGGGCCTGGACACAGCATCCCGCGCTCTGCCTCCTTGGTGGCCGAGTGGCCGGGCTGCTCCGACTCCGCCCGCGGTACCTGGACGGACACTCTTCGCTAAGTGAGGGGGCTTGAAAGCCCCGCGTGTGGCCGGCCACCTTGGCGCTGTCATCCGAGATTGTGTTTTTAATTAAAAGTCTGCCTCGGAGTATGTCAAGTACTCCTGTATTTTTGCCATTCTTCTTATCTCTATGGCAACGAAAATATCTCAGCATTTACATGGACATCATATTCTTCGGCTAATGTACTATCTGAACCGTGCGTGCGCCGGGAAGGGGGCTGGCGGAGGCTGCTTCTGCAGGCTAGGATCCTGGAGTTGCCAAGACAACCAGGGGGCCCAAAGATGTCCTCGCCGGGAGCATCAAATGGGAGCTTGAAATTAATTCCCTCGCGTGTGTTTCTGGAGCTTGCGTTGTTAATTGAAATAATAGGAATGACCTTCCATGTCCGTTCAAAGCACCTGTCCTATTGAGGTTCTCTGTGCTATTTGCTCAAGTACACTCTTGTCTCAGGTGAATCTAGCGTGAAAGAGCCGGATGGAGGCACTCGCGGTGCGCTGTGGCATACTGACTTGCAGGGGCGGGGAGCGGCTCTGCTTGCGTCGGCTTGAAGCACCGGCAATAACATTTTTATTTTTAAACTTCATCTGTTTCTGCTCCCTTCTTGCCCGGCTCCGGGTCTGAGGATCTCTGCGAGCCGTCAGATCTGGGCGCTGGGCAAAGGAGCCTCACCGCTGCGTGCGCTGCCCCGCCCGTGCGTCTAGGCAGGCGGCGGCGTGGACGTGCCCACACGGTCCACCTCGCCTGGAAGCGGGAATTAGTATCCGTCCGGACCGTGATGATCTAGGTGGCCCAGGGCCGCCCCTGCTTCGCCAGTTCACCTGCTTCTCAGGACTCCTCCACTTTAGCAAATCACCACTCTGGGATCCTGATGGGTTTCCCTCCAAAATGAAAGGCCTGGGGCTCGGTGAGAGCACGTGAGAACGGGGGCTTTTCTTGTCCATGTCCGTGAGCAGGCCGAGGCCCAGGCCTGCTTGACACACTTTGCCTCTGAAGAACATTCCATTCGCAACTACGGATTAGATTCAGAAGCTAAGAACACGAACACAGGCATCTCGAGGGAGGTGTAGGCGCATACGCTCGCAGGCTCCACGCTTTAGAATCACCACCAGCTGCAGAAACAGGGTTGACGGGCAGGTGTCAGCTGAAGAGGCGCTGACACAGAGTCACTAGCAAGAACCCTGCCACCGTCCATGAATTCCCTTTTCGTGTAATTCTCATGTCTACATTGAACATCGCTGCCGGGAAGTGGCTTTCAAGATTGTGGTCGCCTGGCCAGGAGGGCCAGGAGCCAGTCCAGGTTCTGTGGTGGGGATGTCCAAGGCAGGTGCGTGCCCAGCGGACAGAGGGTCAGTAGGTGCCAGGGGTGTGCCTGGGGAGCCGGGGCTGCTGGAAAGCCTCGGGCTTTGCGTGGAAGAGGAAGGCAGACCAGAAGTCAGCAAGAGGTGAGCTTGCAACGCTTTCACTTCCTCTCTCTCTATAAGACCAGTTTATCCACACATGAGCAAATTTTATATTTCCCTTTCTTTACTCCCTTGCATATAGTATGATCAAGAATTGGGAATTTAATCCAGTTATCAACATTTATACCTATATAGACAAAGGTCTGTCTAGTCAAGTGAAGCGAAGTGAAATCACTCAGTCGTGTCCAACTCTTTGTGACCCCATGGACTGTAGCCTACCAGGCTCTTCCCTCCATGGGATTCTCCGACTAGTCAAAGCTATGGTTTTTCCAGTAATCATGTATGGATGCGACAGTTGGACCATAAAGGAAGCTGAGTGCTGAAGAACGGATGCTTTTGAACTGTGGTGTTGGAGAAGACCCTTGAGAGCCCCTTGGACTGCAAGGAGATCCAACCAGTCCATCCTAAAGGAGATCAGTCCCGAATATTCACTGGAAGGACTGAGGCTGAAGCTGACGCTCTAATACTCTGGCCACCTGATGCGGAGAGCTGACTCACTGGATAAGACCCTGATGCTGGGAAAGTCTGAAGGCAGGAGGAGAAGGGGACGACAGAGGATGAGATGGTTGGATGGCATCACCGACTCGATGGACACGAGTCTGAGCAAGCCCTGGTGGATGGCGGTGGACAGGGAGGCCTGGCGTGCTGCAGTCTGTGGGGTCGCAGAGAGTCGGACACGACCGAGCGCCTGAACAACAGTGACAAACCTACAGAGCAAATCCAAAGCAAGCGGCAGCACAGCCCGCGGAGAGCAGCAAGCGAGCAGAGCCGCCCGCTGCACTGAGACTCCGGCGTGCCGGGCGGGATCCCCACGCGGCTCCAGAAGGCGGAAACGTCTGGGGAGGGTCTCAGTGGTCGTTGTCGGCTGTGGTGNGCGAGCTAAGCCACCGCTCCTCGCCATCTTAGAGGGACAGTTACAAGATGCTTCTAAAACTTCTCAGCAGAACGTTAAGTTACATGTGGGGTGTTTGGGCGTGTGTGCCTTTGAGATTGCGTGGGGTGAGGCCTTTAACAGTGGGGTACCTAGGGCAGCCGGACACGTCCCTGGCTTTAACGGCGGCCAGGGAGGAGGGCGCTGCGGTTCCTCGGGCCCAGGGCTCTGCTGCCCAGGAGTCCCGGCCGGGGGCGGCCGTGGCCCGCCAGCGAACCCACAGCCAAGCGGTCCTCTGGGGCAGGCCGACCTTCTCTAGCTCTGTGTGGAGTTAGAATCGTGTCTTCTCTGCATACCGTCTTCGAATGAATTGAGGTTGCTCCTCCCTGTCACTTTATTAGCAAATCATTATACCCATTTCTTTGGGATTAAAAAGAGAAGGAGAAGGAACGTAAGGAAAACCCTAACGGTTTATACTGCAGCAGTTTAGGGGGGGCTTGAATGAAATGACAGGATTGCCACGATGTTAAATTTAACACATTTTATTTTAGCAATATGCTTATCTGATCATATCTCCAAGTGCAGCCAGCAATACAAAAGTAATTTGTGTAATTGTAGAGTCGTTCACTCTCAGACGACTTTTGAGACCACATTACCAAATTTTCAGCTTAAAAATGCCTTTATCCTGTCATGTGCGTAACTGCAGCAACGTGAACAGAGCTGGCGCTTCCCGTGCACGTGGAGGGCGGGAGGGTTAAAGTCCTTGGCGCTCAGAGCGCGCCCTGCCGTGCCCCGGCTCCCTGCCGGCGTGCGCCGAGACTCCCACGTCACTCCGTCCTTCTCCCCCGATGTTTCCACCCAAACTTAGACAGGCTGCAAAGGTGGGTGTGATGTGCCCCTGGGCGGCAAGGGGCTGCGTCTAGGGGGCGCCGGGTGAGGTGGCCGGCCCCCGGCGGGGGGCCCTCCTGCTCAGCCTTTAGGTGAGCGCCTGTTTCAGGATCCGAGATCAGATGAAATCCCAGGCCCTAACGCGCTTGTTGCTGTCTATGATCACGCGTAGTAACTCGATCAGCAGTGCCCGTTACAAACACACCCGGGCCCTTCTCCACACAGAGTCCCCGAGGCTCAGAGGGAGCCTCAGACGAGGGGGCGGGGGCGGCCCCGTATGACTCCTGCTGCCTGGCGCGGGCCCCGAGGCCGTGCACCCGCGCACGTTAGTATGTGGGGCTTGTTTTTCTCCTTCCGACTTCCTTCACCCTGCTGTAATGCGCAGGGAGGCCAGCCTGGCACTGCAAGAGGACCTAGAGGGATAGGAGGGGGTGGCGCTCGGGGCGGTACGTGTATAATTATGACCGATTCAGGCTGGAGTGCAGCGGAGGCCCCAGCAACACTGCAGAGCACCAAGCCTCCAGTTAAATAGTAATAATGATTCAAAGATATGGAAATGAAAAAAACGAACACAGAACGAAGCAAAAGCGTTGGGCACAGCCTGGGACCACGACTGGCTCCTGGCTGTTAGGGCAGCTGCTTGAGAAAACAGTGCCAGGTTCTGGAGACCAGGAACAGTTCAGAACAGCCGCAGGTTGCCGTGCGCTTCGCCTCCCCGCTGCTCCGGCGGTCCCTGGCTGGCCGCCCGCCCGGGTGGAGGCTGGGCTCCCTCCCTGACTGCCAGCCACGAAAGCCCTCCGCCGTGTCCACGTAGGCCCTGCACGCCCTCCAGGCCTCCGTGAGGTCAGCTGCACACGGCTGTCCCGCCTCCCCGCTCAGCGGCGGTCCTAGACAGGCTGACAGGCAGCAGGGGGCCTGAGTTATGAAGACTAGCGGCCTCGGGCGTCCTGCTCTGACGGTCCTGGCACAGTTTGGTGATGGCTGGTGACCTAAGGGGAAGAGTGAACAGGAACTGCTCTGTAATTTTCTGTTCCTGGGCGACCCTCTAGGCCCCCAGCCAGCCCCTGGCTCCCCTAGGCCAGCCCCATCCTGACCTGGGGTGCGGAAACCAGAGGACAAGCCCGGCGCTGGGGACCACAGGCCTCCGTCTAACCCCTGGGCTGCCATGGACCCGACCCAGGCCGTGCGACCCGGCCCGCGGTGGAGAGGCGCGCGGACACGGACGCAGCTCACGGCCTCGCCGCCTCTGGCTGTGGTCGTCTTTACTATGGTCATTTCTTGAGGGGAACTTTATCAAAAGTCCAGCGCGACAGAGCATCCTTCTGCCGAGCCGCGGGCCTGGACGCCACCATTCAGAGCCCACACAGAGACACAGCTTCTGCCTTCGTCTGAATCGACTATTTCTCTCCAACAAAAAGCAAAGCCCTCAGACCAGGTGATGATTTTTGATCCAGTCCAGTTGTGCACGTCCTGGCTGGGTCTGTGCTTGCCCTCTCTGCCTCTGGTTTTCCAACTCTGTGAAGCAGGGGCGCATTCAGCACGACGCTGGGGGATGTTCCCTAGGAGAGAGCAAAGGAGCAAGCTCGGGGCTGGGGTGGGCGCCGGGGGGCTCAGAGGGACCCGGGACAAGCAGGCTGGACGGGACCCGTGACTGAAGACCGCACAGGCTTCCCACCACCCTCGCCTTCAGAGGAACATCCTGACTGCCCGTTTTAAAAAGTTTTGCTGGAGCTGACTCATGATGTGTTAGTCTCTGCTGTGCAGAAAGGTGGCTGAGGCGTGCGCTCTTCTCCCTGATGGTTCATCACGGACGCTGCCTCGATTGCCCGTGCCCCGCGGTAGGGCCTGGCTGGTGGTCCATCCTGTGCACCCCGGTTGCATCTGCTAGCGCCGAAGGCCCGCCCCACCCCCTCCCTTTATTGCCATTTCTCGAGGCTGTATTTTTAGTGAGCCTCTTATGATTTGAACGTGTGGAAATGTTTCCATAATTTCATAAACCAAATTTACCGATACCTTTTAACTGGCCCCCTGAGCGTCGAAGTGGTCTTCATAAAATGACAAATAGCATAATAGAAAGGAAACAGCCCCCCGGAGGAAACTTCCCAAACGCCAGTGAGAAGGCGTGTCAGCGGGTGACTGTGTTTCTGAGCGCCCTGGAGAGCTGGCTGGCTGTGCTGCGCTTCTCTGGGTCTTGGAGATGAGGGCGCCCAGGCTCGGCTCCTTGTCTGTAGCTGGCATGAGACCCCCTGGCAGGAGCGCTGTTGGGGAGGTCATCGGTGACTCCCTACCGCAGACGGGCAACTGCAGACCCTTACGGGATTTTATAAGCAGTCACCTTGAACCCCGTCAACAGAGGAAGGACGCGAGGTGCTGAGAGCTTAAGTTCGAGCTGGTCCCAGGCCCACAGCCCCTGACGCAGGAGCTGGACACCCTGGACGTGGGCGGGACCCCTCCACTTCCGAGACCTCCGCGCTCCCCGCCCTGGAACCGCAGTGCGCTCAGACGTTCTTCCTTGCTAAGTGCTGGGTTTGTGTGGGCAGGGCCATTTGCAGGACAATGTCCCCAGAGCCAAAAAGAGGTCTGTGATCAAATCACTGCTGAAAACTCACCAGGTGAAGTCAACACAGCAAAGTAATAAGGCTGAGACTTCCCACTGTTATATTGTTTTATTGTTATAAGAGGCTTGATTTTAATGATTCAAAAGAAAAGTCTTACGCTATTCTAAAAATATTAGAACATATGGGAATAAAAGCTATGGTGTAACATAAACCTTGCGCAACTCTCCTCAGTGGGATGGGGGACCGAGGATCGGGTTTTGTTAGTGTTTTTATTTTTTATTTTTTTTTTAATGAAATGCAACTAAAGGAAAAAAGGGCTTCCTTCAGATTCATAAAAGGAATGGGATTCAAGCCCGAGACCACAGTCACGGCTCCTTGGTGGTTTTAGTCTCAGTGCACCGTAAGAGAAGCGTCGGACACGCCGGAGCCGCTGGCTGCTGCTGCGCTGTAGGAGAGGCTGTGAGCTGGTTAAGTGGGAAGCCCCACCCGGCCCCGCCTCTGGCGCCCCTGTGACATTTCTGCACACCCTGAAATGCCGAGGTGGGAGCATCGGTTCTCTCCCGCTCCGGGTGTCCAACAGTGACTGATATAAATGTTTTATTAGGCGAACCTGCAGGTGTCTGAAGATTATAGTCTGATCGCGTTGACCCTTATAATTACGCTGTCTTCTCCAGCTACGGGCTCTCCTTTAATTGTGCAGTTCTTTGGTGAATATTGAACCATAAGGAAGATACACAGCTGTAAGTGGAGACGACGCAGGACGAGGCATGCAAACCAATCACGAGCGAGGCTCCGCCGCAGAGGCTCCCCTGCAGGGCTGCCCGCCGACCACCCCCCGGGGAGAGGCCAGTGAGGCCGAGCATCCTCTCCCTCCTGCCTGATCCCACCGGGCCCCTGTCGCCCCGCCCCGGTTTGGACACGGCTCCCTCCCCCATCCTGCTGAAATACAGCCCCCGCCCAGGGGCAGGGGAGGCTGGGTCGCCTGTCACGGCCCCGTGTGCCCCTCGCGGCCGGGGCACTGGTTTCTCCCCACCTCCATCCTGCGTCTGGCTCTGCAGCATCCTGGGCACGGCCACACGGCAGCAGACGCCGGGCTGACCTGCCGGGGGCAGGGAGGGGGCCCCTTAGCCCCCNAGGCTGGGTCGCCTGTCACGGCCCCGTGTGCCCCTCGCGGCCGGGGCACTGGTTTCTCCCCACCTCCATCCTGCGTCTGGCTCTGCAGCATCCTGGGCACGGCCACACGGCAGCAGACGCCGGGCTGACCTGCCGGGGGCAGGGAGGGGGCCCCTTAGCCCCCGAGTGTGCACGGTGAGGGGTGGTCACAGGTCGTCCCATCCTTGATGTGTTAGGCCCCCTGCCGCGGCCTGACTCTCATCTCCGCCGGACCTCTGGAGCCCAGCCCTGCGCATGGCACCTTTGAAGCTTAGGAGGCCGCTCCTTGGATGTGCCCAGCGGGGCCCCTTCCTGCACGGCCACTTCTGTGTTGCTTTTTCCTTCCTGCCCGTCATCCTGCTCACTTGTGCTCAGAGCTGATCACACCTCCCACACCCCGTGCAGACAGGGCCCCGGAAATGTTTATGAGCTGGACCAAATGGCAGGCAGTGAGCTGGAGGGCCTCGCGGCGAGCTGGAGGGCCTCGCGGCGGGCTGGAGGGCCTCGCGGCGGGCTGGAGGGCTGCTGTTGGTGCTGAATTCTGAGCGGTAGGGGATTCCACGCAGTGCGCGTCTCCCGCCTGACTCTCACGCGGTTGCCTCTGCAGCCTGTCTTGAGTCTGTGTCCTGTGAGTGGTGGCGATGGAACCTCTGGTCCAGGGGTCCCCTTGGCAAGCCAGCTGTGTTCATTCTTGTGAAGAGACCCACTGGGCATGAGCGGCGCTGGTGGTCATTCTGACCGGGCACAGTTGGCTCCGGGCACTCCCCACCATCCGGACCCACCCCAAGAGAGGTATGGTCAAAGGCTGCAGGGGATCCAAGAGAAGGCTGCCCACAGAGGTGGGAACTTCCCAGCAGGCATAGCGACTGTCGGGTGGACTACATCAGCCCCGTTCAATTGAAACAAATCTTTTCAGAAAGGAGGTAGCAAATGAATACGATCGACCTGGGGACACGGGAGCCCCTGCTTGCCCTCCGGAGAGAGTGCCGGTCTCGGGGTGGAGGGCTGCTCTCCCCGTGGTGTTAGCCTAGGAGGGGGCAGGGTCTCCAGGCGGAGCATGGGCTGGCCAGTGCCCATCCTGATGGAGGAGGTGGGAGATGCAGGCAGGCTGGGGTGGCAGTGCCCTGCGGCCCCTCTGGGCGCTGGCCCCTGGGTGGGCCCCAGCCTCAGCAGCTTCGTGGGGCCCGTCTGTTAGTTTTGGTGCTGGCGGCAAAGGATGAAGTAGCTGCTGAAGAAGACGAAAAGGATGCCCGTCAGGAGCGTGTGGGAAAGCCGCAAGGACACCTGGGGCAGACCCCGCCCTGGAGAATCCCCCCCGGCCCCTGCCAACCCGATTCACTTTGACTTTCTCTTTCTCTCTCTTTTTGGTACTAGAATTTAGGACTTTGACCTTGTCCCAAAGTGGCTGAAGCAAAGATTGTGATAAAATGTCTTGCTTTCCCCCGTATACTGCTCGTTCATAGAAACACAATTGATTTTTATGTATTTATCTAACCTCTTGTGACTTTGCTGAACATACTTATTAATTGTAGGAGTTTCTGTAGATTTCTTAGGGTTTCTACATGGACAACCGTATTATCTGTGAATACAGGCTCGTCTCTCTCTCTTTGCATCTATTTTCTTGCTGTCTCTCTTTCTTGCCTTATTGCACTGGCTGGAGTTTATAGCACGGGGCTGAGTTAGCGCTGAGAGCAGATGGACTTGCCTTTTCCTCAAACTGAGGGAGAAGACACCAGTCTTTCGTCATTAAGTGTGGCTCTAACTATGGGGTCTCTGTGTGTGTGTGTGTGTGTGT
>SJYH01003469.1:348820-358916 GCA_006408735.1 Sylvicapra grimmia | reverse complement strand
AGCGACCCCATGGACTGTAGCCCACCAGGCTCCTCTGTTCATGGGAGTTTCCAGGCAAGAGTACTGGAGTGGGGTGCCATTGCCTTCTCTGACTGCCTTTATACGATGGGTTGGAAAGTACTCTGTTGCCTGCTATTTTCCTGAATAGATTTGTAAAATCAATGTTAGTTCTTTAAAGTTTGTGAATTCTCCAGTGAAAGCATCTGAACATGGAGATTTCTTTTTCTGGAGCTTTTAAATTACAAATTTGACTTCTTATATGTTGCAAGACTACATCTTTTTTTTTTTTTTCAGTATGGAAAAGCAGGAGGCAGGTACTCTGATAGCTTCTTGGTTAGGAAATGCAGGGTTTGGGAGGGGGGAGAGGAATGAGCAGCAGAGAGAATTCGGGTCAGTACCATCATGATCCTGAGATTTTTATAAAATGGTCTATTTGTAGGCTACGGCACAGAATGCAAAATTTCATCTTTATTTTTACACCTAATATTCCCAAGACATTTCTGGCATGATTTTGATAAACTTTATCATTTCCTATTTCCTTTTCTCTTTTTAAAATTTAAGACCTTTTCAATATAGACATACTTCTGGTCTTAACCTAGTTTTCACTGTCTCTCTTTTTTTCTCTATTATATTTAGAATGTGTTTCCAAAGTCAATTTATTTTCTTGAGTTTGTTACAAAAGAAGCAAGCATCTGCCCAGATACCTAATGGAAGCAGAAACTCTGTTCCTTAGGACAGCCCTTGCTTTGCCAAGTACGGTCATGGCAAGTAAGTCAATCAAGGGGTCCTCTGTCAGTGTCGGTGGAGACAGGGCTAGTTAGACAGAGTAGACGCTCTGGGAGTACAGCTCATGGCGCTGTTCTAACATCCGCGGGAAATACAAGGATATGCGCTGCTTTCTGAGCCCGACCTGCCGGCCACCGCAGTGGCGGCCTTTGGCACCTAGAAGAACGGTTCCTACCGGGTAAATTTACAAGGGGCTGTCACACGCGTTATTTCAAAAATGCAAACTTTGCTTCATTAAGCTGGAAAGGAGATGTAAGTTATGTCAGTAACGCCAAAATTGAAATAAGCATTTGTCTTTATGAACTATGTCTTGTAAATATTCCAAATGTATTTTTTAAAATGAAAAATGTTCCGAGGGCCGCTTGTCTGATTACCACGATGACGAGATTGAGGGAGTGGCTTTTTGCTCGGGGCGTGTGGTGCAAGCACAGAAGACTGCAGAGTGAGGGGCCGTGCTGGCTTCATTTTTGTCCATAGGCATGGGAGAGTAACCCACTTCATACCTGCAGCCCACCCAGCACAGCCAAGGCTGAAACTGCTGGTCTCCCGTCTGGAGTCGTCCCAGGAAAACACTCCTGCTGTTTAGATGTTCACTGTTGTCAGTAAATAAACGCTGTCATCTCAGGGTTTCTCCTGGTAAATGAGAAGGATTTGGCATCAATCACTTGCATCCCAAAGCAGATCATATTTGCCCGAAAGCAGGCTCTGTATAAATACCAAATTCACGTTCTATCGATCACATTCCTTCGGACTGCTATCTATTTTACCTTCAAAATGTGTGACCCACTCTTGATCTTTTTATTTCTTTGAGGATGAACAATTACAGCATCAAGAGACGCTTAAATAACGCATAGTTTTTAAAGCAAGAGAGTGAGACACACAGCGGTGCTCCNAACTTGCATCCCAAAGCAGATCATATTTGCCCGAAAGCAGGCTCTGTATAAATACCAAATTCACGTTCTATCGATCACATTCCTTCGGACTGCTATCTATTTTACCTTCAAAATGTGTGACCCACTCTTGATCTTTTTATTTCTTTGAGGATGAACAATTACAGCATCAAGAGACGCTTAAATAACGCATAGTTTTTAAAGCAAGAGAGTGAGACACACAGCGGTGCTCCACGCGGACTCCGGGCCAGGCTGCCGGTCTCTGGCCCAGCGTGGGCTCTCAGCCCGCCTGGCAGCGCTCCTTCCTTGCTGCGCCCCCTATCCCCATCAGACGTCGTCGCCACCGCTGTTTTCTGTTCTTTCCATGTTAGCACGAAGGTTGAAGGGGAAAATAATTAGATTTATGACTTTGTACTCTTGAGTTTCCGATTTAAACGTCTGTTGCAAAGTAACTCAAGGTATGGTATGTACACGGCCATTATCTGTTCAAGTTAGCTTATCAGCACCAAGAGAAGGAAGGCCAACCACAGACCTTTCCACTCACTTCAAACACGACTTGGGGTTAATAGTCACAGGGAAACCCACTCAAGACAGCAGTCATGCATGCGTGTGCTAGATCGCTCAGCTGTGTCCGACGCTTTGCGACCCCATGGACTGTAGCCCGCCAGGCTCCCCTGTCCGTGGGGTTCTCCAGGCAAGAATACTGGAGTGGGCAGCCATTCCCTTCTCCAGGGGATCTTCCCGACCCAGGCATCAAGCCTACATCTCTTGTGTCTGCTGCGTCGGCAGGCAGGCTCTTTCCCACCAGCGCCACCCTGGAAGCCCCAGCACGGCAGTCAGCACGAGCCGGTCGATGGCGATCATTCCCACGTGACTTTTTAACCCTCACACATCTTTAGGAAGCTAGACGCGTGGCAGGCTGAGCCTTCAGGCCAGCAGGAGGAAGGTTTGCGTGACCAGTCCTCAGGCCCTGGTGGGGCCCGTCCTTACAGCCGTCCACCCAAAGGGTCCACAGGACTGAGGCTCAGAGCAGCCTTGGGGAGACGAGGCTGGGGCTGAACCACCGGGCCCGTCCTGAAGATGGTGGAGAGGAAGGCCTGGTGTGGGGCGCGGCAGCTCAAAACACACGTCCTGTCTGCTGGCCGCGTCTAGGCTGTCTTTACATGAGATTAAAGGCAGCTCAAAAGGACTGACCTGCAGACACACCAGCGTGGGGTTCAGGCCTGGCTCTCCTGCTTCTTCCAGTGATCGCCTGTCACTTCTTGAGTCCGTGTCCTCAGCTTTAAAATGCCGGAAATATTAGTTTTGTTCAGGCAGTTTTATGCCTTTTCTGTCTGTAATTGCGCTAGTTGCTCAGCCATGTCCGACTCTTTGTCACCCCACGGACTGTGGCCCGCCAGGCCCCTCTGTCCATGGGATTCTCCAGGCAAGAATACTGGAGTGGGATGCCATTCCCTCCTCCAGGGGATCTTTCCAACCCAGGGATTAAATCTGGGTCTCCTGCAAGGTAGGTAGATTCTTTTCTGGCTAGGAAACATTTTTTCCCCCACACAGTTGAAAATAGACTAAATATGAAGTAGCCCACGGCGTCTTCCTCTCGCTCTGAATTCTCTCTGACTCTCCCACTCACACAGAGCTGTCTTGTGGTTTAAACATGATGTGAAATTCTGAAGTCTGCTTGGTCGCTCAGTCGTGTCTGACTCTTTGTGACCGCGTGGATTATAGCCCACCAGGCTCCTCTGTCCATGGGATTCTCCAGGCAAGAATACTGGAGTGGGGTGCCAAGCCCTCCTCCAGGGGATCTTCCCAACCTGAGGATCGAACCCGGGTTTCCTGAAGTGCAGGAGGATTCTTTGCTGTCTGAGCCACCAGGGAAGGAATGTGAAAAGGAAACCATGAAAAATACAACGTGGACGGCAACGTCACCTTCGCGTGATTAGTGAGAATACGTGTAACTCCCAGCTTGCCGACTTACTCACGGCACTGATGACCTAGCAGATGTCCTGCCCCTGTAGCTGAGTGGCTACAGACAGCAGATCCTGGCCGTGTCTGGAGGCGGGTGGATCAGAGTCCTGAATCCAACACTCACCCCTCCGTCATCTGGGGCTGGGGCTTGCGCCTCAGGGTTTTTATTTGTGAAGCAGGGATAAAAGTACCACCCTGAGGGTTATCTTAGGAATTCTACCTGTTTTCTGTAACAAGCAGGCCAGCAGGTGGGAGCCTGACCCCTGCCTGGAGTGTGGGGAAGTTCGCTACATGATGCTGTCCTCGCAGCACCCCTAGGAGACACAGTTACTGCCAGCGCCCTTCCCTGATCACCTGGGAACATGGGGCTCCCACCCCTGACATGTCAGTGGCTGTAGATGAGTCTGTGGTCCTTCCAGACACAGCCAGCATTTTCCCTCTGGAACTTCCATTAAAGCTGGGACTTCCCATCCCTGACCTTGTGTCCAAAGTGTTCAATAGCGACCATGTCTAGGACACTGTATTTCTGATGATACAGTGGGATCCGATCAGGACCCGGGTGTCAGCGGTGACCCAAACCCTTCCTAATTAATTGCAGCTTTGCTGCAATCAATCTCCTATAGCGCATGGATTCAGTGAATCCCAGCATAACCAAAGACCTCTTGCAAACTAAAAGTAACCTTAAAAAAATATATCAGTGTCTTTCAGGAAAGCCATCACTTCAAATACCCATGTCTCAGAAAGTTTATCTGATGGTACAGTTTAACCTCTAGGAAGCATTATTCAATGTGTGTTAGGGGAAAAGTGTGTGTAACACAAATGCCTTCTACTTTTCCCCAAAGATGTTCACATCTTCAGAAGCCACAAGTCCAACGCGAGGAACAGTGGAAAGGAAGCCGCGGAGGAGATAGCCCGAGTCCACCGCTTTCTGGCTGTGCGACCCAGGACAGCACAGCCTGGGATCTCATCTTTCAAACCTTAAGGCTCCATATCTGTAAAATGGGCTCAAGCTGCCCCCACCTCAGGTTTCAAGAATCAAATGAAACAATGTATGTAAATACTCGAAAATCATGTGGCTCCAGCCTCGACACAGGGTGGGAGTCTACGAGCTGCTCCCTTCCGGTCCTATGATAATGGGAAGAAGCAAACGCATTCAGCTTATTAAGCCTTCTATTAACATATTTCTGACTTTGAGTTTTGCAGTCTAGTACAAACACGCTCCGAGGCATCTTTCATCTTCAGAACGCCCATGTGCTACAAGCCTAGTAAACGGAGATAACCCACCGTGCTCCACGGAGGCCACTAATCCACTCCTGGACAACAACCCCCTCTGGGTAAAAAGATCAACAAATGTTTATCAGCTACATAACACCTCGATGATATTCAACTGGGGCCCTTTGATAGCGTTTCCTAAAGGACGAAGATAAGAAAGCTGTGGGTGATGCGCCGCTACACCTGTATGTGTTTATCCAGGTCTTTAAAAGATAAATACTGTAATCAGGGAGTCGAATATTAGGCAATTATAAGACTTCAGAGACTCGATGATGAATTCAGTCCCTTTTCTCCAGTTGGGTGATGGATTTAAATCAGAAACAACTGTCTTGCCCCCGAAGGGAGCGGCTCTCCCTTGTGGACCCTGAAAGCCCAGGCCGAGAATCCTCTGCCTTCTGTCTGTTTGTGTAGTCTTCAAAATAAGCGATGTGTCTTCTCCAGTAAACCTGGGTCTTAATCAGAGGATCCTCAGCTCTGCCCTCGCACTTGGCTTAATTGCGTTAAAATTCTCCCCCGAGCACAGCGGATGGGGCAGCTGCACGGGCGCTGTCAGTCCCGGCTCCTCTCCAATCTGCTGCACGTTCGCCTGAGGCTCTGACCCACGCTGAACTCTGAAAGATCTACAGGACTTGGAGCACGCACGGTCCTGACCTAGGGTCACCAGAGTTTCTGGGAAATTTCACTCTGCAAGTTGCTTGTGACCTTCGCTTTGCCTTATTTGAGCCGCCTTCCTCCAGGTGAGGCACGCCTGAGCGCAGTGGCCGGGAGCCAGTCAGTGGCAGGGCGCAGCTGCCGGCTCCTCAGGAGAGCGGCCCCAGAGGCCAGGCCCTTCCCTCGCCGCCTGCAGAAGGCGGGGGCCTGCTGGGAGCCAGGGTGGGCTTCCTGCGCCTTCTCGTCCGGGGCTCTCTGGGCCTCCCCTTTCAGGAATGGAGGCGTCTAAAGGAAGGAGGGTAGACTTCAGGACAGAAGCCCCTGTGGCCCCAGCAGCCAGACCCCGCTGCACAGAGCAGGTCCTCTCGGTGGACGGGTCGGACACTTAAAGGAAACGGGGCGGGAGGAGTGGGGAGAAGGAGGCCGGGGTGAGGAATAGGAGGGGTGTGCTCGGGAGGCTGTACTGGGGAGAGGCAGATGGCAGCAGAGTCAGAGAAACATGGGAAGGGGCTGGAAATGCACAGTTGGTCACGGTGCCCCTTGCTGAGAGCGTGTTAGGTATCAGATGCTACGCCGGGTGGCCGGCCTGCGGGTCTCAGGACCCTCCCCAGAACCTACGCACAGGCGGTTTGTCCAGACGCCAGGGGGCACGCGGGCAGGAGCTGCAGCAGGTGGGTCCGCGCGGCCCATTTGCTACTGGGTAGGCCAAAAAGTTTGTGTTTTTTTTCCATAAGATGTTGGGAAAACCCAGAAGGCCCTTTCTGGCCAGGCCTGGACTTCGCGGCGCTGGCTTTCTCTCCATCAGGGTGGGCAACCCTTTCCTGCGAAGGGCCCAGAGTAAGCAGGGTTAGCGCTGGGGGCCCTGCAGCCTCTGTCATGACTGCCCTCACAGCTCAGGGGAGCCACAGGCCAGACGCACACGAATGGCCACGGCACGGTGCCAATAAAACTTTATTTACAAACAGACCGCGGCCAGCTTTGGCTTAGGAGCCCAGTTCGCGGAGGCCCAGTTTCCGTGAAAGCGGGCGGCTCCCGCGGCGGGAAGGCCGGGGTGTGCTGGGAAGGGACCGCTGCCGCTCTGGAGGATGGCGAGCCTGACCGCAGTTTAATCGCGCAGCTGTTTCTGCTTCTGACAAAGGTTCCTGTTTATGCTTTAGAAATATAAATGAAACGCAGCAGTGTCTTCGAGTGAAGGCTTTTCCTTCCTAAGCGCCAGTGCCCTGCGCGTTCTTATCGGTGACCTCCCTTCTTGCGAACGCGCTTGGGTGGGCTCCAAAGGCTGGACCCCATGTGAGAGGAGGTCTGAGGAGCCGAGTCTACCAGGCCCCGCACGTCCCCTTTCCGGAGAAGGCAATGGCACCCCACTCCAGTACTCTTGCCTGGAGAATCCCAGGGGCGGGGGAGCCAGGTGGGCTGCAGTCCATGGGGTCGCTGAGGGTCGGACACGACTGAGTGACTTCACTTCCACTTTTCACTTTCATGCATTGGAGAAGGAAATGGCAACCCACTCCAGTGTTCTTGCCTGGAGAATCCCAGGGACAGGGAGCCTGGTGGGCTGCCGTCTATGGGGTCGCACAGAGTCGGACACGACTGAAGCGACTTAGCAGCAGCAGCAGCAGCACGTCCCCTTTCAGTCCTTTGCTGAGTGCCGATCACTTTCGGGGGGCAGTCAAGAGAACGGCCCAATGTCTTTTTATGTTTCCTACAAAAAATACCGAACGCAGGCGCGAAGCCTTTTCAGCTAGTGACGTCACCGTGAGTTGGTAACTTGTACGTGTTTTCTGCTTGTTGAAAGTGCTCTGCTCCAAGCACACCGCTTTATTATAATCCAGTTTTGCTGACAGTGAAATGCCTTGGCACTAACACAGAGGCGGTGTATCAGAGCAAACTCGAACTTTCTGTTGCAGAGCACTGATCTGCTCCAACAGCTCCGAGAAAAATACAGAAAATGCTGCCCCTCGTCCAACGAGAAAACAATCCAAGGACGCAGCTGTTGATGTGCTGGAGGGAGACAGGCCCGGCTCATTGTGCGCCCAGCAAAGGGCACTCCAGAAGCATTATCTCCGCTCGCTTTGTCTTTCCTCGTCGGCTTCATCGACAGCTTGCCTCACCTCTGGCCATTAGCCACGCCAAAAAAAAATGTCTTCTTGTCCCAATTAAAGGGTCTCTTTGAGCCTCTTGCCTCCTAATTATTTCACCTCTGCCCAGCTGACACACGGGGAAAAATTCTTCTTGTTTTCCATTTAAGTATTTCTCTTGAGTTGTAGGATGTTAGTGTTGTCAGAGAGCTTTGGGGCCGTCTGGCTCATTTCTAAGCCATGTGATGCCCACGAGAGAGCTTTAGCGAAGTCTGGGGGACCCTCAGACATGGGTGTGCTTAAACCCCAAATGCTTGGGGGTCCTTTTCGAATGCAAATATAACAGCAGTGTTGTAATTACCAGAGAGACACCTGGGTGTTTATCCCAGACTTAAGATCTTTCCCGAAAATTAACAACCTGTTTATTCTCATATCTGCTTTTGTGGTTTGCCTGGGTCTGCCTGAAATCAAGGTGGCCTCTTTGAGAATTAGAAAGCATTGTTTTAAACCAGTCAACCAGGAAGCCAGACACCCTGGAAGATACAAGTTCCAATTTTAATCACTGATGAAAATCCTTTGGGTTAAGTGAGTTTTGGGGGAGAAGAAAACCTTCGTCGGCTTTTCTCAGCACAGGGCACCCATGTGAGGTCATGAGGCCCAGCACCCTGCCCTGTACCAGTGAAGCCACAGTGTGCTCAGCCCTTCTCAGGACGGGGGCAGGGGTTGGCCGGTTACAGCCTGGCCCACACCTGTGTGGGATTGGTGGTGATCTAAGAATGGTTTTTACATTTGTAAGTGGATAGAAAGCCAATTAAAATAATGGCATTTCACGCCATGTAAAAAGTATGTGGAATTCAAATTGCTCTGACCTTAGATTCTGACGAGCACAGGGCCGCAGCCGTCGCTTGCGCGTGGCTGCTTTGCAGGCGCCGGGGCTGAGTCACTGCAGCCGCGGCCATGCAGCCTGCAAAGCCCGCAATGCTCACTGTGGGTCCCTTTAGAGGAAAAATTTCTGACGCCGGCATGGAGGTCACGTAGGTCACGCCTGGCGCTCCGCTCGCCTTCTCTGGTTCACATCCTCTGCTCTGGACGTTTGCTAAGTTCTGTTTCATACTATGCACCTGGGGCTGCGGTTCTGAAACATTTCCAGTCGGCTCTCAACCCACAGTGTGGGGAAGTTCAAAATGCAACGGAGATGTGCACACCGATGGATGAATAAAAACACGCAGTAGCAGTAATTTTCGGGAAAAATCTTAAGCCCGGGATAAACACCCAGGTGTCTCTCTGGTAATTACAACACTGCTGCTATATTTGCATTCCAAGATGCTCGATGTTAAAGACCCAGACCCAGCGGGGCAAACCAGACCAGTTCTGATTTCAAATCACAGGTGTTTCTCTGTAAACACAGGGCATTTCATTAAAGATTCGGGACCCTCAGGGTCCAGGTTCAGGGCCCGGACAGACGATGCCCTCTGCTTCCTTCCCTCCTCGGGCCTCCGTGCTCGGGGGACCTGAGCTCTCCAGGATCACCTTCCGTGGTCCGGCGTGCTCCCAGCTCCTGGGGTGGAGACAGTGGGTGAGTGCGGGTCAGGCCAGGGCTAACCTGGACCCAGACACCTGTTGGTTCTTCTACCATTCTGCCCAAAGTTTCTGGAATCTACTATTTATTTCGGTTTTTCACCAAGAGCCACTCAGCCCTGCGATGACAAACTTTTGAAAGGCAGAAAGTGTCATTTTTCAAGAGGACGAGCACGTGTCGAATTGTAAAAGCGAGGCGGTTTCCCGTGTCCCGCGGTGACCGAATCCCGAGGCTGGGCCCGTGTCCCCAGAGCCGCCCGTGGGGGCTGCTGTCCTCTGCAGGTCCTCAGAGACCCGTGTGTGTTCAGTCACTGCAGTTGCGCCCGGCTCTCTGGGACCCCACGGACTGTAGCCCGCCAGGCTCCTCTGTCCCTGGGATTCTCCAGGCAGGAATGCTGGAGTGGGCGGCCTTGCCCTCCTCCAGGGGATCTTCCCGACCCGGGGATCGGGCTGCGGCTCTTCCGCCTCGCGCGCTGGTGGGCGGCTCTTTGCCGCTGGAGCCACCCGGGAAGCCGCCGCGGGGCCTTGGGGCCGGGTTACTGGCGTGAAAGGAGATCAGCCGCTGCTGCGCCAGTGCAGGTGTGAACGTCGCGGAGCAGGCAGCTGATCCCGACTCGGCTCCCTGGGATGCCAGGCGCCTTGTCAGCGCGCCGGGCGAGGCCTGGGTCTGCCGCTGGACTCCCACGGCTGACGGCTGGCAGGGGAACCTGGCATTGCAAGCTTCCCTTGTGACGTGTGACGTTCTGTTACGGTCAGCGTCAGAGAGCAGCAGGGATAGTAACAGATAACTCAGCGGCTCGCAGTTCCTCCCACCAGGCGTCCCCCTCCCCGCCTGCCCCGCTCCCCAGGTCACTTCCGGGAAGAAGGAAGTTAAGC
>SJYH01003469.1:304987-334680 GCA_006408735.1 Sylvicapra grimmia | reverse complement strand
GCTCAGCAGCCCACTCCAGTGTTCTTGCCTGGAGAATCCCAGGGACAGGGGACCCTGGCGGGCTACAGTCCAGGGGGTCGCAGAGAGCTGGCCACACCTGAGCAGCTAAGCAAACATGAGTTTAAGCTTAAAGAATCTGAAGCTTCTTCCCAAGAAGAGGACACTTTTTCATTTGTTTCTTATGGTTTTAAAATTCTAAGAAAATGGGCCAGTTTTAACCTTGACAAATACTTGCAATGAGGGCCTGGGCTTTTCTGGGGGCAAATATAGAAAATCTCCACATCTGTAAAACCGAGCAGGCCTGGAAGCAGGACCCCCCGCCATCATGGCTGTGCCATAGCTGGGGTCAGAGCCTGGGGTGCCGCATGTGAGTGCGTGATGGTGACGTGCACGTTGGCTGACACAAACAGCGGCCCTCCCCGTGGGGCAGGCTCCCAGGCTCCAGGAAGGCCCTTTACCAGGGCCTCGGTGTGGAGCACGGCGGGAGGGCTGCCCGGGGACGGCGCGGCTCAGGGCCACACAGGGCGGCCCAGGGACCTCAGCCCAAGAGGAGACGCGGTCATCACCCGGCCTCATTCCTCGGGGGACAGCGTGGCTCAGGGTCACACAGGGCGGCCCAGGGATCTCAGCCCAAGAGGAGACGTGGTCATCACCCGGCCTCATTCCTCGGGGGACAGCGTGGCTCAGGGTCACACAGGGCGGCCCAGGGACCTCAGCCCAAGAGGAGACGCGGTCATCGCCTGGCCTCATTCCTCAGGGGACAGCGTGGCTCAAGGTCACACAGGGCGGCCCAGGGACCTCAGCCCAAGAGGAGATGTGGTCATCACCCGGCCTCATTCCTCAGCCTGTGGCTGGACCAGCATCTTGTCTCCTAAATGTTGAACCTGTCTGTAAGTGTTAGCGGTTTGGAAGCCCCGCTGGGAACCGGCTCGTAGCCAAAAACCTGCACTTCCACCCGTCACGGCCCCAGGGGTGAGATGGTGGGAGACCTGTCCTCAGCTCCCTGGAGACCAGCAGGTTGGGCAGGGAACCACGTGGGGAGGACGGGGCGTGGTCAGCGAATCCCTGGACGCCGCGGGGCTTCTCCCCCACCTCGTCTCCCTGTGGAGTCCTGTCCCCACTTGGGCCCATCGGAGAGGCCGCGTCCGAGGCCGAGGAGGTTTGAACCTTCCCAGACACGTTTCTCAGCAGGATGTGTCTGGGCTGGGTGTTGACCGCTGTCTACCCCGTGTAGTGTCCCTGGTACCGAAGATGATTGCCACGACCCCTGCGAGTGCTCGCGTCGGGCTTTGAAATGCTTCCACCTCCCGCCGCGCGCTGGAGCCCAGCAGAGACGCGCTCGCCCTGTCGGTGGGGACACAGGACTCTGGCAGCCAAGGGGAGCCTGGGGTCCCGAGTGCCGGGCGGGGACCCCTCCAGTCTCGCCTGGGTTGGCCACAACGTGGCTAGAAGGCAGTCTAGGGGGGCTCCCAGAGACCTCCTGGCCCCTGGGTCCCGAGTCCCAGCCCAGCTGCTGGTTTGGAGCGGGGAGGGCTTGGTGAGGCTCCGGCTGGTCTTTGCCACGTGTGCAAACGGTTGCAAACCCAAAGGGCAAGGAGGAAGCCATAAAAGTTCCAGAAAAGCCCTGAGTGGGAGGAGGGTCACGAGGGAGGGTATGGGAGGGCCGCCAGGGAGCCGCAGCCCTGCTGTGAGGTCAAGGTCACACCCACCAGCCTCACAAAAGGGGCGTTTCCTGCGGCTCTCGACCAGACAGTTCGGCAAAGCTACGCCGTCCGTGTCCTTTATTTGCTTACCTTCCCCGTCTGTGTGGATTAAACAGAGCAAGTTCGGGAAGTGTTCTGACGACTCAGCTTTCATGCTCTCAGCTGGCCTGATCACGCAGGACAGAAGCTGAAACTTCATGTGCGTGCTGTGGACTCAGAGGAGCCAGGACTAGAAGTAACCGGGCTGTGGTCTGTACTTTGAAAACCGAAAGGGAATTAATGGGTGGTTACAGGCATGAAAAATGACCTCGGCTGTTGCTAGAGACCTTGAATGTTACCAGAGACGGTTCAGCAAGTGGGACAGAGAGAGAACCTGCCATTCGCAAATGTACGTTTCAACACCTGGAAGCGGTGGTGAAAACTGGCTTTGTTGGCAGCTTGCTATACATTTGTGCCATTAATACTGTGCCATCTGAGCAAAGATCTGGGCTCACCGCCTAAGAAACAGTTCTGCGCGTGGACGTTTCTGATAAGGACAGGAGGGCAGGAAGGCGTCCGAAGGACCAGCTCCTTCTGCACAGAGCCTGCGCTGTGCGGCCGCCAGCTCCAGGTGCGGTTCTGCCATCACTCAGATCACTCAGCACCGCGTCGCTGTTCCTGGCCAGTCTCCCTGTCTCCCCACCGCCCTGCATCCTCAACTCAGACGAGGCACGCAGTAGGCACTCAGCAGGCGGAGAAGCACTGAGACGGTCTGTGAATGGCTCCCCAGGGCTCTCCCCACCCTGCCCTGGTGAGCAAGGTCAGCAGGGGCCCCGTTTCCACCCCAGGAGGATGGCCATTCGGGCAAACTGTCCTGGCGGGAGGAGCTGGAGCTGGGACTTGAACTTGGGGCTCGCTGACTCTGAGATGAGCATCCTTCCACCTGCCCAGAAGCATCTGCAAGCATCAGTAGATTCCAGCACAACGGGGTCCTTAGATCTGCTGGTTCCTACGTACGGCCATCATCTAGTTATTGTATCTCAGCTTTATTTTGACCACAAATATTAATACAGGACAAGGATGCCTGGCGTGCTGTAGTTCACAGGGTCGTAAACAGCAGGACACGGCTTAGCGCTTGAACAGCAGCAACAGAAATGACATGAATGGGATGTAGATTTTATGAACTCAGAGGTTTAATGGTGATTTTATGACATTACTGTTGGGTCTTAATTTTTCTCTTTTGGGAGAGGGGCACGGTGATAAACTGGCACGTTAAAAATAACCAAGGTGTCTCTCGTTTTGCTGTGAGGGGTTTGGAAACTGACCTCACCTCAGGTCTCTGCCGTTGCCAGCATCCCAGCCGCAGGCCCTGGGTGCAGGTCACCAGGCTGCTCTGAGGAGGTCGTAACCATCCCTAAGGCATGCTCAGTTCAGATTCAGCTTAAGAGGGAAGAGCATCGTGGGAGACCCCAGGGTCCCTACACGCAGTGGAGACGTCTCCCTCCTCGGGAGCTCACCACCCTGGTTTCCAGTCCTTGTCCCGATGTAGCTACCAATACCACCTCTTTGCTCGTCCAGGAGGGGGCCTCACCGGGGTGGTCCTGCTGAGAGCTGACACCCCTTCCTACAAGGACCCTGGGGTCATATTGGATTTGGGACTGCTGGGGCTTCCTGGGAGGCTCAGATGGAAAAAAATTCCGCCTGCAATGTGGGAGACCTGGGTTTGATCCCTGGGTCGAGATGATCCCCCGGAGAAGGGAAAGGCTACCCACTCCAGTATTCTCGCCTGGAGAACTCCGTGGGCAGAGGAGCTTGGTGGGCGAGTCCATGGGGTAGCAAAGGGTCAGACATGACTGAGCAACTAACACGCACTTTCACGCTGCTCCAGGGCGAGTTCGTCTTTCTTAACTACAGCGATAGCGACGCCGTTTCTAAATAGGGTCACAGTCAGCGGCCATGGAGTGGGACCTTCTCTTGTCCTGTGGGGATACCGTTCAACCCATAGCACACCTGTGGAGGGAAAGCTCGGCCTCAGACGAGCATCTAACAACATGAGGTCCAGTCTCTGACCGCTCCGTGCAGATGCCGGGTGGACCTTACAGGGCGCCAGCCAGAAGTGGGCACCGTCTGTGGGCTCCTGATCAGGCCCTTCCCAGCCCGGCCGGGCAGGGTCCTTGGCCCCTGGCCAGGCTGAGTGGGCCTGAGGGTGACCCTGGGTGGCTCTGCCAGTGCCTTGGAGCCGGACGGTGCTGAAGCAGAGACTGGACACACCCCGTGTAGACCAAGGGAGCAGCGGGCAGGGTGATGAGCCTGCCCCTCCTGCCTGACACGTGGGGAGCAGCGTCCGAGGCTGGCACGGAGACAGCCAGGCCCACCTGCTTGAGGGCAGGCGGCCCCGCGACCTTCACGGCGAACGAGGCCAGTTGCCCTCTGACGCCGGCCCGTGGCCTGGAGGCACTCCTGTCTCTCCAGCTGAACCTGTAAAGGCCGGGCAGACACCAGCTGCCCTCGGAGACGGAGAGAGTCCTGGGGGGCAGGAGGGCCCAGCCCTGCCCCCAGCCTGCTCCCCGGTGTCCTGGAACCAGGGTTTCAGGATCTGGCATTGAGGAGGAAGAACTCAAAATAAAAGCAGACCCAAGTTTCTGAGGTTCTCTGGGTTCTTAAGCTATAGCATCTCCACCAGGGAAACTGTTCCTCGTGATCATTCAAATTTCCCACTGGAAATCCCTTAAATGGAGGAAGGCAGGTCCTCAGTGCGGACTCTCTTGTGTCAGGGAAGGGCCGACAGCCTCCAGCGCCCCCACTGACCTCTGGGCATCCCCGCCGGGACCCTATCAGCTCCAGCTCTCTCTGCTTTGCCTGAGCTGAGAACCTGTCTCCTTGTGAAGAAGTTTTCTTTCTCCCCTGATATCTTTAACTTAAAAACAAAAATCAAAGAGTTGTGGGATTCCCACCGGAATGTGTTATGCAGGAGGAAATTATTCCCATTAGAACCCGGTGAATTTCACATGTATCCAGAAGTGCTTTTATAATAAAAAATAAATGCTCTATAAGTGACGGTGCCGGGGGAATTTCGCCAGTTCTGACACGCCTGGCTGTGGGCTCAGAAGTCAGTTCTTCTGTCGCCTCCTTCTTTGCCATCTCCCTGAGTCTCCACCCCTCACAGTGCAGCTTCATTCCACGGCATCTAATACCTGATGGGTGTTGTCGGAAATGACAGTTTTTTGGTGCCTTAAACATGGCTTCGATTAGATAGGTCTGGAGTCGGGGGCCCGGGGCGCGGGGCAGAGGGGGGCGGACGCAGGCAGCCTGTCTCTTATACACATCTCTTCTCCATTTAATTTAAAAANGTGTTCTCGGAAATGACACTTTTTTGGTGCCTTAAACATGGCTTCAATTAGATAGGTCTGGAGTCGGGGGCCCGGGGCGCGGGGCAGAGGGGGGCGGACGCAGGCAGCCGGGGTCTCACAGTGACAGCTGAGGGATGATGGAAACAGTCGCCCACACACGAGGAGAGTAAGACCCGGGCTCACGAGCACACCCAGCGCGGCCAGCAGGAGGAAAGCCGGGCCTGGGGACGCTGCTGGGCTGCTGGTGAGACAGCAGGGGCAGCCCCCCCAGGACGGGGGCCAGGGCCCGGGCGCCTGCACTCGGGGTCAGCTCTAATTTGGAACTGACTGTGGGATCGGGAGGAGAATAGAGCAAGTGTGTCATCCGCTGGGAGTGATGAGACCCCAAGCACGGGGAGGAGGCTCCAAAGTCAGACTCAGTTGTGTACAGATTGGGCTGTGAAATAAAATCCGAGTGTGCCCCCACCCTGCCTCGATTTTGGCTCTTTCCCTTTCACAAGTGCACACACACACCCAGGCACACACACACGGACACACTCACTCACACACGCGGACTGAAAGCCGTACTTTATCTGTGGGTCTCTGCAAAGTTCGCGCTCTCAGGTGGGCAGACCCCCTGCACACAAACCTTTGAGCCTTTGTTTCTCGAGGTTCCTTCCATCCTGTGGGGCAGGAAGAGTCTATGGAGAAAAACCCGGGAGGCCGTGGTCCGGGAGCTGTCCCAGCCTCTTAGAAGTGAAGCCCTCTTTGTGTTAATTAGAGAAAAACAATGTTTGGTTTCCATGTGTTTTTAAGTGGAATAAAGCAATTTCTTCTCCATCGCTCGACCCCCTGTGAGATTTAACGGGAGAACATTGTTTATAGACTTCAGCATCGCCTCCTGCTCGTGGCTGGGAGCCGCCCCAGGATGCAGAGTCTGAAGGCGGACGCCCCCGGGGCCCGCGGAGACTCCGGCGTCCCCGCGGCTCTCCCTGGGCGCCGCAAGGGCCCGGGGCCGATTCTGGCTCACACGCAGTGCACAGCGTTAACTGGGTGCCACGCGGGCGGGGGCCCTCCTGCCCGTCCACTGCCGCCGGGAGGGGGGCGTCTCCATAGCGATGAGAAGCGCTGCTTCTGCTGCCTCATTGGCATGCGCGCCCCGTCCAGGTTCATTGTGCTTGTGTTAATGACAGGGTTGTCTCGGTAATAAGGATGGTGCACTGGAGAAATTTGCTGCCGTGGTACATTTTCCCTGGCAGCAAGCGACTCGTAGGCTGCAGTCGGCAAGGAGGGTGACTGGCAGGCGGAAGAGGCTGCCGCGGCATATGGGGGAAGGCGGCTGCTCTGTGCCGCGTGCATATGCTGCCATTAAACTCCAGCTTTGCGCTTTGTGTGCTCCTGGGCTGGTGCCAGGGAGCCCACCTGCTGCAAAGCCCAACTCAAAAGTGATTGAAAAGCTACTAGAATAAACCGTAATAACACAGCGCTTCACAGATGGGACATAATTGCACGCTAAAGTGTGCAGCCCCAGCCGTAATGAAAACACGAGCCATTAAATTAAAATCATAAGGGGGAAAACGATAAAAGTCTGTGGGGTTTTCCCCCCCTAGTTTTATTGCAAAAACTTCAATTTCCCTGCCCTCATTAATCAAATACCATGAAGCCGTAGCACGACTTTGCTCTGGTGGAGGTTCAGGCAATTAGAGTGATGGATGTTGATGAAGAATGATGTAACTTTTGTCATCCGCGTGGTCGGGTAACTTCAACCCTCTGTCACCGGGGCCGCCCGGGGCCGACACGCATCCATCAGCCCGCGGGTTGAAAGAGGCTTTGGGTTGTGCCCTGAGGGTTCACAGAGGGTGGTTCGTCCACGTTCGTCCAAGGCCAGGGCGTGTGAAAACGGAATGCGAGCTTTTTGCTGTAAATTGGTGTGTGTGCAGGGTGAATCCTTTCTCCCTAGCCAGCCTGCTCTTTTTTTTTTCTTAAATATTGGTTATTTCCCGTGTTTTCGGACAAATCAGAGATGCTTGTCAAGCTGTAAACCCGGGCGCTGCTGAGAGCCGTGGCCGTGGCCATGGCTGGGGGAGGCTGGTGTGTAGCGAGCGAGCGGCCGCGTGCAGGGGGGAGGCCGGGGCTGAACGGTGCCTCTCGGGCCGTCCATGCGGGCCCCCGCGCCGCTGTTCTGTCCTCCCAGCACTAGGCCCAGGGAGGACAAAGGGAGACTTGTCACCCGCGTCTCCCAAGCCAGCAGCCTTTTAGAAGACTTTCTCTTTTCATTTTTAATTATGCATTTCTTAGGCATTCCTCATGGTGAAGTGGAAGCATTCCCATCTATTAAAAAAAAAAAGGCCTGGCACCAACAGGATAAATATGTTTTCAATTTACCAACAGAGACAGGTGTGCGGCCTCGGGGTGTCTCACGTTCACAGAGAAAAAGGACGTGAAGTTTGCAAAGGCCGCTTTGACCGGCCCCTCCGGCCCCGGGAGGGTGCAGACTTGTTTCTCAGTGGGGGGGCGGGCTTCCCCGGCTCCAGGGTCTCCTGGTCACTCGGGGTGCTGGCGGGTCACCCCGAGCGCGGCCTCAGCTCCTGGGCTCCAGAGCAGCCACGGCTGTTTGGCAGCAGGTTCAGGAACTCATTGCAGAGCTTAGCTCGTGGCAGGGTCCCTGCCTGAGGCTGGCTGTGGAGCCGGGAAGGACCGGGTGGGCGGGACGTGGACTTGCCCACACCCTGGGGTTACTCCCCGGATGTGAGGCCTGCAGACGTGGCCGGGCGCAGTCTGTCTCGGTCGGAGGCTGGCCGGGAGCTCGGCCGGGGCTGGCCTCGTTGACCTAGTTGGGGTGTCCCCCTGGGGGGACCCACGGTCTGTCTCAGCCGGGGCCGGCCTCCGCTGCCCTGGTTGGGGTGTCCCTCAGGGCCAGCCTCCGCTGCCCTGGTAGGGTGTCCCCCAGGGCCGGCCTCCGTGCCCTGGTAGGCTGTCCCCCGGGGCCGGCCTCCGTGCCCTGGTAGGCTGTCCCCCCGGGGCCGGCCTCCGTGCCCTGGTAGGGGTGTCCCCTGGGGCCGGCCTCCGTGCCCTGGTTGGGGTGTCCCTCAGGGCCGGCCTCCGTGCCCTGGCTGGGTGTCCCCCGGGGCCGGCCTCCATGCCCTGGTTGGGTGTTCCCCCGGGGCCGGCCTCCGTGCCCTGGTAGGGTGTCCCCCGGGGCCGGCCTCTGTGCCCTGGTAGGGTGTCCCCCGGGGCCGGCCTCTGTGCCCTGGCTGGGTGTTCCCCCGGGGCCGGCCTCCGTGCCCTGGCTGGGTGTTCCCCCGGGGCCGGCCTCCGTGCCCTGGTTGGGTGTTCCTCCGGGGCTGGCCTCCGCTGCCCTGGTAGGCTGTCCCCCGGGGGGCCCGCGGCCTGCAGCTGGCAGCCTGTGCTCGCAGCACAGAGGCCCCGCCTCCCTGGAGGTGGTCTCACCGCTGCCACTCTGCTCCCCTGTATGTCTGCCTCTCCCCGCCCCGCCAGGACCCTTNTAGGGTGTCCCCCGGGGCCGGCCTCTGTGCCCTGGTAGGGTGTCCCCCGGGGCCGGCCTCCGCTGCCCTGGCTGGGTGTTCCCCCGGGGCCGGCCTCCGTGCCCTGGCTGGGTGTTCCCCCGGGGCCGGCCTCCGTGCCCTGGTAGGCTGTCCCCCGGGGCCGGCCTCTGTGCCCTGGTAGGCTGTCCCCCGGGGGGCCCGCGGCCTGCAGCTGGCAGCCTGTGCTCGCAGCACAGAGGCCCCGCCTCCCTGGAGGTGGTCTCACCGCTGCCACTCTGCTCCCCTGTATGTCTGCCTCTCCCCGCCCCGCCAGGACCCTTCCAGAACCCCTCTGCGTTTGTGTCCTGGACTGTAGAGCACAGCGCTAAAGGCGTCTCGGGACGCCGGTTCCCTGACTTTTACCAAACGTCCTCGCAAACAGCCCCTTTGGGAGCAAGGTGCCCCAGGCGGCAGCCGGGTGGGTGTCGCTCGGGGCTGGCCTGTCCCTTCCAAGCGGCCCTGCTGGGCATCCGGAAGGCAAGAGCGGCCTGGAGAGGGTCAGACTGGATGAAAGGCGGGGAAGGAATGTTGGTCTCACCTGAACCCAGGAGGCGCCGCCAGCCTCCCTGGGCTGGGTCGCGCATGAGCCGCGCAGCTGAGCGCGGAGGCAGGGGCAGCCGCATCCTTCCGGCCCCTCCCGTGGGGCTGGGCACAAGCCCCCGACCCCTGCCCTCTGCCCTAGATGGAGCTGTGGCCACGTCCAGCCCCTCTAGCTGGTGAAGACGCGGCCCTGTGTCAGGCGTGAGGGGAGATCGGTGTTCACAAGCTATGAGGGAAGCCCTGTTGATGAACGCAGATTCATCTAAACCACTGATCATGAAAAGAGCCTGGGAGTGTCTGCTCCAGCTTAGATGCTGCCGCCAGAACATGCGTGTTCCCCTCTGAGATTTGGGAGAATTATCCAAAAGCCAGAAGGTGGCCTCTGGAGAAACACGATGTGATAATAACTCTCAGGGAGGCCTGACGGGCTGCAGTCCAAGGGGTCGCAGAGTCAGACATGACTGAGCGACGGAACGACCACAAATTAAACTTGAAGGCCCTGAACGGCCCGCTCCAGGGAGTAACGCTGGGCCCGCGCCGGGGAGTAATGTTAGAGTACTCAGAACTCCAAAAGCCTGAATTAGTTTCTCCATGGTGCAGCCTGGCTGCATGTATAGTCCGTGGGCACCTTGATCTGAAATTTCAGACGCCACGGAAGCCACTTGGAGACTCAGGAAGTCATCCTCGAAGGCAGGTCGGCTCAGAAGAGCTGCCCGGAGTGAAGGTTCCAACACTGCTCAGAACTATTTCTGAGAATCCCTTTTATGACTGTGCTTCTCTTATTTAAAAAAAAAGGTATAGCTGACCCTTAAACAACACGAGTTTGAGCTGTATGAGTCTGCTTACCTGAACATTTTTTCTATAAAGATATTGGAAAATTTTTTTGAGAACTGTGACAATTTGAAAAAACTCACAGGTGGACTGTGTGACCTAGAAATACTGGAAAAAAATAAGAAAATTTAGGTGTGTCTTGAATGCATAAAATTTTATAAAAATATGTGTTAATTGAGTGACTGTATTTTTGATAAGATTTCTGGTCAATAACAGGCAATTAGTAGCTAAGTTTGGGGGTCTTCCCTGCTGGCTCACTGGTAAAGAGTCTGCCTGCAATGCAGGAGACCTGGGTCGCATCCCTGGGTCGGGAAGATCCCCTGGAGAAGGAAATGGCAACCAGTATTCTTGCCTGGGGAATCCCACGGACGGAGGGGCCTGGCAGGGCTACAGCCCATGCGGTCACGAAGAGTCAGACATGGCTGGGGCGACTAAGGCTTTCACTCTGGGGGCAGTCGGAATTTACACCTAAGGCTTGACTGTGTGGGGGTCAGCACCCCTCATCCCCACGTGATCAAGGGTCGACTGTTTGTGAATGGGGCGAATGGCCGCTTGAACACCAGCCTACGAGACCACGCTCATGCCCTGGAGGGTTGTTGGTGGCCTAATGAACACAAGGCTGTCAGCTCGGTGAACACTTTGTGCTTTGGAGACAAGCGGCTGTTTTCAGTGCTGGCTCCGCCTTTTCCCGCGTTCTTTCTAATTCCCAAGTCCAGACCCGGGGGGTGCTCACTACGTTCCCCCACCTATCAGGGCGGCTGAGGTGGAAGCAGTCTGTGGTTGCAGGACCCTGTCTCCACCGTCTCCCTTCCCATCTTTGGGGATGGATCTTACTGGCTTTCAAATCGGGCAGTTGTTTCCTCTCTACCTGAATAAGGCGTTTTAAAAGCAAACGGCCATTTCTCTTGCAGTAGGACACTTCTGGGGAGGATTAGAGGCCACGGGATGCAAATGGACGCTATTCAAAGGGAGGGCTAAGCGGTCACGTCATAGGTCACCGTAAAGAATCGTGAAAATCTAAGCGGCCACGTCATAGGTCACCATAAAGAATCGTGAAAATCAGAGAGCTGCATTCATGCCACTCTGCTTCACTCATCGCACCAACTTGCGATCTTACAGAGAAGGATCGGGAAGACGGTCGCTTCACTTCTTGGCGTGTGAGCTAAGTGTAGCCCGTTTCTCAGGTCTGTGGCACATCAAACCCGACACCTTATTTGTGCATAAAATACATGCCGCCCGATGCACTCGGTCACGGCGGCCACTCCCGGCCTCTCGGGGGCCAGAGTATGGAGACTCATTCAGACGGCACGACTGTCCCCGTCTCGGGCTGCTGCACCAGACGCCTTTGCTGACAGCCTCTGCTGGGCTGTGCTGCAGACGTGGAGGGCCGGCTGTGCTCGCTGTAAAATCCTCAGCCCCTGCCCGGCCTGGAGCCTCTCAGCTGTGTCTTGACGTCCGTCTGTTCGTCAGGCTTTGCCCGTGTCTTCTCCTCCCCGGCGTTCGTCCACAGCCTCCTCCATGTGCAGCCCTCCTGAGTCCAGGGTCACCCCCCTCCTGGAAGTGCTCTGCAGGTGGATGAGGGAAGTGTCTGCTGATTTCAGGCCTCGGCTTCCCGTGACTAGGGGGCTTGCTTTTGCCGTGGGCTGGTTACCAGTCTGCGTTCAGCCAGTGGAAGATTCTGCATGCATCCATGTCATCATGGGGTGAATTCAGAGGGAACATGCAAGGCCCTGCTTGTGCCCCTTGGAGGTGAATATGAGGAGAGCTCACCTGAGGAGCCCTGCTGGGGTCCGAGGGGTGTTAAGCCTTGTTCAGTGCTCAAGGCCACCCTTCATGATGGACGGCTCCTCCTGCCGGGGGGCAGTCACAGCTCTGCTGAGCTCGAGGCTGGCCGTCTGCCCGCCTGTGAGAGCGTGCTGGCCACAGTGGGTCCGATTAAGCCACTCAGCTCTGCCCCACCCTGTGGCCTACCCGGCCGTCATGGCCAGTCCGGATGGCCGGCGGGCCTGGGGTCCTCCTGGCACGGCTAGTGGCCCATCTCCTTGTGAGGAGAGGGCCCCGCTGACTCTTCGGGCTGTGGGGTGCTGGCCCCTCCCCGCCTCCAGGGTTCTGACCATTGGCCGGAAGCGTGCAGAAAGCACGCAGTCCTGAGCCCGCTGACCCAGCTCGGCTGCCCTCGGCGGTCAGGGGAGCAGAGGTGTGGAGGGTGCTGGGGTGCTGGCAGCTCGGTGAATTTTATTTCGGAAGCTAACCCCCACTTGGTCTTCCTCCCTGAATGGGCCAGCCTGCCACCCCAGCAAGCGTAGGGCCTGGCTCCCTTCTCAGGACTGTGCGAGCGTGCGTGTGTGTGCGCCCACGTGTGTGCGTGCGTGTGTGCGCCTGCATGCGAATGCCTGCTATGGCCAGGGTGAAAGGCTTCTGGGACCTTCCGGTACCGTTGGACCAGCGCGGGGATGGCGGGTTCCCTGTGACCCCCTGCGCCCGCAGCCCACGTGGCTCTCTCTGGTGGAGATCCCCACGCAGGGCTGGGCTGAAGCGCGGTCTACAGAGACCTTGGCAGTCCCGCGGGAAGCTCGGCCCTTCAGAGTCCTCAGACTCAGGCCTGCTTTCAAATGGCCCGGCGAGGCAGGGGTGGAGCTGGGACACAAATCACGGCACCCCAGGCAAACCGCGGAGGTGCTGTCTGATGGCTCTGGAGAGAGAATGGGGCTCGGAGTCAGCTGTGGGGGGTCTCCCCTGCATCTTCCGGCTCTGCCGCCCCGAGGCAGGTAGGAGCGTCTCTCCAAGGTGCCGCACGGCATCTTCTGCCCGTGTCTGTGTCCCCTCTCACGAGGACACCAGTCACCTTGGATCCACCCCCACCCCCACCCCCTATATAACCTCATCTGAACTGATACATCTACAAAGATCCTATTTGCAAACCAGGTCGCATTCTGAGAGTCCTGTGGTCAGAGATGCTAATGCAGATGCTCAGCTTCCTCCGGCCGAGACGCTTCTCCAGGCGGTCTCAGCCGTGAGCCGTCGACCCTCCCTGAGCTGGGGGTCAGGGCTGCGGTCCGGGGGTGAGAAGTCTGTCGTCCAGGCCACCCGCCCCATCCCTGTCTGCCCTCACCCGGAGGCCTTCCTGGGCTTGGGGGAGGGGCAAGTTCAGACACGCGGGTGCCCGCACCCAAGTGAGGATGCTGAGTCTCAGCCTCACGCTTGGTCCTCGGGGCACAGAGCCCCTGCCTGTCCGCTGGCTGCTGACCCTGCCGCCTCTGCCGGCCACTTCCTTGGTGCCCTGGCCTTGCCCGAGTCCCAGACGCTGCGCCCGCCCGCGGCCTCCTCTCCACGCGCGTTTCTCCGCCTTTAGCTCCTGCTCCTGCCAGCGGCCCGCAGAGCTGAGGCCTCCTCTGGGCTTAGGGTGGAAGGAACTTTGCAGGCTCTTAGTGCTGGCAGGCGGAGAAGGCGCTGGCACCCACTCCAGTACTCTGGCCTGGAAACTCCCATGGACGGAGGAGCCTGGTGGGCCGCAGTCCATGGGGTCGCTGAGCCAGCCACGACTGAGCGACTTCCCTTTCACTTTTCACTTTCATGCACTGGAGAAGGAAATGGCAACCCACTCCAGTGTTCTTGCCTGGAGAATCNAGCCTGGTGGGCCGCAGTCCATGGGGTCGCTGAGCCAGCCACGACTGAGCGACTTCCCTTTCACTTTTCACTTTCATGCACTGGAGAAGGAAATGGCAACCCACTCCAGTGTTCTTGCCTGGAGAATCCCAGGGATGGCGGAGCCCGGTGGGCTGCCGTCTGTGGGGTCACACAGAGTCGGATACGACTGAGGCGACTCAGCAGCAGCGGCAGCAGTGCTGGCGGGGCGAGGGAGCCCTTCTGAGGATGGAACGGGAGCCGGAGGGCTGTGTGGGGGCCGCCCGGATGGCAGGCTCCCGGGGGTCCACCCGCACGCACTGCCACCTGGGGCTGACCGCAGGGTGAGGACCCCCACGACCCTTGAAGGCTCACCCACCTCCAGACAGCGGAAGACAGCTTGCTTGATAGTCTCATTAGAGACCTTCACCAGAACTGCCCAGTCAGGCCCCTGAGTGCCTGATCCCCGGGTTATCCCACTTGAGATACGGGGATTGAAATGTGATGCATCGTAAATGTTTACTGCTGTTTGGAATAAAACAAAGCAAGAGGCCGTGTGCCTGATGATGTGGGATCAAGTTCTCATACAATCAAGGAATGAACGGTGTACCAGAGACCAAGCTCCTCAGCCACATCCGCCAGGGAGTCCCATGTGGTCCTCGGCAGTTCCCAAGGTGAGAAGGTACCCTGGGGTGCAAAGTGTCCCCTCCAAATCCATGTCCTTCCCGGACCCTCGGGATGGGGGCCTCTTAGGAAGCAGAGCCCCGCAGATGTCCTAGGTGAGGTGCGCTGTGGTCACAGCGGAGAAGGCGGGCCCTTCATCCAGTATGATCCCAGTCCTTCTAGAGGGGAGAGAGGTGCTGTGGGAGGAGGGAGGGCCTGGAGCCAGGGACGGAGCGCCAAGGGTGCCAGGCACCATGCGCCGGGGAGGGGAGGAAGCAGCTCCGCCGGACCCTTAATCTCGGCCCTTGGCCTACAAACTGCGAGAGTCCATTCCTGTGACTGAGACAGCCTGGGACACGGACGCAGAGAGTCCAGCCACTTCTAACGGGTGCAGATGTAGGCGGTCCTGGAGGGACGCTCGGGGTCGGGAGTGGGGGTTTGGGGAATAGGTGAGGATTCCAGGCAGGTGGGGGCCGCTGTGGGCTTTGTGATCATGCAGGGTCGCGGTCCGGGCCAGGGTCTGGGCCAGGGTCTGGGGTCTGGGGTCTGGGCCAGGGTCTGGGGTCTGTGGTCCGGGTCATGGTCTAGGGTCTGGGGTCTGTGGTCCAGGTCGTGGTCTGGGCCAGGGTCTGGGGTCTGGGTCCATGGTCTGGGATCTGGGGTCTGGGGTTTGGGGTCCAGGCCATGGTCTGGTGTCCGTGGTCTGGGCCAGGCTCTGAGATCTGGGCCGAGGTCTTGGCTGGGATCTGGGGTCCGGGCTGGCCCAGGAGATGGGACCGAGGGGGTTGAGTCCTTCCCTCCAGGGACATCAGTGGCCTTCCAGCACCTTCTCTGCCCCGCTCCCCACCCTGGGCTCCAGCAGCAGAACGGCAATTTATTTTCCTTTTCAGCTACAATTAGGCTTCCAAGCAGGGTGGGCCGTCCCCTCCATCCCGACTGGAGGCCATGGGCGCATGCGCAAGGCAAGCCTCGCCACCGGGCAGCGCTTTATTTGAGGGCTCAGGCCTGGGGTGTGAGGGCCCTTCTTTCTGCAGCAAGACCCACGCCTGCATGTGAAACGCCGTCAGAGCCCCCATCCTCCAGGGCTGCTTCTCTTTAGAATAACAAAAACACATCAGTGGTGAGTCTCAGGGTTAGTTTTAATAAAAGAAAACCCTTTAATTTACATATATTTCAGGCTAAGTAAATGAAAATGCATTATATTGCCACTGTTCTAGGGAATAATGAGCTTCAGCTTCAGAAGAACGTGTGCCTTTCAGAGTCCGCACCCCCCTCGCTCTCAGGAGGGGCCGGGGCCTCTCTCCTGCTCTGTGATCTGGGCTGAAAGTGCCCCCGCAGGAGGCTGGGGGACAAACGGATTTGACGTCCAGCTGCAGACCCAAACCTTTTCACCCGGGGCATGTGCCCTGCAGATGCATGGAGCTCGTTTCCACAGGGCAGGGCAGCCCTGAGGTGGGCACTTCTGTCTCCTGAGAGCCGGGCTGGTGGCCTTGACCCTTCAGCACCCACACAGAGCCAGCCGGGGAACCAAAGAAAGGACGCGTGTGCACACACATGCCCCCCCACACGTGGACACACATGTACATGTGCACACACATGCACACACAGATACACATGCACACACACAAACGTGAACACACATGCACATGTGCACACACACATGCATGCACACGCACACACAGAGGCCCATGCTCACACAGATACACACACATGCACACGCACACACACATGCTCATACACACACACACTTAGGTGCACACACAGACATCACTTCCCTGCACTGTAGTGGAAGGAACGCCTCCTTGGGAATCCCTGAAAACCAACATTTCCAGACCTTAGTGGAGCCTGGCGTTTCCCGTCCTCTGAAGGGCCCCGCCAGAGGCCGTGCTGGAGCTGAGGGTTGTCGTGAGGCACGTGGAACCTCAGTCTGGCCCCGAGGACCGTCCGTCAGCTGGAGGTGTTGTCGCTGGAAGTCCTTCGTCACAAACACCTCGGCCGACCCCAGCAGGGGCCAGGCCTCCCCTCCAGGAGGATGCCCCCATGTCCATCTCAATAAAGAGGACGGCTGGGAAGGGAGTGCGCCAGGAACCAGCACAGGAATTTCAACTAGAGAAGTGCGCCCACAGCCACTGCGGGCGAGGACCCGAGGGTTCTGGGCCAGGTCCAGGCAGCGTCTGTTGGCGTGAGGAGGGGGAGACTTGGCGTGTGGTCCTGGTCAGGAGCTGGGTGTCCGTGTTCCGTACGTCGGGCGTCTGTAGGAACTCCCTCTCTCCCCTCTCAGGCCTCGGTTTCCCGTGGGCACAGCTGTTTCTCCCTGTCACGTCCTGGTTTTGTTTTAGGTTAAAACCCTTTCGGGTTCTCGGACCTTGAGCAATTGTTCAGGTCTGGGAGTCCAGACGAGCTGGGCTGAAGGAGAGAACCACCAGCTTGGAGCCCCGACCTGCTCCTCCGTTGCGTCTGGGACCTTCCCCTGACGTGGAGGAGGCGGCCTGGCACTCGGACCTGTGACCTGGCCCTGGAGTGGTGGGCGGGGGCTTCACGGAGGAGGCGGGGGCTTTCCTGCTGGCCCAGGAGGGCAGCAGAGGATGGAGCCGGCCACCTGCAGGCCGAGGAGTGCCGAGCGGCCCCAGGTGCCCTCAGAGCTGCAGCTGCAGCCTCCGTCCCCTGGCCTCTCAGTGGCATTTGCACCCAGGCACCCGTCCCCTGGCCTCTCAGTGGCATTTGCACCCAGGCACCCGTCCCCTGGCCTCTCAGTGGCATTTGCACCCAGGCACCCGTCCCCTGGCCTCTCAGTGGCATTTGCACCCAGGCACCCGTCCCCTGGCCTCTCAGTGGCATTTGCACCCAGGCACCCGTCCCCTGGCCTCTCAGTGGCATTTGTGCCCCGGGCAGGGGCACACTGTCTTTTCTGTTTCTGCACTTAATCAGGTGACTTGAAACCAGATAAGAGCACTGTTTACCCTGATGACACCCTGATAACACATCTGGGGAGACGGAGGGAGAGCTCGCTTTCTGAGCAGTGGAGTCATTAGTGAGGCCTGGAGTCACTGCGTTTCGAGGTTAATGCCACAGAAAATCTGGAAAGTGACAGCTATAATTTTTCTCCAAAAAGTGCTGCTTTTTCACTCTTGCGACAATAAAACGCCTATGAAGGCGCTCCGGAGGGCCCTGTCTTGAAGCTCAATGACCTGATGATTCCCCAGAAGGCTGTCTGCGCTCCTATTCAAAGGAACATCTCATGCATTTGTTAATCTGGGCGGCAGGTCATGAGCGGAGCTCATGCATTCCCCACCCCCTGAGCTCCCAGGGGACTATTGGTCGTCGATGAAGACGCGAGTGTACCTGCTGAAGCGTCTCACTGGGAATTGGAGACCCTGGTGTGTGCTGGCATACATGGCCGCCTGGGCACAGCTCCTGTCTGCCTGTAAAATCCTAAGCAGACACTCAGCAAACAGTACCAGGCAGCCAGCTGCTGGCTCTGCCTGATCATCGAAGTCACGGAAAGACCATTCCTACGAGCCAGGGTAACCCTCCTGGGGGCCTCCCAGGTGGCATTCCCTTTCCCAGGGGTAAAGAATCCGCCTGCCAATGCAGGAGATGCAGGTTCAACCCCTGCGTCAGGAACATCCCCTGGGGGTGGAAATGGCAGCCCACTCCAGTATTCTTGCCTGGAGAATCCCATGGACAGAGGAGCCTGGCGGGTGCAGTCCATGGGGTCATCAATTGTCGGCCACGACTGGAGTGACTCAGCACGCACGCATGCTTGTTACCCTCCTGATGTTTAGAGAAAGGAATCAGACAGTCTGCACCTAGAGGCCAGGGAAGGGCTGTGTTCCTGCGGAAATTTCCCGGGGGGGACGGGCTGCTTTCATGGCGGTGACATGTGTCTCCCCTCTTGTTTTTAAACTGAGTGGAGCGGGAGTGAGTCCTGCTCCAGCCTGGCCCCTGGGGCAGCTCTCCTGCTGCCCCAGACCTTCCTGGGGGCCTGCGTCCGCGGCTGCATGCTCTTTGTCCCTGGACCGCCCACCCTGACGGCGTGTTGGTGACAGATGCCTTCTGGCACACTGAGCAGAATCTTCTGCCACTCAGAGGGGTCAGGAGAAAGCTGTGCTAGAACCTTCCTCTTCCTGTTTCTCTCCCCTTGGGGACCAGCCTGGCCAAGCTTGCCTGAGCGGGTCCTCATGGGGGCTGGACGGGGTACGGAGGCTCTCTGAGCAGCAGCAAGGCTCCGGAGGGCGATGCTGAGCCAGAAGGGCGTGTCTTCCTGGCGAATCCTGGGTCCTCTGTGTGGAGGGGCCTCGAGCTGGGGGAGGAGGCCAGGGCTGCCGGGCAAGAGCGAGGACCTCCCGGGTCTGCGGGCGCCGGGTGGGGGTCTTGAGTCAGGCACACATCGCTGCTTCGGGAAGGCCTTCCCCGGCTCCTTGTCTTCAGCATGACGTCTATGAGTGAGTGGTGGAGTGTCTCTGTGGACAGCAAGCTCTGTGTAGGGGATCATGCTGTCCTTGCTGGGGTCCCCTGAGAACACAGGACCCCTCAGGGAAGGATGGACAGCTCACGGTCAGTGTGGTTGGGCCCATGTGCCCCCAGCTACGCTGCCCAGGGACCAAGGCCACAGCCAGAGGCCCTGTGAGTGTCCCCCCCTGGACGCTGTGCAGGTCGAAGCAGCTGACTGCCCAGGATGGGTTTTTTTTTTTTATCTTGAATCATCTGAATTGGGATTGTGGGGCTGTTTTCCAAGTGGAAGGCAGAGCGTCTGCTGAGCTCATTTCTTGGGTTACANCCCACCCAGCTTCCCTTGGGGGGGAGGTCGTCACTGTCAGAAGCGTGATAGCAACTGTCAAAAGTGCATGAAATCAGCCGTGCAGATGGTGAAACAGAAGTCACGGCTGCCTTTGTTCTGTGACAGGGGGAACGTTTCAAATTCTTCATCAAGGAGCAAACGGAATTCCAACACTTCCGCATCTGATAAAGGGGCCCGACCCCTTCGGGGGTCTCGCAGCTGATGCTGGGTTGTGCAGAGCAAGTCAGCCCCGCTAGCCCTGGAGGACGGGCTGATAGACTGCAGGGACAGCCTCACCAAGCAGCTTTGTCTGATATGGAATCTGAATCCATGCGGCGGCCAAGACACGTGTTCAGAGGCGACCCAGGCCCACCTCTGTGCTCCAGGCTCCTGGGTCCTGCACATGGATGGGGGTCTCCCCGCCTGGGTCCTGCACATGGATGGGGGTCTCTGCGCCTGGGACCCACACACGGATAGGGGTCTCCCCGCCTGGGTCCCACACACGGATGGGGGTCTCCCCCCGGGTCCCGTACATGGATGGGGGTCTCCCCCCTGGCTCCTGCGCATGGATGGGGGTCTCCCCACCTGGGTCCTGCGCATGGATGGGGATCTCCCCGCCTGGGTCCTGCACACGGATAGGGGTCTTCCCCCTGGCTCCTGTACATAGATGGAGGTCTCCCTGCCTGGGTCCCGCACTCGGATAGGGGTCTGCCCCCTGTCTCCTGCACATAGATGGGGGTCTCCCTCCAGGCTCCCACACACGGATGGGGATGGATGGGGGTCTCCCCGTCTGGCTCCTGCACATGGATGGGGGTCTCTGCGCCTGGGACCCACACACGGATGGGGGTCTCCATGCCTGGGTCCCACACATAGATGGGGGTCTCCCCCCTGGCTCCTGTGCATGGATGGGGGTCTCCCCCCTGGCTCCTGCACATGGATGGGGGTCTCCCCCCTGGCTCCTGTGCATGGATGGGGGTCTCCCTGCCTGGCTCCTGCACATGGATGGGGATGGATGGGGGTCTCCCCCTGGCTCGTGGCACATGGATGGGGGTCTCCCCGCCTGGCTCCTGCGCATGGATGGGGGTCTCCCTTCCTGGCCCCTGCACATGGATGGGGGTCTCCCCCCTGGCTCCCACACACGGATGGGGGTCTCCCTGCCTGGCTCCCGCACACGGATGGGGGTCTTCCCGCCTGGCTCCTGCGCATGGATGGGGTCTCCCTTCCTGGCCCCTGCACATGGATGGGGGTCTCCCCCCTGGCTCCCGCACACAGATGGGGGTCTCCCCGCCTGGCTTGTGCACATGGATGGGGTCTCCCTGCAGAGAAGAGGCTCCCAGAGGCCTGCTCTTTCCCCACCTCCTCCGTCGTCCGTTCCCGGGCCTGGGACAGACCCTCACCAGGGCTCTGCAGCTCTGGATCCCCTTGCTTCCCAACCTCAGTGGTCCTCATGGGGTGGCCGCCTGTGTCCTGGGTGGGAAGACCAGAGGGTCTCTGGATGGAGTGAGGCTTGGCTGGTCAGCCGCCCCAATGGATTCCTGGGGAGACCATGCAGATGAGACCTCCAGATGCCCAGAGTTCCTCAGAAACTCCCCTTCTCGGGGGCAAACTAGGAGTTTCATTGTCTTAACCTGGCAGGGGGGTCAGGAGGGCGTGGCTGGGTGTCGCATGTGCGTGCGCTCTGTGGCTGCAGTCGACTGACCCTTTGTGACCCCAAGGGCTGTAGCCCCCCAGGCTCCTCTGTTCATGGGATTCTCCAGGCAAGAGTCCTGGAGTGGGCTGCCGTGCCCTCCTCCAGGGGATCTTCTCGACCCAGGGACTGAACCCATGGGTCCTATGTCTCCTGCATTGCAGCGGATTCTTTACCCCTGAGTCACCCGGGAAGCGGAGCTGAGTGTTAGGAGCTCCCAAGCGTCCTGCTGGGGCGGCTGTCTTTCTGCCCCTGCTCAGACTAAACGGCACACGTAAGGGTCAGTGGGGCCCACGATCTGGGTGGGGTGGGGATGCTCCCAGGAGGCGGCTCCACTGTCTCCTCTCCCCAGCCACCAGCTGCCCCGGGCGGGGAAGGACTCGATGGAGGAGCGGAGTGGCGGGGTCAGGGGGTCGCTCCATTTCTGGCTCCCGAGGACCCTCCGTGCGGTCTCCATGGCGCCGGCACCCACTTAGCCCCCTCAACGGCGCACAAGGCTTCCCCTTGCTCCACACCCTCTCCAGTGCTTGTTCTCTGTGCTCTTTTGGATGCCAGTCCCTCTGACAGGTATGAGCTGATAGCTCACTGGGGTTCTGACTTGCCTTTTCCCAGTGATTAGTGACGTTTCCAGGCACTCTTTGGCCATTTTCATGCCTTCTTTGGAAAAATGTCTATCCAGGTCTTCTGTGCACTTTTTAATCTTTTTTTTTCTTGATATGAGTTATATGAGTTATTATGCTAAATGAAATGTCAGAAGGAGAAAGACAGACCCGGCATGCTTCCACTTACATGCGGACTCTAAACAGCAGAACAGACGAACAGACGGAGCAAAGTGGAGATAGACTCACAGAGAGCAATCTAGTGGCGACCAGAGGGGCGGAGAGCGAGGGGCGGGCGCGACAGGTGAGGGGCATTAAGCGGTGGAAATTACCAGTTAGGAAGGAAGTGCGTCATGGGGATGCAATACCCAGCCCAGGCGAAATAGTAAATATTATAACAGCTCTCTACCGTACACAATCTATAGGGATACTGACACAGTCAGCGTGTCGCACACCCGAATTAATATAATATTGTAAGTCGCTGTACTTCAGTCTCAGAAACGACTGTTAAAAAGGGGTGGCTTTGAAATCTACACATCCCCACCCAAATACAGGTTTTCCTCCAACAGAAGGAGATAAGGAGTCAGTCACTGTGCGCCTTTAATTCACATCAGGAAGCAAGCTTGGCTCCTGTGTCTTATAGACCGTCATGCGATGGGGTCAAAACAAATACGCTGCGAGGTCCTCTGTACATGATCCAGATAAATACGGCGGGTGGGCGGCTCTGAGCACACCTGTCTGGTCAGCCTTGAGTGTGAACAAAGTGTCTGCGTTTCTCTGGGTTGTACACGCCTTAGACTTTCATTCCAAATGCTAGAAACCCCACCAAAACTAACTTGAGCAAAACAGGGGCGGTCCTCAGCTGGTTATCCCACGTGTGTGTTTGTGTCCTGATGTCCTCCTCTAAGGAAACCGGTCGCCCACCCAGGGGGCCTCACTGTAATTTAATGGCCTTTTTAAAAGCCCAGCTCCGAGGGCAGTCACACTCTGAGTCCTGGGGGCTGAGGGCTTCGGCGTGTGGTTTTAGGGGGCACAGTTCAGTCGCAGCGGCGGCCCTCCCCAGCCTTGCCCTGCACACGTGACTCTCGTCCCCAGATGGCGGCCGGTGTCTAGCAGCGACGCTCAGCGTGTGCTGTCAGGAATCTGGTCCAGCCCCGTGAATTTAGTAGGGCTTTGTCAGTCATGTTTCAGGAATAAGAACAATGCTTTCCAGTTTAAAATATCTAAAAATATTAAATATTTAAAATATTGAACTATCTAAAAATAACCTCCATGTTATCATTTTCTTCTTAGGTTTTCTACACATTTTCCCCCCATAATTTAAAAAAGCATGGTAAGAAACTAAAATTGTCAGTGCTTTTAAATTTGGAAACTTTTGTTGAGAAAACGTGAGCCCTGGCTGTATAAAATCGATGTCCACCTTTCAGAGGGTGCTTCCCCAACTGTGGGCACGCACCCCAGGGACCGCGGTCTGGGGGCTGAGACGGAACCGCGGTGGCCTTGCTCTGATACATCCTTGTCACTGGTCTTCAGTGGATTTGGGGGAAGGAACCCTCTCCCACTGCTAAGGTGCCCTGAGAGGATTACTCTGCTTTTGTAACCCTGCCAGGAACGGCAGCTCTAATCCAGCTGCTGACGAGGTCCGGCCGGGCGGGGCTGGGGTGCGCGGCCTGCTGCTCCGCCCCTGAGCGCTTAGTCCCCGCGGCGCTGTGTCCAGCATCCTGCTTCTTTTGCGGCCGTCTGTTCCCGTGCCCATCCTGTAACTTCCCACTGCCGCTTGCTCTGTGCAACGCGAGTTGCTGATCCACAAGAGAACCGCTGCCGAAGTGCACGTGAACTGCTGGGAATTACCCAAGGGAATGACGCGTCGTGCAATTTTATACTTAGCAAGGTGATCTCAATGTGAAGCTGGGTACGTTTTTATTTGGAAGACTGGGCTGTACATATCACGATCTGGTTAAACCTGTTAGTGTATGCCTAGAATTTTGGTTCCAAAATATAGCTTTTAACCAAATGGGAAAGCTTCCTAGAGGACGCAGGACTTGGATCGGCCTTTTGAGTAGGGCTGAGTGACAGACAGGCTTGGGGCAGCAAAGTGCTGCAAACCGGGGCCTGGCGTGGGCGGGCAGGGAAGCAGGGGTGAGTGTCCTGGGCCCCTCCCTGGGTCCCGGGCTCGCCACCCGGCCTGCTCTCCGGGGCCAGGCTCGCCCGCATGGGGACAGAGCAGGGCTGGCGGGAAGCCCGCTTCCTGTTTGAGGTGCGGCTTCTCTGGCCGTTTTGCTATTAGTGATGCTTACCCAGTGCCAGGCTCGTGGCGTGCATAATTAGCAGAAGCCGCTTTCCGTCAGTTCAGACGTGAAAATCTATCTAAGGAAAGTGGAGCAGAGCTGGCGGGGAGCGGGTGGGCGGAGAGGCATCAGTGCTCCTGGTCAGGGCGGTCAGCCCAGGCGACCCATTGCACACGTGCCCACGGGCGGTCATCCGTCTGACCCAGGCCCTCTGACAGTGACTTGTCCATGATTTTGCTGTGATTAGGAGTCAGTGTCTCTAGCTTCCTGCAGACTCCGAAAAATGCACTTTCTCACTCTATGGGACCCGGGAGGGGAGGGACGTGAGCCTGTGTTTCCAGCAGCTCCCAGGAGATGCTGGAGCTCTGGGGACCATGCTCAGCGCAGCGAGGCCCCGGGCCCCTCTGAGTGGAGTCTGAGGACTGTCGGTCCCTGAGCCCTGCACCTTCTGGGTTGGAGCCCCTGGGAGGGAGGACCCTGGCTGCAGGACAGAATGTGTATCCTGGCCCAGCGGGGCTCCCCCTGCAAGGGGCCCCTCCCTGGCTCTGCCCTGGGGCGCCTGAGCCAGCTCGCCTGCCTTGAAGTTCCCAGAAGGAGACGCTGGGGCACCAGTTTAAGTCAGGCTGGTTATTTGGGAGGGAAGAAAGCTGAGCACTGAAGAACTGATGCTTTTGAACTGTGGTGTTGGAGAAGCCTCTTGAGAGTCCCTTGGACTGCAAGGAGATCCAACCAGTCCATTCTAAAGGAGATCAGTCCTGAGTGTTCACTGGAAGGACTGATGCTGAAGCTAAAACTCCAGTCCTTTGGCCACCTAATGCAAAGAGCTGACTCCTTGGAAAAGACCCTGATGTTGGGAAAGATTGAAGGCTGGAGGAGAAGGGGACGACAGAGGATGAGATGGTTGGATGGCATCACTGACTCAATGGACATGAGTTTGACCAAGCTCCGGGAGTTGGTGATGGACAGGGAGGCCTGGCATGCTGCAGTCCATGGGGTCGCAAAGAATCAGACACGACTGAGCAACTGAGCTGACTGAACTGAGGGCTGACATTGACCCCTTGCTCTGCTTAGGTCTCCGCAGAAGAGATGCCTCCTAGTCGTCCATGTCAGAAAACGCGCTTTCTTCCCCCAGGCCTTCTCCCATCCAGCCTGCAGCCCCTTCTCTGAACCTTCATCCCGGCCGCCTGCTCTGGGCGTGGGCCCCCAGCTGGCCTGCGCTCTGCTCTCTGCCTGGTCCCAGCCCGCGGGTCTGTCCAGGAATCCTGGATTTCCTGCGCTTTCCTGGAGAGGTGCCTGGCGCCTCCTCCTTGCCCTCGGGAGGGTCTCTAAGGTCTTCCGTGAGGCTGCGGAGGCTGTGTCGTTGGCGCCCCCCTCCTCCACCCTCACGTCACACCCGTCACCCTGGGTCTAGGAATCACCCCTGCCCGGGGGACCCTCACCCCGACACTGCACGGGTTACCCAGCTGCTGGCATGATGCTGGGGAGGGCCACGCGTGGAGGCATTTCTCACCAGGCTGCGGGCAGGCGGCTAGGTGGTTGGTCAGGAAAGGTAGAAGGAATGGTGAATAAGCCAATAAGCCTTTGTTGGCGGGACGTGTGTTCTCCCGTCAGAGGGCTCTCGTGTTGGGAGGGGCTTCGGTGAAGAGTCTGACCAAGCCTGTCCGTCACCCTGGGCTCCGGTGTCCCCTCACGGTGGTCCGCGCGGGGCAGCTGAGGCGCCAGCAGCTGACCGCCCCCTGCGCTCCACGGGCAGCCTTTCCTCGTGAGAGGACTCTTCTCAAGACTCTGTATCCTCGTCATCTTCTGTTTGTTTAAACTTGATGTTCCTCGATCTCCATCTCATCTGTTTTAGGGTTTTTCCACTTTACCTCTAGTGGGTTTTAAACTTGTATCTTAATCTTCCCTCTCCCTCAGCTTTTGAGCTTTTTATCTCAATGGATTTTGGATTTAGCTTTTATTTAAATCTCATCAATCATATCTTATTTTCAGTATTATTTCCCTTTTATAGGAGTATTCCCACACACAAGCACTCTGGATCAGACAGTTCAAACACAAAGTATCTCCGTGTGAAATTGGTAAAGATGTTGTCCTGTACTTTCTTCTAAATGATAAGGAAACGCTGTCACATGCAGGCTGCTAATGCCAGGGTTTTGTGCATGAAGTGAGGTGGGGAGCCGGCTTCTGGGTTTCTCTGGATGACCAGGGGTCCTGTTCTCGCCTTGCTCATCCACAGAGCCTGTTGGAAATCAGCCTTCCCGCGCGTGGACCCATTTCTAGCCCCTATACTGGACTTCACTTGTTCATCAGCCACCACCACGCCTTCCTGATTACTGAAACTACACAGCAAGTCTCTGAGTCTGGTTTATGGATGGTTTTCCTGCTTTGAGCTGCCTGTGTGGTATTTATAGTAATGTGGGTTTTAATGTTTTTTACGCAAAAGTAACCTCGAAGTCCTGTGTGCACATGGCTTTTATTTGCTAATGATTTTCTCAGTATTTTTGCATTTGTGCACGTGGAGGTTTTTGTTCATGTGAAAGGTTGGCCTGTCGTCTCCTTTATACTATCCGTGATTTTGGTGACTAGCCCAATAGGGTGAGCTGAAGGAACGTTTGTTCTTTCTACATTCTCTGGAATAGTTGACTGATGGAGCTATGCAATGATTGGTAGAACTCGTCTGTAAAACCGTCTGTATTTTCTTTGCAGATAGATTTAAAAATATTGATTCAAGGTATTTAACAGTTTCAAGATCATTCAGTCCTATAGGGGTCAGTTAAGATAACTTGTTTTATGTAGGAATTTGTTATTTTTGCATTTTTTGCAAATTATTTGTCCTGCTACTGCTGCTAAGTCGCTTCAGTCGTGTCCGACTGTGTGCGACCCCATAGGTGGCAGCCCACCAGGCTACCCCGTCCCTGGTTCTTCTCCCAGGCAAGAACACTGGAGTGGGTTGCCATTTCCTTCTCCAGTGCATGAAAGTGAAAAGTGAAAGTGAAGTCGCTCAGTCGTGTACGACNTTCAGTCGTGTCCGACTGTGTGCGACCCCATAGGTGGCAGCCCACCAGGCTACCCCGTCCCTGGTTCTTCTCCCAGGCAAGAACACTGGAGTGGGTTGCCATTTCCTTCTCCAGTGCATGAAAGTGAAAAGTGAAAGTGAAGTCGCTCAGTCGTGTACGACTCTTAGCGACCCCATGGACTGCAGCCCACCAGGCTCCTCCATCCCTGGGATTTTCCAGGCAAGAGCACTGGAGTCCTAGATGTATTCTAATAATCTTTGATATTTAAATTTCCTCGTTTATACAGTTACCTAATTTTTCATTTACACTATGCATATTTTATTTTGGCTCTTCTTACATTTATATTCTTCTAAGATCTGTTAACCTGACTGATCTGTCTGAGGCATCAAGCTGGGGCTTTGCTTGTCCTTCCTCCCTTCATTCCCGGCTGCACGGCCTCTCCTGATGCTCATTGCTGTCTCCCTCCTTTTGCTCTGTTGATTCTGTTCTGCTGTTCTTGCAGGCTAGTCCGTTCTTCCAACCTTTTGAAATTGTCTGATATAATTTGTGCATGTGTGCTAAGTCACTTCAGGTATGCTTGACTGCGACCCCGTGGAGCGTAACCTACCAGGCTCCTCTGTCCATGAAATTCTCTAGGCAAGAATACTGGAGTGGGTTGCCATTCCCTTCTTCAGGGGATCTCTCCAACCCAGGGATTGAACTTGCATCTCTTACATCTCCTGAACTGGCAGGCGGGTTCTTTACCACTAGCACCACCTGGGAAGCTTCCAATATAAATTAAGACTATACATTTGCCTTTTATCATGACCTTGGCTTCGTCTCACAGTTACTGACACCTGGTATTTTTAGTGAGTATTTTCTAACTTCCATAACGATTACTATTTTGACCCAGGAGGCTTTTTCTTCTTCTACTTGTATTGAGCGATAATTGCCATAGAGCACTGTATAAGCTTTAAGTGTACAGCATAACAATTTGACATCATGAAATGATCATAAGGTTTTTGGAAGTGTATGTTTTGCTTCACCTGAATTTGTGTTAAAATCATTTCACTGTTGATTTTGAACTGAACATATTTATTGGACGTAAAATGCTACACAAGATGTATTAAGATTTCAGAAAGGTGAAGATGTGGGAAAGTGGCAACAGTAAGAGCCCCTGGTTGTGAGACACATCCTGATTCAGAGATACTAAACCTGTAAAGGAAGATTGTGTTTTAGAATCTAGAAAATTGTGTTGAGGTCAGAGACGATGTGGCTGTATTATATCAACGTATTAAAATGCGGTGCAGTTAACTTTGTTTCCTAGTATGTGGTCAGTATTTGTAAACATTTCTGGAGTGTTTGAAAAAATTTGCTTCTTATCTCTGTTACTTCCTAATTTTATCACCTTCTTTCAGAGTATTGTTCATATATTTTATATCCGTACTGAATTTTGTCTATTTGGTCTGTTGATTATTCACAGAATGTATTTTAAATCTGCTTCTCTGATGCTGGATTTCTCAAATTTTCCTTACAATTTCACCTATTTTTGTTTTATGTATTTTGATCAAGTTATCAGGAACAGAAGTGCTTAAAATTGTTATACTTTCCTGTTGAATTGAGCTGTTTATGCCTTTTATCAATATATAATAACTCTTAAAAAATGTAACCATTAATACCTTTGGCCTTAATTTTTTTGTTTTCAACTTATCAGTTCAGTTCAGTTCAGTCGCTCAGTCGTGTCCGACTCTTTATGACCCCATGAATTGCTGCATGCCAGGCCTCCCTGCCTATCACCGACTCCTGGACTTCACTCAGACTCACGTCCATCAAGTCATTGATGCCATCCAGCCATCTCATCCTCGGTCATCCCCTTCTCCTCCTGCCCCCAGTCCCTTCCAGCATCAGAGTCTTTTCCGGTGAGTCAACTCTTCGCATGAGGTGGCCAAAGTACTGGAGTTTCAGCTTTAGCATCATTCCTNCTATCTATCAAATCTAGGCCCTTAAATCTATTTCTCACTTCCACTGTATAATCATAAGGGATTTGATTTAGGTCATACCTGAATGGTCTAGCGGTTTTCCCTGCTTTCTTCAGTTTCAGTCTGAATTTGGTAATAAGGAGTTCATGATCTGAGCCACAGTCAGCTCCTGGTCTTGTTTTTGTTGACTGTGTAGAGCTTCTCCCTCTTTGGCTGCATAGAATATAATCAGTCTGATTTCGGTGTGACCGTCTGGTGATGTCCATGTGGAGGGTCTCCTCTTGTGTTGTTGGAAATACATTAATATCAGTGTCCCTTGGTCACTTTTTTTTAGAACATATTTTTCCTCTTTGTTTTTGAGCTTTGCCTGTCTAAGCTTTTATTTTTTTTATCTATCTCTCATAAACAACATATAACTGGGATTTTAAAAATTCAGCATGATAATCTTAACCTTTTAATTAGAAAGTTTTATTCATTAGGACTTATTGTGATTAGTGATAACTGAAATTTCTTTCTACTATTTTACTTCATGCTTTCTATTGAATATTTGTCCTCCCTTTCTTAGGCTTCTTTCTGTCCTTCAGTTCAGTTCAGTCGCTCAGTTGTGTCTGACTCTTTGCGACCCCATGAATCGCAGCACGCCAGGCCTCCCCGTCCATCACCATCTCTCGGAGTTCACTCACACTCACGTCCATCGAGTCTGTGATTACATCCTTCTAAATTAATTGATTTTTAATTCCTTCCCATCTTATTTTCCAACTCAATTTGGAATAGATTCTATTTCTAGGATATTGTTGATTACTGTAAAATGTTAATAATCCATAAGTCATTTGACTTGACAAAGGATACCGCTAATGTTTACCCTCTTTACAAATGATACAAGAGACTTGGAGTTCTTTTATTATAAATTATATGTTATAGTTGTTCTGTTCCTTAGTTCTATTTTGTTATTTTTAACCACACAAATTATATGTTATTATTTTCCACAGCTAATGTTTGTTTAGACTTATCCACATATTTACTATTTTCTTTGATAAACATTCTTTGTATCTCAGATCTTTTTTCTGGGGTCCTTTCTCTCTTCCTAGAGTTTTCCCTACAGAAGTGTCTCTAATGAGGGTCAACTGTGAGATTTTTGAAATATACTTCATCA
>SJYH01003469.1:258757-276164 GCA_006408735.1 Sylvicapra grimmia | reverse complement strand
AGGATTTCCTAAATACTTTGTTTCTATGCTCCTTATTTATTTGTGGCCAGTACACAGTTCTTTAAGGGTCTCTTCTAGGTCAGAAATAGTAGGAAACACTGATAAGACATCAAGTTAGGGTCCAAAAGACAACTCCCGAGTGAAATGTCACTCCTGCACGCTGAGGTGTGTGGAGTAATATTGCCCCGATCTCTCGGGTGGTCTGAACACCTGTAGCGAGTTTCTATTGATACAGGAAGTCTAGACCTCCTCCCCAAACGTTTCCTGGGTCTCTTTGATGTTTCCTGTCACTGAATGCCTCTGGACGTCTTTCTCCTAAGTTTTGATGTTACACTTCATCAAACACGCCCGGGTGCGTGTGCATACACACACGGATAAGGAAGAAGAAAATGCAGAAAAGGGAGGCTCAGGCAGGCTGCACCTAGCAGGAGCCTGCCGACCGGTGGAAGACGAATCTCTCGGGGCAGCATTTGTGGTCCTGGAGTTGAAGGTGGGGGCCGAGTCTGCACGGGGCGCGCGGGCCTGGCCCCCTCGGGAGAGGGTGAGCGCAGCCGTGCACGTGGGCGCAGGGAGACACAGCTGCTTCCGGAGCCCGGGTGCTCGAGATCCGGCCGCTCCAAGATTCCTCCCCAGAATGGAAAAATAAGGAGAGGTGAAGAGGCTAGGTGTGGGCTCCACAAAGCCCGGTGATGGAGATGTTTCAATTATAGCTATTTCAGGGAGCTGGGCAGCCCCCGCGCTGCGCACGAGGCTTCCCAAGGGACAGAGGGTCTCCCTGTGTTTAGCTTTTTATTACTATATAGGATTAGGTCTGTTCGCACACAGAAGAGGAAGTCATTTTATTTTACACAAATCAGCTACTTAAAGTAAATTGAGATATATAGAATTTACCAATGAAATGAGTGATTTGATGTGAATACAAGAGGTGGTGTGTGGTGAGCGGACACTGACAGCCAAATGGGGAAAATTGACAGGGCGCTGTAATCACTCCCAACATCCACTGAAGTTATTGATCCAGAACCTCTGTAATCCCCTTCACATAACACCGGCAATTTCATATAATACCTGTAATAACGGCGCACTCAAGCTCACGTAGCCATCTGAGGCACTGTATCTAATGGTGGAGCGGGCCTCCGCGGAGCAAGTGCGGCGGGAAACGCCAGCGGCTCCTGCCTCTCCCAGGTAGCAGCCTCCGGCAGGGCGCGTCCAGAAGATACGCAGCTTCTAATGCCCAGGAACGCGGGCTGTTAATTGCCTGCTTGCTAACGACGCTGGAAGCGCGGGGGCGCGGGCGAGGCAGGCTGGGTCCCGGGCCGATAGACCTCGGGTCGCGCCGTCTGGTGCTCATTGCGGCCGGGGCGCGGCAGCTGACAGCCGCGTGGCTGCAGGGTCGGCGCAGCCTTCCCAGGTGCTTTTCCCATGAAACGTCCCTCCCAGTTTACAAGCTCCTTCCCCACTGATGGATTATTCCGCAGCCTTATCAAAGCCTTGCCAGCTCCTCATTAATATATAGCGCGCTCGGCGCTGTCCTATATATCATTGTCTTCCTCTTGGGGAGGGTTAATCTGTCAGGCATTATCAGCCCGTCGGCAGAAGGTAGGCAATCAGAACTGACAGCGGAGAATCATGGGAGATCAGCGGGGTTAAATGAGGCTGACAGTTGCGATAATGATGATTATACTATAAATTAAGATATGATGATAAAGGAGAATAAAAGACACAATCTGAAGCAATATTTGGTTTAACATGTCTCTCTTTTTCGTTACTGTTACACGGCCATAACATTTATCACACCGAACAAGAATGGACGTTTAACTACCATGGTAAAACGGGACAGCATCAGATTGAAACCCAACAAGTTGTGATTACGGTGTCAGGCACTTTTCCACTGGTTGGGGGGGGAGGGGAGATAGAGCGTATGTTATAATCATTCATGCATTATTCTGCAGACTGAAAAGAAAATAGATCTATTTTAGAAATGTCTTTCAGCCCTCTCGATGGAGAACCAAAGGAAACAGTTAACATATTCCGCCACTTCCCGGATCATTTTTATCAATGAAACAATAGGAGCTTAAGCGATGGCCCTCCCGTCAGCCTTCTCCCCCAAATGCACGTTTATTAGGCGCTGATTCAGAGGCGGCGCGAGGGAGGTCTGGGAACGTCTCACTCCCGGCTGAATTCTGGAATAAAGCAGCCCGGCTCAGCCAAAGAGGTCCCGTGTGTGGCTTTTCAGAGGAGGCGTTCACAGGCTGCCGTGAGACAAAAGTGACGCACAATTTGCTCTCAGAAATTAAGAAGCAGAACATCTGATGTGGAGGGCCAGTTATTAAACCGCCTTTACTGACGTGTTTCTTTGGGAACAGAGGCTCTAACATTCAAAACCTAGAGGAAATTTTGACATCTCCATGGGAAAAATTGCTTAAAGGAGGCGCCATGTCTCCCCACACACCCACACGATGACCGCCATGGTGTCTGGCTTGTGCGCTTCCCACGCACGTGAACAGCGGCCAGCATCACCCATGTCCGTGTCCCACGCCACTCACACAGCACCGCAGTCTTCCCCACTCTGCACAGGGCGGGCTGGCAGGTGGCGTGAGGCGTCAGCCCCACTGTGCACTTTGCATCCATGGAAGGAAAAGGCGTGTTCTGCTCTGGTTTTCCTGTTTCTAGTAGAGTTGGGGATGGAGGAAAGAGAAATCCCTGGGTCCTCCTTGCCTCCTTTGACAGCTTCTCTTTCAGCTGAGAAATAAAAAAATGTGTAGTTGAAAAAAATCCCAGTCTGCTCTTCTCTCGTGTTTACATTTCAGGAGCTGGGAAGTTCAGGGAGGAGAAGTTTAATGCTTCAGCTGTATCTCCGTATCTGGTGTTGATTGTGCACAAGGCTTTCAGGCTGTGATTTTTTTTTTTTTTTTCTTGCAACGAATATTTCTCCATTTAAACCAGGGTTTGCAGGGCTCAGTTCCTTGGACATTTGTAACGAGTAGCTCTCGCTGAGGGCAGGCTGTCCTGTGCATTTCAGGATGCCAGCTTCTGCTGCCCGCCAACAGCAGCCCCCCACTCCCCGTGTGACAACCCAACTTGTCCCCAGACATTGCCAAGTGTCTCTCAGGGGTAAAGTCACCCCCAGTTGAGAACAATTGATTTAAACCTGTACAGTTAGCACAGAGCTGACCTGAAACCAACACCTCTAGCTCCGAGAAGCCTTCCCCAGGATTTGGGCATTTCCTCCCGTGCCTGGTGGTTCAGAGGAGATGAGTGGAGGTATTTTTATAGCATGCAGTCCACATGTTGGAACAACCGCTTCAGGATGCGGGTGCAAGCTGACCTCTGGTCAGTTAACTTTTAAACTGCACACGTATTAACTGACTTCTAGCGTGTACACTCCCTGGAGGAGGGCATGGCAACCCACTCCAGTGTTCTTGCCTGGAGAATCCCATGGACGGAGGAGCCTGGCGGGCTGCAGTCCATGGGGTCGCACGTAGTGGGATACGACTGAAGCAACTCAGCACACATACAGTGTCTACACTCAACTTCAGCCAAGTGGAAATCACACGTGTCCTCCATGAAGATGCAAAAGGAAATTACGAGGCTTAGTCTGTAATCCGGTTGGTCTGTTTCGGAAAAGCTCAGGTGAGCTCCATGCTCTGGCGTTGGTGTTGACCCCAGAGGGGACTGAAAAGGCAGTGCCCAGGATGCCAGGGAGGACACTGGCATGGTTTGAAACAAGGGGTGTTTGCAGTGGTGCTGGTGGTAAAGAGCCCGCCTGCCAACGCAGGAGACACAGGAGATGTGGGTCCAACCCCTGGGTGGGAAGATTCCCCTGGAGAGGCAAATGGCAGCCCACTCCAGTACTCTTGCCTGGAGAGTCCCACGGACAGAGGAGCCTGGCGGGCTCCAGGGCATGGGGTCTCAGAGTCAGACACGGCTGAGTGAGCACGCACGCAGTGTGCACCTTGGTGTGACACGCAGCCCATGTAGAGTGTAAGCCTCACAGAGCGTGTGTATTAAACTGTCACTGCAGTGACACATTCTGAACACGAACAAGCCCAGGTCATTTCGTGGTTGTGCCTGGGATGTGGTTACGGCTTCAGAGTTGAAGCTCACTGTCTCCGTGAGGATGGGGACGTGCTGGCCATCCCCCACCCCGGGGTTGGTCCTGCACGCCCCCTTCAGTGCACAGGCCGAACAGCGGCTTCGGGCTCCAGGAGCGTGGGTTCTGCCCTCCTGGGGGCGTTTTGGGGTGCTGGGGCTTGGCCCCCGCATCTGAAGGCAACCCTCCTCAGCCTCTGCCCCAACCTGGCAGCCCTGGGCCCACCTGCCTGTGGGCCACGCCTTACGGGCCTTCCCGCGCGGGGCCTCGCAGGATGAAAGCCCGGAGGGCCCCCGGTTTCTGGCAGAAGGACTGGTCGATGAGCCGGCGGGTGCGGACCCTCTGAGACCAGGGCGCGCACATGTCCTTTACCATCTGCCTGTCGGTTCTGGCTCTGGCGCATGAACCGCAGCTGGAAATACCTTGCTCTTTCGTCCGTTTTATTAACTTTGTTCTGCTGGCTGGAGCCGAGCCCTGCATTAGGCCTTGGATAATCACAGCTGCCCGGAGCTCCAGGAGCGGGAACGAGAGGCTTTTCTTCCAGGGCCGCGATCCCGCTGAAATGATTCGTACGCCTGGGCTGATTGTCCCCCACGGAAAATGAGAAGCCGGGACATTCAATGCAAAGTAATGCGTTCCGTACAATTACTGGATTAATAATTTTATTCCATTACCGTGCGGGGAGCGGGGACACGGGCCCGCAGGTCTGCAATTCTGGTGTATTTCTAAGCGTCCTGTTAAGAGAGTGAGCAAGGGTCAGGAAACTTAATTATGCTATAACTAGATAGAAATTGCCAAGTGATAAAAAGAAACATCCAGACAGATTCGGCAGGAAATTACAGCTTTAATAATATAGCATAATGCCTACTTCTATACAATTATCGGAGAGACCCTGAATGGTTCAGAATAACAGGCTTGAGTTTCCAGGAACGACAAAAAAAATCCCACTGAAAATGACATTTTGCATCTTGCTGTAAATATTTTTTTTTCCAAAAAATAAATAGCATCATTATTCAGTGATCAAAAATCTCATCCTCCGGCCAGACCTGATGTGATGGCCTCGCTGACATTTTGAAATTATGAGAGGATTGGGCTGTGAGGGAGAGTCATTGATATTTTCAAATTAGGTTTCTGGTGTTATACGTTAAATTAAAAAATTTGTCTACCCCACTCAGTCTTTGAGAAAGGAAAAAAAAAAAATCTCTGGTGGGCGGGGGTGTCCTGGTTGCACGTAGCTGGGCGCGTGTGGTCCCGCTGAAGTGGGAGGCCAGGCACCCTTCTCAGAAGCCGCGGAGGAGGGCCATGGATGAGGACCAAGATCAATAACCCGGTCCTCAGAAACCGCGGAGGAAGAACTTTCCGGGGAGCACGCGGAGGGAGGCCTGGGAGGAAGCCGTCAGGCCCCGCATCGTGCGGTCGCACAGCCGCGCCCCCCGCACGCGGCTCAGGCCCACTGCCTTTGGCGCCGAGTCCTCCCCCGACCCCGCTTCCGTGGGGGGCAAAGTCTTTTCTCGCGCTTGCCCAGGGGAGCCGCGTGTTTCATTTCGTATTCCGAGGACGCAGATTAATCAGCCAGCTCCCTACCTAGAGATGGCCATCCTGCCCAGAAATCTGCATATCTGCATATTACCGTTCTTCCCCGAATTTAATTTCCTACAGGAGCTGATATTAATCACCCTGTTTAAACAGAGGGGATTTGGGGTCTATACAAATATGGCTTTTTTTCCCCCCGTGGAACTCACAGAATATTTTGCTTTCTTTCTGTATTTCTTTTTCAATTTAAAGGGGCAGTAGCCTTCCTGGCTTAATCCTAGATAGTCGCTTTTGTTGTGTTTTATTTTACTTCTACTTGTCGGCTGGTGATTGGGGCGGTCGCCGTGGGCCCGGATTCGACTTCTCCGACTCGGGAAGCGAGACCAGGAGACGCAGAAATTGAGCAGCGGGTTGTCCGCGGCGGGCGACCCGCGTGTCCACCCCTCGGGTGACGGCTGCGCAGGGAACCTCACCACTTTCGGAGCCTCTGCTTGGAGCGCCTGGCGTCTATTACGCTGGCTGCCGGCAACGCAGCGGAGGCCGGGCGGAAGAGGAGACGGGGGTCTCCGGGCTCGGCAGGAACGCGGTGCCCCCGGCCTCGCCCGCTGGAACCTGAGACCCGCATCCAGCGGAGTGGATGCGCGCCTGCCGTGACCCGGAGCCGCCTGCAGGTCCCGGGGTGGTCTCACCCGGCCTCTGGTGGCCGCGGGGGCTGATTTGCGGGGGTGGCTGGGAGCTTTCCCCTCGGGGCCTCGTGCTAAGTCCCCGAGGATGGTGAGAGCCGGACGGAGGAGCAGAGAAATGCGGGGAAAGATGCGGTTTCAGGGCATGTCTCGGAGCCAGGGGCCCCGCCGCCCCCTCGTCCTGGGGTGTCCTGGAGCGGATGTCCCGTGGGGCCCAGGGATCCGCTGTCCCACCGGGTCCAGCCCTCCTGACGGCCTCACTTGGAGCATCTTCAGGGCTGTGCTCAGATGCGGCTGGGGCCAGGCCCCTCAGAAATGAAAGGACGATCCCTGGGGTGGTGGGCCTTCCTGATTTCAGCCAGGTCCAACGGGCACCTGAAAAGCGGGCTTCTGTGACTCCGAGTGGGCACTCCGTGGGTGACCTCACTTGCTATATATAAGCAAAAGCAAAGACCAGGTGCTTAGCGTTCTCACTCGGCTGAAATAAGTGAGTGACTCTCGTGCCTAGGCTCAGGGTTCCCTCAGGTCCGTTTATGCTGCTCACCCGAAATCAGGAGCTGCTTTGGGAGCACAGGGCGAGGGGCGGGCTGAGGGGCTGAGCAGGTATGAAGGGCCAGGAATGAGCGTGTGGAGCGCCTAGGGAAGGGGTCTCCACAGCATGTCGGGCTTTCTCAGCGCAGGGTCTGCTGTATTTTCTTTGCCCATTGTAAACCACAAGGGTATCACCCCAGGCAAATAGCGGCTTAGATTGTTTATCTGTCTGTGCTAATAGCGTTTTATTGAAGTCTTCAAAAGTCCCAAGTGGCTTAAAAGGGCGCTATTACATGACTTCACGTTTTATTGCAGAATGACCGGGTCCAGCTTCGTCTGCTTTGAAGTCTCAATGCTCCTTGGCTGTCAGAGCCCCCCGTCCTTTGCTGTTTAAACTCGGAGCAGAATCCTCTTGAAACGAGCCTCTTTCTTCTGCAGGGAATCAGGGGCATTTAATAGCTCGTAAGAGTGTAGTTTTCAAGAGAGTGTGGTTGTCACTCCTGTGGTGCATCTTACTAGTTGGTTTATTGCCAAAATGTCTGAAAAAGACGACAGTGTAAATTTTACTTATTAGAGGAGCATACCTGACTGAAGGGTCGTGGATATTTACTTTCCATTAAATTAATTTGAAACAAAATCTTCAACACCCACCCCCATCTGACACATGTACACAAACAGTAAACACACTGGAAAGTTGTACCGTCCTTGGAGGAGTCAATAAACTCATCCTCAGGAAAGAGGCTGTGCTCAGACGCTCAGTCGTGTCCAACTCTCTGCAACCCCATGGACGGCAGCCCATCAGGCTCCTCTGTCCACGGGATTCCCCAGGCAAGAACACTGGAGTGGGTTGCCATTCCCTTCTCCAGGGGATCTTCCCAACCCAGGGATGGAACCTGCGTCTCTATGTCTCCTACACTGGCAGGCAGATTCTTTACCTCAGGAAAAAGTGCTGCTAAATGCTGGCTTAGCCGCAAGCGGTGTTCCGAGCAGTGGAGAAGAGCAGGGCTTCAAGGCAAAGCGTGATGGGGAAAGCTTGGCAGGGAGCTGAGAGGCAATGTCGGCCTTCCCGGGGCGCCCTCAGCCACACGTAAACGCTCTGGATTGACACGTGAAGCCCGTGTGGAGAAGGGACATGCTGGGGAGGAAACCTGGTGGCCGCCTCCTGCAAACTGCCACCTGACCGGCCCTCTTGCCTGACAGGCCATTGTGAACCTTCCGCACCCTGGCCACCCCGTCTGTGGGGCGAAAATAAAGGTGATCCCTCCCCCACGGTGAGGGAACTCGAGAAAATCTTTTAAAGTAATCCTCGTGGCACGTGCTGTCGACGCCCCGTGTTGCTGCCGGTGGAGCAGGGGCCCGCTCCGTGCCAGGAGATTCATGGTGGCAAATCGAAGCAGAGACACACAGAGCTGTTTGTTTGACTCACCTCCCTTCTCTTCCCCGCACTTCTGTGCATTTTGTGCAGAAGCCAGGAGAGAGCCCAATGTACAGACGCTGGTGTAGAGGAGACGCACGTCGGAAGAAAGGAAACTGACGGCAAATGTCAAATATTAAACCCTATCTGGTTATTACCCAGCGTATTAGCGATGTGAGTAGCTTAACAATCGCAGCCGTGATTGACTAGGTGGGAACCAGGCTCCTAAACATCAACTGCCAGAAGGGATAATTATAACACATTAGCACCTGCGTCGCCGAGATTGACAACTCCGGGGTAACATCTGCTGCGTCTCACTTTCATACTTTTCACGTATTTTTCTCCCTTTTGAATGGGGCAACACAAGATTTCCTCGAAGCTGACAATAACCCGCATCTATGTTATTCATTCGCATCATCCAGCTGCTGGGTGACTGCGGCCATGCTTTCCTGCTGACGCTGGTGCAGTTGAGTGAGGAGGGAGAGGTGGGCTCCCGGCACCAGGCAGGCACAGTCCTGGGACATCTCAGCAAAATCGCGTGTCATTTGATGCGTTGGAAAGGCCTAGCATGTCATTTGATGGTCGAGTTTGTAAGAATATTCACATGCACTGGAATCGGATTGGAATCTGAATGATCACATAATCGTACAGTTAAAGCCCAGTAACCATGCGGGCATCCTTCAAAGCCAGTGTCTCACCTGGAGCTCGGGGTGAGCAGGTTGTGCCCTGAGACCAGGGGCAGCTGGAATTCCGCACCTCCCTTCCACGGAAAGTGTCTGAGAAGCACGTTGTGAAAACCCACCTGTCCTTCCTGGTTCGGCTTGGCTACATCTCTATGGAACTAAAGGTCCAGAACTCTTACCCATTTATTTAATGACTCCCTAAGCAGTTGTTCTTTGTTTAATGAGATCTATTTTATCACTTCTCTTCTCAGGACAGGAGCTTGGGGCAGATTTTTCTGCTGGACAGTTCCATGCATGCTCAGTGGCTCAGCCGTGTCCGACTCTTTGCGACCCCAAGGACTGTAGCCCGCCAGGCTCCTCTGTCCATGGAATTTTCCAGACAAGAATTCTGGCGTGGGTTGCCGTTTCCTTCTCTCAGTCGCAAGGTGAACGCTTTGGTCTATCTGGGCACATCCCCGTGTAACTGCAGGGGGGGCCGTCAGACAGGCAGCAGGTGGGAGAGGGCGGCAGAATCAGACAGATTAGAGTTTCGATTAGACGGGTTAGGGTTAGGCTTTCCTCAGAGGAGCACGGTCTGCGCACTGACGTTGAGTCACGCGCCCATTCGCCGCTCCATCCTCACCACTCACGGGTTCTTTCAGCCGACAGGCGCTCGAGGACCTGCTGTGTGCCAGGCCCTCTGCTGGGCTGCGTGGGCACCTTGTGGGTGAGACGCAGGCCCAGGCTTCGGACTCTCTTGACCTAAACACACTCTGATTGGCTCTCCATGGTCCAGGCCTTGGGAGGGGTGGTCCCTACCTCTGTGGAGCTTGCCCCGTGGGAGGAAAGGTGATCACTGAACACTCACACACAAACATGGCCAGTGTTCCTGGGGCAGGGAGAGGGGCTGTGGGCTCTGGAGCTAAGACCCCTGGATTGACCTGGGCAGTCAGAAACCTCAGCCGGGAAGAAGTGGTAACTTGAATACTGAAAGATAAGTGAGAATTGGTCAGGGAGAATAGTTATTTCCCTCATTAATTTAGCCTCCAAAAGCTGGATTTTTAAAAAAAATATTAATCAAATCACCTTTGTAGCAGTGGGTACGTTTGTATCGTAATACCCAGGCCCTGTAATTATAAGTAAAATTCTATAATAAAATAGAGTGTATTTACAGACATAAAAGTGAAAAAATGACAATTTGAATCTTGGAAGGTAAGTGCAGTTAGTCAGGAAGAACAGTTGTTTCCCTCATTTAGCTTCCAACACCCGTAACGACGGAGCACCATGGTGCATCTCTTCTCTTCTTGAAATGGTGGCATTTTATTCAAGAAGAACAAACCTCGTGAGTAATTAAAGATTAGCGTGCCGAGGCGAATAATCAGCCTGTGTTAAGACAACGTTGGTAAAATATAAGCTTTCGACAATCTGAGGTCATAGTTTTGCTGGCAAGATTACCCCAGAGTGGGTGTGGGTTCCTAGGTCAGTTCTGACAAAAAATAAGACAGGAGCCTTTTGATCGGTGCTGTGCCAAGAACTGACGGCAGCCTTGCCCGGTGCCAGAGCTTCCAGGACCACGCGGGCCCTGGGCGGGGGTCTCCCCTGGAAGGTGCGCCGCCAGCCCAGGGAGCCTGCCCCGGCCTCCCTCCTGGCCACGGCGGTCTCGGCAACCGGGCCAGCTGTGCGCACTTCTGTTCTGCCTTTTTTGGAGTGCCTGGTAGTAGCGTCATACAGCACAGTAGCCTTTTGAGATGAACGTCTTTAACTTGGTAAAAATTGACTCAAGGTCTCTCCATCTGCAGCATGAATCGATAGCCGTTTGAGCCTTACTGTTACTGCTCTGAGCATTCCTGCAAAGCCGCTATAAACTCACACGCAGCTGTGGGGGGTTGGGGGTTTTTGTTTATTTTCTTACTGATTGTGAGAACACAGGGCTTCCCAGCTTGCACCAGTGGCGAGGAACCTGCCTGCCGATGCAAGAGACCTAGAGCGTGGGTTCGATCCCTGGGTTGGAAAGATCCCCCAGAGAAGCAAACAGTGATCCAGTCCAGTATTCTTGCCTGGAGAATCCCATGGACAGAGGAGCCAGGTGGGCTACAGTACATTTAGTACATTAGTACTAAATTTAGTATATGTACATTATAGTACATCTGATTCAAGAGTCAGACATGGCTGAAGCAACTTAGCGTGCACTCATGGGATTGGTGGGGTTTATGGTGCAATTACGTTTAACTTCTTAAGAAATTACCACTGTTTTTAGAAAGTGTCTAGACGTGTTCCCACCAGTAATAAACAAGAGAATCTGTTTCTCTGCATCTTTGCCAACATTTGGTATTGCTCCTTTTAAACATGTTATTCATTCGCTTTTAATCTTAGCCACTCTAATTGGTGTGTGATGGTTGGTGTCTTGTCGGGGTTTGACTTTTCGTTTCCTTAATGACTCAGGATGTTGAGCACCTTTGCATGCGCCGAAGCCTATGAGCCATCAGTATATCTTCTTTGGTAAAGTATCTGACCGGATATTTTCTCACTTTTTTTATTGGCTTGTTCCTTTTTGTTGTTGAGTTTTAAATGTTCTTTATATAGTCTAGATAGGAGGTTTTTTGGTCAGATACTGATTTACAAGTATTTTCTACCAGGTCTGTGGCCTTTCATCCTTCTAACAGTATTTTTCACAGAAGACAAGTTTTTACTTTGATAAAGTAAAAATTATCAAAAAATGTTGAACCATGCTTTTGGGGTTGTATCTAGAATCACCCTCAGTGGATATGAGTTTGAGCAAACCCCGGAAGATGGTGAATTGGAAGCAAGCCTGGCACGCTGCTGTGCATGAAATCAGAGAGTCAGACAGGCCCGAGCACCTGAACAAGGTCAGTCACATCACCAAACCCAGCGTCAAGCAGGCTTTTTTCATAAAAGTTTTATAAGTTTAAGCATATGAGCTGCTTTGAGTTGAATTTTTGGATAAAGGGTGAAGTATGTGTCAAAGCTTATTTATTTATTAATTTATTTACGTAGGTCTCGGAGAAAGCGATGGCACCCCACTCCAGTACTCTTGCCTGGAAAATCCCATGGACGGATACGCCTGTTAGGCTGCAGTCCATGGGGGTTGCTAAGAGTTGGACACGACTGAGTGATTTCACTTTCACTTTTCATTTTCACGCATTGGAGAAGGAAATGGCAACCCATTCCAGTGTTCTTGCCTGGAGAATCCCAGGGATGGAGCCTGGTGGGCTGCCGTCTATGGGGTCACACAGAGTCGGACACGACTGAAGCGACTTAGCAGCAGCAGTAGCAGCATATGATATTTCTAGTTTTTTTAAGAATCCTTTCTCCACTGATGTTGCCGTTTTGCCCACATCGGTTGGCTCTATTCCTGTGGGTCTGTTTCTGCACTTTATCCTGGCCTGCTGATCCACGTCTCCATTCTTTCTCACCACTATCAGGATTACATACGGGAGTCTGAGTAACATGAAGGCTTCCAGTCGGCACTGTCTTGACAATTCTAGTTCCTTTGCCTTCTGTAGAAATTTAGAATTGGCTTGTAAACATCTGCAAAAAGCCCTGGTGAGATTTTGATTGAGATGATTATAGATCAGATTCTAGAGGAGGGACATCTCGGCAACAGTGAGCCTTCTGTGTCATGCACACAGGACGTCTCTCCCTTTGTTTAAACCTTCCTGATGTATCTCTTCTGCTGGCGTTTTGTTGTTTATCATATGCAGACCCTGCACATACTTTGTTAGCTTTGTACTTGAGTACTTTGTGGCTTGGTATTATTTTTTCAATTTCAAATTCTAATTGTTCATATTCAAGAGCTCAGCTGGGCTGAAGGCTGAGCCGCCAGATGTCAGAACAGCTGATTAAGAAAATAAGCTACAGCCAGCCTCCCGTCACCTACCATGGAGGGGGAGCGGGAGGCCGGGCCAGATGAGGCCCCGATGCCCACACTCCATCCTGCCCGTAGGTTGGCACCAGCTGGGGTCTGGTGGACCAGAGTGGGCGTCAGGTCATCTCACTGCTGAGGCAGCCCCAAACGAAAGCTCCCGTGTGGTTTTGGACCCAGGGCTTGCGGGAGGCAGCGGGGGAAGGGCTAGGAACTTTAGAGCACTAGGTCCTGAGTCAGGGCAAAGTTGTCTTGAGTCTCCCTTCCTCCCGGCGAGGAGATCTCACGAGCCGCACCTGAGAAAGGCCCAGATAGACAGGCCCCCAAACAGGGACGCCCGTCCTGGGAACATGGACACGCAGGGGCCTGAGGCCACTCCCCTTAGGGACGCTGGTGCCTGGCTGGGTCCCAGGTGTGGGTGGAGGGCACCACCCCTGCGAAGTCTGCCCAGTGGTATCCTTGTGATTGCTGCGGTCGGGCCTGCGAGATTTCACAGAGAGATTACACATAGGTCTGGGCCTGGGTCCGTACTCCTCAGCTGGTATGCGGGACTGCACTGCATCCTGGGACCTTGCTCTATCCACTTACTAATTTTAGGAGTTTTTGTGGAGATGCTTTTTTTGGGGGCATCCATTAAGATGATCATATAATTTTTCAGTTTTAGTGCCTTAATATGGGAAACTTGGTGAGTTTACTTTTGAACGCTGCACTGTGCTTGAATTCCTGGGATGGACCCTGAGCAGCTGTGTGGTATGATTGTGCTTATAGGCCACTGGGTTCTATTTGCTGCTTTCTATGTTTTTATATCTGTATGTCCTTCTTTTTCTTCCTTTCCTGTATTCTCTAGGGTTATTTGGGCATTTTGTACGAGTCCATTTAATCTCCTGTCTTGACCAATAGTTTATAAAGTGAAAGTGAAAGTCGCTCAGTTGTGTCTGACTCTTTGCGACCCCATGAACTATACAGTCCATGGAATTCTCCAGGCCAGAATACTGGAGTGGGGAGCCTTTCCCTTCTCCAGGGCATCTTCCCAACCCAGGGATGGAACCCAGTCTCCCACATTGCAGGTGGATTCTTTACCAGCTGAGCCACCAGGGAAGCCAAAGAATACTGGAGTGGGGAGCCTTTCCCTTCTCCAGGGGATCTTCCCGACCCAGAAATCGAACCAGGGTCTCCTTCATTGCAGGCGGGTTCTTTGCCAGCTGAGCCACCCGGGAGGCCCCCAATAGTTTATGCCTCTTGAGAAAAATTTTACTAGTTGCCCCACAGTCTAAAATATGTATGTAAATATCAAATATGTGTTTAAGAATTGAGTCTACGCTAAAATAACTTTATACCCATTTTTGTGGCATGTAAGGCCCTTACAACAGTATATTACCAACTCCTCTCTCTCTCCTATGTGCTTTTGTCATAAGCTCCACTTTTACAGGTACTATGCACACAAGGTACAATGCTCCTAGTTTCCTTTACACCTGGGGTCAGCAAAGGTTTTCTTTAAAGGCCCAGATATCAAGTATTTTAGGCTTTACCAGCTTCATCATATCTACTGAAACTGCTCAGTTCTCCAACCACAGCATGAAATCCTGCCTGGATGGCGTGCAGATGAGTGGGTTTAGCTGCTTTCTAGTAAAACAGACACAGGAGCGGGTCAGCTGTGGCCAGCTGGAGGCCCCTCTCCCGCCTCCACTCCAGACTCCAAAATTCACATTTCAGAGGACGTTAAAAGTGAACGTGGTTGTTGCTGCTGCTCAGCCACCAAGTCGTGTCTGACTCCGAGAGCCCGTGGCCGCAGCGCGCCGGGCTTCCTGTCCGTCAGCGTCCCTCGCAGTTTGCTCCAGGTCACGGCCGCCGGGCTGATGAGTTTCAGTTTCCCTCGTGCGTTTTGCTGCAGAGCGTTTCCGCCTCTTTGCGCAGGTCCAGGTCTCGTCTGGCCCCACTTTACCGTTTCCCTGTTGGAAAGCATCTGCTGACACCGAGTTCCCTCACTTTTAGTTCTTTCCTGAGGTTGTCTTGTGTCTTCTTTCATTTTGAAACACGTTCTCCCTGGGTTGGAGTTCCGGGCTGGCCGTTTTCCCTCCTCCCGCAGTGTTGAGGTGTGATCCCACCGTCTCCTGGCTCCCTTGCTCTCTGTGCGCAGGGCCCCACCCTCCAGCCCCCCTCGGGGCGCCTGCCTCCGTTGGCAGTGGGTTAGCCCCACCCTCCAGCCCCCTCGGGGCGCCTGCCTCCGTTGGCAGTGGGTTAGCACGATGTCCTGAGTGACTGCTTTCTTTCTCTTCACGCTCATCCTGCTGGCTGTTCTCTGTGCGTGTGGGATGTGTGGTTTGCTGTCTGTTATTCGCTCTCGAGACTCTTAGCCAGCGTTCCCGCGTCTCCGCTGTGCGTGGAGGGGAGGCTCAGGTGGGCTTCTGGCCCTTGCTCCCTCTTGCCTGCCGCTTTCCTCCCTGGGTCTTCACTGGAAGGGCTGATTCTGGGGCTCTCTCTAACCTTTCCCACAAGTGTCTGGTTGACTGAGGAGAGAAATGACCTGTGAGGTGGTGTGCCTCCCTGACGCCTGCAGCCCCAGCTCACGCTGGCCTCCACCAGCCCCTTGGCCCTCCTGGCTGAACTCCTCCTGACTGCGTCTTGTCCCCACACAGGCGTCTCTTCCCTCCCTGAGTGCTGGGTCTTCTTCAGCCTTGGGACAGCGGCCTGCTCTGTGACGTCAGCTTCCTGGCAGGTTCACGCAAAGAGGTGACTTTGAAGTTAGGCTGACTCCCATTGTCAGGGAGGGGGAGACATTCCCTCCATCCCCACAGTCCTGGGGTTAGAAGCCCAAATCTCCAGGATCCTCCTTTGAACAGCGCCTGCAGGTGGGTCCAGGCACACTGAATTGGGGGGTGGCCACATTCCAGTGGCTGGTAACCTTGGCTGCAGATCAGTTTCCTCTGGGTTTATTAGGCATGAGACCCAGCCCTCGGGGTTTTGGAAAGCTCGACAGGTGGATCCAAGGTGAAGCCAAAGCTGGGAACCTGCAATCGAATCCTGCAAGAATCCGTTGTTTGTAATCTGTGCTGGTCACCATGCCTTCCTCAGTGAGGAACCCTCTTCTAAACCAACGGCTGTTATTTGCTTTTATCCATCCATGGAACACTACCACCAGCAGCCTCCTTGTCACTCTTCCCAAAAATGTGCCTCAAAAATGACTCCAACGCGATGAAAGGCGGTTTGGTTTCTCTGTTTGGCTGTGGGTGCTTGCGTAAGCCTGCCAAGGGGACTGCTAATTGGAACCTGGAATTGTTGGGTTCTCTAGAAACAGAAGTAAAATCAGTCTCATATAGTCTTCCCGATTTGGTGACACATACTCTTCCCTTTCCTATTTCCCAGCCCAGCCTTCCATTCCAGCGTTTCTTTCCTTTCGCACGGCTGCTGTCTGACCTCTGCTCCCTCACAAAAGCATCGTGTTTTAGCATTTCATCCTCTCCTTCCTGCCCAAAGAGCCAACAGCTTTAATTTCATTATTGCCCCAGAAATAGTTGCATTCGTTGGAACGGCTTGAACCAGCTCTCATCTCTGAAAGGAATGTACTCCATTAGGCCTCTTCATATTTCAGGCGATGCCACTCCAAGTACCCTCTCCCTCTGTTCCAACCCACAGTCCTCTCTAAGCGCGCGGACATTCCAGAGGCCAGCAGGCCGTTGTTTCCAGGCGTCTCTTGTTTTCTGCTCTGTGGGCACCAGGCGAGGAGCAGGAACATCTTGTTTCCTCAGACTGTCGTCCTGGCCTCGCGGACTCTGGCGAAACGTGTCACGCCTCCTGCCTGTCCTGGAGCGGTGCTTCTTGGACGTGTGCTCATGCCCGGTTCCCCGAGGGTCTTCAGATTGCAGGGGGGTCAGGTCGAGAGGGCCACCCTGCTTCTCCCAGCAGCCCCAGATGGGGCTGGACATACTCCGAGCATCCAGGCACTAGAGGAATGGAATAATCTGTACAAAGACAGATTCCAGAGTTTCTAGAACTTTTTATCCTCTCAGTTTTCCAAAATTCCCAGCACAGGTTGTTAGATCCAAATCTGTGCTTGTGGTCACTTGCCCAGTCATGTCCAGCTCTTTGCAACCCCCATGGACTGTAGCCCACCAGGCTCCTCTGTCCCTGAGGTTTCCCAGGCAGCAGTACTGGAGTGGGTTTCCATTTCCTTCTTCAGGGGATCTTCCTGACCCAAGGATCGAAGCGCCCTGTCTCCTGCGTCTTATGCATTGGCAGGTGGCTTCTTTACCACTGAGCTGACAGGGAAGCCCCTGAGGTTCAGGTTAGTTTTCCGTGATTTTTTTTCCTGATGGTATCCTGGAGGTTTTCCTGCAGTTCTTTGAGGACAGGCCAGGTGGACACTCAGCATTCATCAGCTGAGAAATCAGCGAGCTGCTGGGGCTGGAAGAGGGCAGAGGAGGTGAAGAGGCAGGTGGGGTCAGCCCCCAGCAGAACTTCCAGTCCTTCCAGCTCTTCCACAGTGCAGCACCGCCTCTGGGTGGATACCCTCTGCACAGCCAGCCCAGCAGCTCCCAGTGGCCCCCTGTGTGGGGGGGAGACCAGGCCCATGGATCTTGGGAAAGCTGGGGAGGAAAGAGGACGTGCACCTGC
>SJYH01003469.1:239311-251202 GCA_006408735.1 Sylvicapra grimmia | reverse complement strand
GGAGACCCGTCCAGGGGAGACCCGTGCAGAGGAGACCCCCCAGGAGGAGACCCGTCCAGGGGAGACCCCCCAGGGGGAGACCCACCCTGCAGAGGGAGACCCACCCTCCAGAGGGAGACCCATCCAGGTGAGCCCATCTAGGGGGAGCCCCACACTCTAGGGGGAGCCCCACTGTCCAGGGGGAGACACACCATGGGAGAACCCGCAGGGGAGACCTGGGTCCTGACGGGGCAAAGCCCCACTGTCCTGCATCTGACCAGCTCCAGGGACATCTTCGCGGCTCAGGGCACCTTGCCCTCCTTCCGTGGGACTCAGACTCTCGCTGGAGCAGAGCCTCTGGGACTTGAGACTGGCCTTGGGGTGGAAGATGCTGGGCAGACATGGGTGCGGCTCTGCTTCTGTTGCTTCTGAAAATTAGAAAGCCCTTCAGTCTCCTTCCTCCTCGCGTCCTCTGATGTCTCCATCTGCGGTGCGTGCGCGCTCAGCCATGTCCGGCTCTCTGCGACCCCTGGACTCTAGCCCGCCAGGCTGCTCTGTCCATGGGCCTCTCCAGTTAAGAACGAAGGAGTGGGTAGCCATTCCCTTCTCCGGGAGAGCTTCCCAACATGGAACCAAACCCGGTTCTACGCCTCCTGCGTTGCAGGTGGGTTCTTTAGGGCTGGGCCACCTGAGAAGGCCTCCATCTCTGGAAAGATGCTGGTATTACCCACCACGTGGGTTTACTGTGAGCTCCTGAAAGGGGTCTTGCAAAGCCATTGCCTCTCAAAACAGCCACATCACTGTCATGAGCAGTTCTCACATTTATAGTGTTTATTACATCTTTCTTCCCTTGTGGCTCAGCTGGTAAAGAATCTGTCCGCAATGCGGGAGACCTGGGTTCATTCCCTGGGTTGGGAAGATCCCCTGGAGAAGGGAAAGGCTACTCACTCTGTTTTGGCCTGGAGAATCTCGTGGACTGTATAGGCCCTTGGGTCACAAAGAGTCAGACACGACTGAGCGGCTTTCACTTAACTTCATACTTTTCTTCCTTAGGCTTTGAATCTTGGAAGTCCAGTTTTCAAGGTAAAACACAGCAGAACAGTGTGATCAAAGTGGGTTATGTGTGAAGAGCTGGGCTTAGTTCTCTGCCCTTGACCTTGTGGGTGGTGGGGTGACCCTGTGTCTGTAGACGCCACTGTCTGCGTTAGACCGGCCTTGAGTGTTGGGGCTGGGGGGATCTTGGGGCTTTTCAGGAAGTGACTGATGGGTGTAATCACCCCCCTGCCTCTTCCTTTGCCCTGGGGGCCTGTGAGCTGCTGTTGCCTCCATCGATGCTCAGGTAGGTAAAATGCTGCGATCTCTGTTTGCAGAACATCTGAGAAAGCAGAGGGTGAATTAGGGGGTAGTCAGTGTGCAGCCTCCAGCTCGCGGCCGCTTGTGCAGGGAGCTCAGAATGCAGAACCTTTTAGGTAATTGATCTTCCGTCTCTATTTCTATGACTCCCATCACCATGGAATCTCAGGCCCTGCAGGCGCGGGCTAAAAACAGAAGCCAGGGGCGGGGGAGTGCCCTTCCTGACTCGATCACTGGGAGTTCTGTTCTTCTGGGGACAAAGTAGGAGCAGAGAGTGACTCCCTCCTTCCAGGTGCCGGAGGGGGCCTGGCCTCCAGACGGCAGGCCGGGGTGCTTCTGAGTGGCGTATCAGCCTCCAGGAGGGCGTACTGGTCCAGGGGGCCGCAGCTGGTACCCGGCTTGGGCCTGGGTGCCCGGGGGTCCCGCTGGTGCACGTGCGTGGCAGGGGATCGGGGAGGTCAGCCAGGAGCCAGATGCAGTGCCGGGGCTGGGGTGACGGCAGGGGGCGGGGAGAGGCATGGCCCTGTCCTCCGGGGGAGAGCAGGCCCGTCTGCATGCAGGGCCACCGAAAACCAGAGCCGGGTGGGTGGGGTCCCTGCAGGAGCACCATGGGGCCCTGGGCGTCCTGGAGGCTGAGAGGAGAGAGCAGCGCAAGCCAGGGCGAGCAGCAGATGTGGGCAGGATGCTGGGGGGATGAAGTGACCAGAGAACCAGGTGGGCACCTGTGGCCTTGCGGAGGGGCCTGGGGCAGGGGGACAGCCCCCCCAACCCTACTCAGGGCTTGTTGTCCCATGGACTCTTAAAGGGCTCAGGCCATGTCCCCAAACAGCAAGTAAAGGAGCTTCTGGAGGCCTCCACCAGGCCAGCAGGGCAACGTGGGTCCAGAAGGCTTCGCCCAGAGACATCACCGACCGGAGGCTTTCAGAGTCTTAGGTATGGGCCTTCTCCCAGGACATGAGGGGTTTTTAGCCATCGGTCAGCGTTCAGCCACAGCAGTTAGGCCTTTTCCACAGCCTGCGCACTCGTTGGCGTTCACAGCTTAGTTCTCTCCTGGGAAAAGGACCGCCTCTCTGCAGGGTTGTATCTCAGATTTTTTCGTCACATGCGAGGTATTTTCCGATCCGTGGGTTCTGACTCCGTGGCGCAGGGCTGGCGGGGGGAGCGGGTGTTTTAGCTGCTGGCAGTGCAGACCAGGAGCCGGCGCGTGGGCGCCGCCGGCGGGCAGGAGCTGCCGCAGAGCGGCGTGGTTAGTGTCGAGCCGAGGAAGGTCGGGGCTGAGGCTCCCGGCCGTCCCCCACTCCGCAGGCCCTGCTGGAGGCCGCGCGTCCGGAACCCTGCGGACTCTGTGATTGTCCTTGCCCGCCCCCGCTTTATGCCTCCCACGCTCCCGGCGTGGAGTTCAGCCAAAGTCTCTACCAGCTTGTGGAGGACGGTGTGATGGCCTATTGTTGTTCAGCCGCTCACACATTAAAAGTTGTGATGATTTTATTGTTGCTCTTCGCTTGCTACGTCATGTCCAACTTTTTGAGACCGATGGACCACAGCACGCCAGGCTTCCCCATCCTTCACCATCTCCCAGAGTTTGCTCAAACTCATGTCCATTGAGTTGGTGATGCCATCCAACCATCTCATCCCCTTCTGCTCCCGCCCTCAATCTTCCCCCGCATCAGGGATGGGCTCTAAGATCATTCATAGATTATACTTTCAGGATAGGGGGATTTATTAGCTGGAAGAGCCCAGCGTCGAGTGGCCACGTTTCCTCCGGATTTCCGGGCCCGGGCCCGTCGCTTTTCTCTCCTGGATGGGCTCCCAGGGCAGCCGGTGGCTCTTCCCGTCTGGATGGTGACTCAGGTCAGGCGTCTGTGGGAAGCCATACCTTCCGGGCAAAGCTTCCTAAGAAGGAGTGGCGTTGAGTCTGGTGAAAGCCAGCTGAGTAGGCCTTTAGGGCGAGAGCTGACCGCGCCTGCCGGCTCCGGGACGCCAGCTGGCCCCTGGGGCTTGAGCCATGTCCTCTGGCGTGCTGGAGCTCTAGTCCCCCGGGGCTTGTGAGCGTGAGCGTGCCTGGAGGAGGTCTGGGGGGACAGCGAGTGCAGATGCGGCCTTGGGACGGCCCTAAGCCAACATGACCCGGTGTCCATAGGAAGAGGGAGAGTCGGACAGACAGACTCAGACAGAGGCGATGAGAAGACGTGGGCAGAAGGTGGTCACCTGCGAGCCGAGGGGTGTCTGGGGCCACCCCCCACCAGAGGGGCCCAGGAGCAGAGTCTCCATCACAGCCCCCGGGGAGCCCACCTGCTGACACCCCTGCCTTGCACTTCCGGCCTCCAGGCTGTGGAAAAGTGCACTTCTGTGACTTAAAGCTGGCGTTTTCAGTTGATCCCTAGGAAATTAATCCACTGACTACTAGAGTTGGTGGCACAGATCAGGCTGGCACCAAGCCAGCTGACCCCTGGGTCACTGAGAACATTTCACACCCCTTCGCCAAGACGCCCCAGAGGTGTGAACTTCTAACAACTCTCTCCTGGAGACACCACATTCAGGAGGTGGGGTTTGTCTCTGGGAAAAACGACGCATTTAACATGCTGCCTCTCTGGTCCCACCGGCTTCTCTGTGATGGTTTCAGGAAATCCAGGGCCAGATCGGGGACGCTTCCCGTCAATAACGACGGACTGGAAGCCTTCACCTCGTCTTGAATTTCTGATCTTTCATCGGTTTGGTCGCATCCGGCGTGAAGAAAGCTTTTCATCAGATTTGTCCGTTTTGCTGCCTTGCGTTCTGGCTCTGTAAAGTGCTCAGCTAGGATCACTTTCAGTTTCATCGCTTGGAAAAACCCCGATAATTAGATATAAATCGTAAAATATGCTAATGAATGCAGATAGATGCAGGATAGAGATTTCAAAGGCAACCTAATGGGTTCTTCGCCGGCAGGAACAACGCGCAGCCACGTGGGTAATAGCTTATCTGTTGTCAGAGGTTACGTAAGAGGAGCCCGGAGCCGCCAGGCCGGAGAGCTGGGAGCTGCAGGGCGCCTGCAGCGGGCGCATGATGACCCTTCGCTCCTAAATGCCTTCTGGGCATGTCTGGCCGTGTGCCCAAGCCATTTTGTGATGCTGGACCTCGTTTCTGCACCCAGGGGTGTCTGCTCCCTGGAGGACATGTGTCATATGCCGTGGGGGGGGTCTTGGGGTCTCAGCGTGGCCCTGCCCTCAGGGACCACTTTCAAGGGACAGAGACAATGGGCATGGAAGAACCACCCTCTGGGTTACAGTGGCCCCTGCCGCCCGGAGCAGAGGGGTGTGTGTGTGTGGGGAGATGCTGAACCCACAGAACAGAATCTCCTCCTAGGAGAGCGGACGCCAGCCCCACCAGGGAACTGATGGCCAATCAAGCGTGGCCTCGCGGGCTGCCCGTCTGCCCATACAGCCCGACTCTGGAAACCTGCCAGCCTTGTGGAGCAGCCCCGCGCTGCAGCCCAGGAAGGGTCTCTGGGAGGAGCTGGTGGACGGCAGGGTGGGGCAGGGGCCGCGGGTGGACGGCAGGGCGGGTGGATGGCGGGGCAGGGGCCGCGGGTGTTCTGCATTTCTCTGGACTCAGGAGGCCTGGGACCTTGGCATGGGGGCGGCGGGGGGTTCCGGGCCAAAGCCACAGCCGCCAGTGCCTCATGTCAGGAGGTGGGGTTTTAGGGAGCCTCTTGTGGGAGCTGAAGACGGGGACACTCGGCCCATCAGGAGGGCAGGGGCTTGGGCACGCGAGGCCAGAGGCAGACGGGCCGACACAGGTCCCCGGAAACTCCGAGTCTAGATCCATTTCCCCCCCAGGGGGAGCAGCAGGGACAGTGGTCAGCTCTCCAGCCCTGAGACCGGGCCGGCCTCGCCCAGAGGGCCCTGTGGGTACAAACAGGTCTAACGCCCGATGCGCAAGGAGGGGGAGTCATGGAACTGAAGCTGAAATTCCAACACCTTCCAAAGTGTGAGGCCTGCCCCTGACCTCCCGATAAAAATCTCATCCCCACACCAGCCCTCCCGGGGCTCCTCCATCTCTGATACATTCTAGTGGATGCTGGTTCTGTGTCCAGCCCAGAAAGCCACGGCTCATTCTCCAGCCTTTCCGATTAGAGCGTGGCGTCCACGAGGGACGAAGGCTTGGCTCTGCACGAGGCGGACCCAAGTGCTTGGAACAGAGTGTAGGCTCCGTGTGCTTGTGGACTGAAGGAGGGAAGGAAGGAAGGAGTGAATGGAGAGAGATTTGGGTCCCGCTGCAGACAACGCCCTTGGTAGGGGGCCCACCCAGAGAGGACCGCACAGTGGTCCGGCTCTGAGCGCATCGAGCTGGGTTTCCGCATCCCAGGACCCGGGACGGATCACCTCATTTCCTGCTTCTTCCTTACGTGGCCCTGTGTGGGGGGCAGCCCAGCAGGCTTATTGAAACTCTCAGCTGTCTACTGAACCCCTTTAATGCAGCCACATTTTCTTCAGCAAATGGGGCCTCAGCGCAGCAAACCTGAAGCCCAGCCCCGGGGGTCCTGGCCTTGTGATCAGAGTGGCTGGCCCCCTACAGAATGAGAAGGAGAGACTTCAGAAAGTCACCTGCACTAGTCCTGGGCCGGGGTCTCGTCACGTTTTTCTTGCTAGAGATCAGAACCTAACAGCAAGTGCTCTTACGTCTTCTAAGCAGACTTTCCCCTCTGTCCCTTTAGTGAAGACGGTCTCATCGTACCGTGACTGCACTTGGCAGGGGTGCAGTCACCGTGAGATGAACGTGAGGCCCCCGAGGGCACGCCTCACTGCCCACCCGCTCCTCAGACCCTTGAACGAGGGAGGGGATGAGTCAAAGAAAGTACCAGCTGATGACCGCGCCCTGGAGCTGAAAGCTGTTGCCCACAGAGTGCAGAACCCAAGCCCTCACCTGCCTGTTCTGCCTTAGTTCAGAGGCCCCCAAGTCACTTTGCGTCCCGCGATAGAACAGTGGAAGCTTCCATGATCGAGCATCCCTGTGATTGTCTGAAGGGCCGTTCTGTTTCTCTGTTGAGATTTAATTATCTGCTGCAAAACAGCATCTGTGAATGAGTGTTGCCCAACTCGTGCTGGAATAGAAACAATCAAATATTTGGTAGCCAGCAGCCAAGTGGTGCTGGGTACACCAAACACGCAGCCTTCCGCGCTGGCTCTCGGGAAACCAGACAGGAGGGCGATGCAGAGGATCGAGGGGGCCTGCAACCGAGACCCGCGGCGACAGTCGCGCTGGGTGGCCTCACTCACTGTACACGTGGTTCAGCAGCCCTGCCGATGGAGCCCGTGCACACGTGCACGCGCGCACACACATGCACACATACACACACGCACACACACATGCACATGTACACACACGCACGCATACACACATGCACACGCACACCAACACGCACACACGTGCGCATGCACACACATGCACGCATACAGACACGCAATGCGCGCACACATGCACACGTACACACATGCACACGTACACACACGCATGCATACAGACACACGCAATGCACACACGCAGCCACATGCACACACGCACACACGTACACACGCACATGCATGCACACATGCACACACACATGCATACGTGTACGCACATGCATGCACACATGCGTGTGTGCACATACACGTACACACATGCACACACACACATGCACACACACGGTCCAGCGTGCAGCGTCCGATTTCCAGCGCCTGCAACCTGACCTCAGAGTCACTTGTCCCTGGAGCCACATCTCTCCACCTTCGCCCCCACACAGGAGGGCTTCTGAAACCCGGCTATGCTTGCTTCCATCCTGAGGAAACATCTGAATTTCTCCGTAACTCTTGGCATGCCTCCTTTCTCTTTTGTTTGTTTGTGTTACTTGATGCAGGCATATACATGCCCTGCTTTTAAAAATTTATGATTTTGTATTGGCGTATGTTTGACGTATACCTTTGTACAAGTTTAAAGTTTACATGGTGACTTGCTGTACTCACATATTGCAGTCCGATGGCCACTGAAGCGTTAGCTAGTGCCTCTCGTGCCCGATGCATAATGATAGAGAGTAAAATGGTGGTCACCGGAGCCTCAGGGTGCAGGAAGAGATGTGCTTAAGGGTGCCTGTTTGCAACTAGTAGGTAGATGCGTCCTGGAGCCCTAGAGCCCGCTGGAGCACTTGCAGGCCTCACTACTGGACACGTGTGTGCGTGGCCGGTCCCTCTGCCCTGCACCCGCACGTCTTCTTGGGNTAATTACTTTTCTTTTGTTATAAATCGCTGTACTCCTTTTACTTGTTATAAATTGCTGTATCTTTGCTATGTAAGAATGTAACTTTATTTAGTGCTTTCTGAGAGTGGCACCAGACTTTGGGAAGATCAACACAAATAAGTCTTCTGGTTGACAAACCCTTATCAGAAAAAAGGCTGTAAAATGTTAATCAGCCCTTTTGGCCGGAAGATGATGTAAATCACCTAAGACTTGTGTATACAATTAGGTATGCAAAGAAAAGCCTGGTTTTGATAAGAGTCTGGGCTGCTAATGCTGCATAATTTTGTATTACCCATTGATCTCCAGGTACTATCAAAAGTATAAAAGGCCTTCTGAACAATAGAGGCTGGGCCAGTCATTGGAAGGACTGGTTTCCCCCGTGTCTCCTCTTTATTCTATTTTCAGGCTGAATTCCCATCTGGGGCGTGGAGGCTCGCCATGTCTACTTACTTGTCCCGGCTTCTAAGATCTGTAAGAGAGAGAGTCCAAGGCGGGGCACTCTCCGATATTCAAACGGACACCGGCGGCCTAATGTAGATGGTGCCAGCTCCTTGTCTGGAACTTTATTGGTTTTCCATGTAAACCAAGTTATTCAGCCTCTTTTCTCCACTTAATTTTCCTANGTCTCCTCTTTATTCTATTTTCAGGCTGAATTCCCATCTGGGGCGTGGAGGCTCGCCATGTCTACTTACTTGTCCCGGCTTCTAAGATCTGTAAGAGAGAGAGTCCAAGGCGGGGCACTCTCCGATATTCAAACGGACACCGGCGGCCTAATGTAGATGGTGCCAGCTCCTTGTCTGGAACTTTATTGGTTTTCCATGTAAACCAAGTTATTCAGCCTCTTTTCTCCACTTAATTTTCCTACTATACTATTTCCTCATAATCTAATCTTATATTAATAAATAAGTTTTTCTCGCCTATCTGTCTCCCCTCCGAATCACCCTGGATCCACCGGGGCTGGACCCCGGCACCGGTCACCTCACACACATTGCCACCCCGCATCGTGGCCAGCCTCTCCCAGGAAGCTGGCTTCCCGGGGGCCTGACTGCTGCAGTGGCCCAGCCAGCATGTGAGTGCCGGGCCCCTTCCCTGCCCTCCTGCGTGCAATGCGCCACGTTCCCCGGGGCGGCCGTGGGCTGTGGGTTTAGAAATCGATTAGAGCTGAGATGGGCTGAGCTGCGAGAGCACGCTCCACAGCCACCTCCGCAGGGCACGGCTCGCTCGTTCAGCCCGGAGAAGGCCCTGCCTGCGGAATTACTGGGGAGCCCATGGCGATGCCTGCGGGGCCTGCGGGCGCCCTGCCTGAGCCTCAGACGCAGCGTCCGGCCTCCTGTAGGCGAACCAGCAGCGCCCGAGAGGGCAAGACAATTAAACCTCCGTAAGTTTGTGCAGCACTTCGAGGAGCAAAGGCACATATAAATGCTAAGTGCTGTTATCACAGGGCAGCAGGAAGGACAGAGACGACAAACGGGAGAGAAGCCCCTGCACGGCAGAGCGCCAGGGCAGAGCAGAACAAGATTACCTCACACCGAAGTTGAAAAGTTAAAAAAAAAATAGGTGAGAAAGCCAGGCTCAGAAATGAAAGGGAGGCTCCAGGAAGTATTAAGATAAATTATGCAATTTAATGCAACTTGAGGGAGTCGGAGGTCACCGAGAGACAATCGGGACTCTGGAACACAGTTGTGATAATTAATTCCTTAAAAAAATCAATTAATATTTTCTCTCATCGTTCACGAAGCAGGCTGGAATGGGCGGGGCACGCACATGTCTCACCCAGGAGGAGTGAGGATGGTGAGGAACCCAGGATCCTGTCGACACGGGAGATCCAGAAGTGAGTGCCTGCGGAGGGGCAGGCGCACCCACCCCCGAGCCTGCAGGAAGAGGCGGGGAGACCGCAGGCTGAGGCTGCCAGGAGTGACCACAAGCACAGCGTACATCTAGGGCTTAACGAGGACGATAAGGAACAGGGCTTGTTTATTTCTTAGAGGATACAAAGGGCTTTGGAGCTTCTGACCCCAAAAGATGGTGCACTCAGAGAAACACACACACACGGAGCAACACACTGGAGCCAAGCTTTGGGGCATCTGCTGGTTGGTATTCTTTTTTAAGATTTTTTTTTTTTTTTTACGAGGATCATTTCTAAAGTCTTCATTGCATTTGTTACTATATTGATTCTGTTTATGTTTTGGTTTTTTGGCCAAAAGGCATGTACTGTCTTAGCTCCCCGACCAGGAATTGACCCCACACACCCTGCATTGGAAGGTGAAGCCTTAAGTACTGGGCCACCAAGCAAGTCCCTCAGTGGTGTTCTTGAGCCAGCTTAAGAGTCACCTTAGGGAAAGATGCTGCTGCTGCTGCTGCTAAGTCGCTTCAGTCTTGTCTGACTCTGTGCGGCCCCACAGACGGCAGCCCACCAGGCTCCCCCGTTCCTGGGATTCTCCAGGTGGGAACACTGGAGAGGGTTGCCATTTCCTTCTCCATGCATGAAAGTGAAAAGTGAAAGTGAAGGTGCTCAGTCGTGTCTGACTCTGTGCGACCCCATGGACCACAGCCCACCAGGCTCCTCTGGATGGGATTTTCCAGGCAAGAGTGCTGGAGTAGGGTGCCACTGCCTTCTCCGAGGGAAAGATGACCTGGTGAGAACAACGGACAGCTGCGATGTTCCGAGGATGTCTTGCCCAGTGCCTTATCACACAGCATGCGGCGTCATAAACTCTTCCATCGGTTTGTTTTGAAAACATGAAAGAGAAGAAAGTAGGAGAGACTAGACTTGGGAGGCCACGTCCCTGGATCATAAATTGCTCATCTGGAAACTCAGTGCCCTCGAGATGGACGACGCGGGCAAACACAGGGTCCACTGGGAGCAAAACAGACACGTGGGATGCTGACGGTCTGCAGGCACAGCAGGGCGGGCAGGGCCTGTCAGTCCAGGGGAGACGCTCGCAGCGGGGAGGACACGAGCGACAAAATTCACTGGTTGGGGCGAGCAGACGAAAGTAGAGGCGAGGGGTCCGTGTCACTCAAAGGGACGGTTCTGAGTCGGTAAGTGGGGAACACAGTTGAGGAGGGAGAAAGGAAAGAGACTGAGATGAGGGACAGAAATTGTGAAAGGGCGGGTGGCCGAAACGGTGACAGGCGCACGGTGGCTGTGAATGGACGCGGAGATGGAGACAGAGATCAGACGTGTCATCAGCGGGTCAAAGACATCAGACCAGCAGCAGGGGAGCAGGCGCTAAACCGCAGGAGGAGGCCGGCCGCGCCGCCGCGCTGTGGGCAGGGCCACGCTGCACACTGTGCGCGGCTCGAGCCCTCTGATTGAGGAGTGTCGTGCGAACAGAGGGCGCGCAGGCCGAGGCCGGGGTTGGCAGGGGAGCCCCTGTGCCGAGGAAGGAGGCGGTCGAGAGAGAGAGACGCCTTGGGAGAGAGACGCCTTGGGAGAGTGACGGACCTCAATTTGTATCTGATTTGTACACAAATTGCGCCCCTCTGGGATCCTGACCCTTATCAGCTCAGGGTCTGGCCGCTCCTGTCGGCGAGGGGCCGCCACGCCTGCCCACTGGTCTCCAGCGACGTGGATTCTGGGTCCCCGTCCTCCTGCGGGAGCAGAGTGGGCAGGGGCTTGGACGCCCGGGTAGCGGGAAGCGAGCCTCCCGTGCGCGGCTCCTCCAGAAAAGAGCGGGCCGGCCGCCTGCGGTCCTTGACGCGCCCCTGCAGCTGAAGTCCTGGTGCAATCTCTCTGCCGGCCAGCCTTCGGCATCCTACGATGGTCGACGCCAACCACACGGCATCCGGGAACTGGTCCCTCCTCAAAGAAGGGGTCCTCCCATGTTCACGGGGGTCTAGAGCCCATCCTGTCAGCCACAGCGGCTCGACCACACATGCCTCTGACGTGCTGCCGTTGTGCTTTCGCCAGCTCATCTTGCCTTTGTCAGCTTCGTCCCTTCTCAGCTGCCACTGTCTCTGGCCTCCCAGGCGCCCCTCCCTTCCTCCAATCCTTCCCTCCCCACTTACCTACCTCTATTTCCTTCTTTTAAGATCTGTATATTAGAAACCAAAGCCCACCATATTCATACTCCCGAGTGCAATTAATCACTGTGAAGTAAACCTGAAAACCGATTCATCTGAAGATCCAGTCCTTGCTTCACATGGTAGTTAGGGGTGTTTCAGGGGTTGTGGGTTGGGGGTATTTCAAGGGTTGAGGGTTAGGGGTGTTTCTGGGGTTGAGGGTTAGGGGTGTTTCAGAGGTTGAGGTTAGAGGGTTTCAGGGGTTGAGGGCTGGGGGCGTTTCTGGGGTTGAGGGTTGG
>SJYH01003469.1:188291-206000 GCA_006408735.1 Sylvicapra grimmia | reverse complement strand
GCTCACCCCCTCCCCGCCCCTGTCCCTGTTCAAACACCGCCCAGCGGGACCCGGGGCACCCTGCTTGTCCCGACTGCTGCCGCCTGGGCCACTGTTCCCGAAGGACTTTCCTAACAGACCTCTGGTTTTCTCAGTTTTCGTTTTGCATCTGACTTCCCCTTGGAAGTTTTCTCCGTGAGGCAGGCATTTCTGTGATTCTTCACAGACGTCACCCTAGAGGCTGGGACAGTGCATGGTTCTCCACTAACGCTGCAGAAAGGGCGGCGGAGGCCCAGCCAGGGGCCTGCGGCGGGACAGTGACCTGGGGACAGGGACAGAGGGACCGTCCACTGCGGCAGGGCTGTGAGGGGCTCAGGGATTCTGGGGGCAGAGCTGGCTTCCGGTCCTCAAGGTGGAATGACTTCCTCCCTGGGAGTCGTATGGATTTCCTAGGTCCGGCTCACATAAACCACCCCACCACTCAGCACAGCAGTTATGGTCCCAGGGAGGTGAGTGGTCCTGAAAGCGGGAATGCTGGCAGGAGACAGGTGTCCAGACTCTACTGCTAGAAGTGTGTGTGTGTGTGTGTGTGTGTGTGTGTGTGTGTGTGGTCTCAGGGGAACGGTGTGTGTGTGTGTGTCTGTGTGTGTGTGTCTGTGTGTGTGCGCGCGCGCGTGTGTGTGTCTGTCTATGTGTGTGTGTGTGTCTGTGTGTGTGTGTGGTCTCAGGGGAAGCTCTTCTGAGCCACAGGGGAAACTGAGGAGGAGACCCTCCCGCTGGAAAGCTCAGACTGCCTGCAGGACGAGGGTCAGACAGACTCCCCCACGGGCAGTGGTCGAGATGCCTGTACCCTGCGGGGCTCCAAGGACGGTCTGCAGGGGCCTGGGGTCGCCCAGAGCTGACAGAGTGTCCACAGAATCAGACCCGTCTGCACAAGTCAGGGCCCGCCTCCTGGCAGGCGCTCAGTGGTCCGCCCGGCCCCGGGGCCTGCCCTGACGCGAGGGGCCCTGCCCCGGGCCACGCAGTCCTCTGACTGGTCCTGATGCCCGCGCTGAGTCAGGGCTGGAGCCCTCATTCAGGGCGGGGGTCCCTCGCCCTCCCTGTGGGGCTCACCTTGTAACGGAGCGAGGGAGGCCCGGGGTGAGATGCGCTTACGTCATAAGGCAAACGGGATGTGATGGACATGAAACGGCACGTGTGCGCTGAGGAGGTGCCCAGCCTGCTGAGTCGCTGCAAGCCGCAGGAAAGGCAGATGGCGCCCGGTGCCCTCCTCACGTCCCTGGTTCCGCTGGCGGCGGGTGAACCTGCGGGGCATCGGCACTCGATAGCGACCTCGCCGCCCTGGGCACCTGGCCCATGCAGAGAAGAAAGGCAGGTCCTCTCGAGAGTGCTCTGGGCAGAGCGGTAAAGAGGGTGCATTTCCCTAACTCTTGGCCTTTCTCCGGCGTCTTCTCCATGCCCGCGTGACAAAGCTGGGGGGGGCATGAAGACCCTCTGAAGGGCCATGTTTGTCTCAGGGAAAAACTCAGCTTGCAGCCCAAACCATGCCCTTTTCTTGGTAGAGNCGTGCAGAGAGGAAAGGCAGGTCCTCTCGAGAGTGCTCTGGGCAGAGCGGTAAAGAGGGTGCATTTCCCTAACTCTTGGCCTTTCTCCGGAGTCTTCTCCATGCCCGCGTGACAAAGCTGGGGGGGGGCATGAAGACCCTCTGAAGGGCCATGTTTGTCTCAGGGAAAAACTCAGCTTGCAGCCCAAACCATGCCCTTTTCTTGGTAGAGCCTCATTTTTGCCTGAAGGGGTGTTTAATGGGAAAACAACACTTCTGCAGACGTGGGCATTAGGCTGACATTTTCTCAAAACATCACTTCAAAGAAAATAACCAACAGCGTTTATTGTCAATAAGAAAAACTGAATGTTCAAGTGAAAATTAGAACTTTGGAAAACTGATACCCGCCACTGAGAGGCTGAGATGTTCCGGTACTTGAAGACTTTTCCGCTGAGAGTTGCGGTGGGTTTTAAAAATATTGTCTAATAAAACATGCCAGCCTTTGGAAGATCTGCATACCTCCAGGGCATCAATAATTTCCAAGCAGTGGCACTTGAGATACAAAGTCTTGGGTTCAGAGGGCAAAACAGACCAACGAATGCTACAGGAATAGAGGAGAGTTCATTGATGCGGCTTCAGGTTTCCTAACTAAGCGCGGCTGAGTCTTGCTAGGGCCACGAAGCACGCCCGCAGTTCTCTGAAAAGCTATTCAAACACTCCTCGCTTCCCCAACAACACCTGCACGTGGCTGAGTTCCCTTCACATGATTCAGCCGAACAGCACACAGCGGCAGCCTGGATACAGAAAGACGAGAGCCCAGCTGTCCTCCTCAGCGAGACTTCAGAGAGATTTGCAAGATGTAGGCTAGTGCTACTCTGCCCACTGATTATTTTGGGGAAAATAAACCATTTTCATAAAAGTGTTGTTTCTGTGAATGTGCATTGGGTTTACTGTGTGTGTGTTTCAGCTGTGTCCGGCTTTAAGCCACCCCATGGACTATAGCCCACCAGGCTCCTTTGTTCGTGAGATTCTCCAGACAAAAGTACTGGAGTGGGTGTCATTTCCTTCTCCAAGGGATCTTCCCGACCCAGGGATCGAACTTGCGTCTCTCATGTCTCCTTCACTGGCAGGTGTGTTCGTTGCCACTAGCGAAGGATTTATTGTAGTTATTTTTAAATGGATTAAAGTCATAATTAATGCAAAAGTGAAGTCGCTCAGTCATGTCCGACTCTTTGCCACCCCACAGACTGTAGCCCACGAGGCTCCTCCGTCCATGGGATTTTCCAGGCAGGAGTGCTGGAGTGAGTTGCCATGTCCTTCTCCAGGGGATCTTCCCAACCCAGTGATCGAACCCAGGTCTTCCGTATTGCTGGCAGTTACCTGGCTTTGCCGCCTGAGCCACCAGGGAAGCCTAATTAAAGCAAACACATCCCTATTTTCATTTCTAGCATGGTAAACATCAATAGATACAATCCACAGACACAAGCGCTCTGTGTTTTCCAGCGATTAGTACAGAGGGCTTTGGGGTCAAGGGTTTGAGAACAGCTGATGCAATCTACACAGAGGGGGTGGGAGGGAGAGTGTCATCGATGCAGGCCGAGGAGCTCCTGTCACGGACTGAACTGTGTCCCCAGGAGAGACGCCTGCGTTCTGACGCCGGGTGCCTGTGACCGTGACCTTGCTTGGAGGTGGGGCCGCTGCAGAGCTAGCCGTGACTGGTGCTGCTCTGGAAAGGGGAGGTGTGGGCCCGGAGATGGACACTCAGAGAAGGAAGACGGTCGAGGACAGCAGAAGAGGACCATGTCGCCATCACGGAGCAGAGCGGGCAGGAAGGAGGACATCCCCCCTCGACTCTGGACTCTGGCCTCGGGGCTGTGAGACCGTCAGCTTCTGCCACGTGAAGGTGCCGGGGGTGTGGCACCGCATCCTGGCTGGCTGGGGATACTCTGCCACCGCGTGTCCACGCCCCGAGCTGGACCAGTGTGAGTGATCACACCCACCTCCCAGGAGCCACGGAGAAGTGGCCGCCCGTCATCTAACACGGCAGGAACAGGAGATGCAGGGGAGCCGGGGCCCGAAGCCCCAGCCTGCCCTGTCTCCCTGGGCTGACTCCAGGGATGACGGCCGTTCCTATTCCCCAAACCCACTCCTGCGACGCCTCCCACGTTCACTCAGATTGTCGCCGCCGGAAGAAGACGCCACATGCTGAGGCAGCATTTACCGTTTAGTGGAGGTGATCACACACGAGGTCATTAATTACATCGGCTGAGTGCCTAACGGGAAAGTTACTAATTACTGTTTTGACTGCCGAAACGTGTCAGCACTTCCAGCCATTGGTTTTATCAACACACTCAGGATGGGATTCAAGAGGGTGCCGGCCGGGGTGCGAGGGGAGCGGTAACGTTCCTGCCCAGAGATGCGTGAACCCAGGGAGACACAGACGAGGTGCCCTGGGGGGCTCGGCGGACTCGGGGTCCCCTCCAAGAGAACTGGGCGGAGGAGGAGACCTCGTCCGGGCCGGAGGCAGGTTTGAAGGCTGCCCGGGAACCAGCGGAAGCACGGAGGGGGTTCTCCCCGATGATCGCCCAGGGAAGGGGACCCCCACTGAGGCCTGAGCCCCTCTTGCGGTTGGTCTGTTCCATCTTTGGGGGAGACTGTGGTCTCTCCTCCTAACTTCCACTCCCCAGGCTTAGAAACCCAGACTTTGTTTTTTCTTTCTTTTCCCTGAGATAGTCTACCTTCCAGAAAGATTCTGAAAAAAATCTTTCAAATTAATGCATTATTGATTTTTCTCAGGGGGAGGTAAATTTGACTTTTAACAGGGGCAAGAACCTTGTGTAACAGAAGCCAAACACGCAGCTCTCGGGGGCCCAGGTCTGGGTAGTCGGAAGGCAGCGGGAGGGGTCGGTGATTGTGAAGAGGGCCCTGACGTCCCAGAGGCCCCGCAGTGGACACTGCTGGACGGAGCCCGACTCTCCACAGGGCGATGTCCCCGCCTCTGCCTGTCTTCAGCACACTTCCTAGGAAATTCTGCCTTTCGACTTCTCTTCTCCACCTTTTAGCCTAAAATAGGAAACTCCCCGAACCGGGGTCTTTGGCCGCGAGGGTGAGGAAGCTGTTCCCGGGAGCAGAGCCGCAGGAGTGTGTCCGCCTGGCCGGGCGGGGGTCGCGGCTCTCCCGCTGGCCCGCAGGCGCCGACGACCTGCGCGTGTCGGAGCGCGGGGTTCCGTTTCCGCTTCGACGAAACACGTGAACCGACTAGGAGCCCGGAAGCTGCGCTTCTTTCCAGCCGGCTGACCATTTTCAGATGCCTCGGTTGGGAGGCTGCCTTCAGGTGACGTCAGACAGGCCCCCCGGGCCGCGGTGCTGGTCGGGCTCCGGGTCCCAGGCCCTGCAGCGCCGCCCCACGTGCACAAGGTCAGCAGTGAGCCGTCCCCGCCCAGGCCCACTCCAGGGGGCTGTCGTGATCGCTTTACCCGGCAGAAATCGCGGCTGGTGTTGAAGGGGCGGGGCGGGGATTATAAGAGACTGATGGAGTGGAGAAGCCCGCGGTGAGATGCCTCTCCCCTGGCGACCGGCGTTAAGTGCACCAAGCCAGGCCGTCCTTAGTGGTAACTGAGCCACTTGCACCGCAGACCGAGTGTTTCCTCCCGCACCGTGAGCTTGCGGGAGGTTCCTCCGTCTCCGTTACAGACAGGGCACGGTGGGTTCTCACCTCTCCTCATTGCGCCGCTTTCACCCAGCAGCAGTCTCTAATGTCTGAGCCGGAAAGGTGCTTTTATAACCCACTGTCTCGCTTCAGACCTAGAAATCCCTTCCCTGCCCTCCTCACGGTGTGGTTCTGTTACCTGAGGTCAAGAGGAGTGACATCCTCTGAGTTTACCCTCCGAGAGGGCTGTCCTCGGAGAACGGACCACAGCCTCCCCGTGCTGGAGGGGACACTGGGCTCTCTCTCTCGGGCACTTCCTTCAGATGACAGCCAGGGACTGAAGCCCAGCCTTATCAGTCGAGACACGATGTTTTCCTTAGGACGCAGTGCTAGCTTCTTCACTGAAGTTGGAATTCTTAGATGATCTGCCACTTTCGGTGCTGGAGAGAGTTGGGGTCGGCTCTACAGGTAGTGACTTCATCCTCGATTGAGGAGAACGTTTGTGGCAGGTGTGAAAAGGAGACTGTTGTGCTGGGTCTTTGGGGGCCACTGAGGCGAGCAGCTGGCGTCAGCCAAGCTGCTGGCCATCTGCGTGGAGGGCTTCCCCACGGATGAGCCAGGGACCAGAGACTCCATTCAAGGTGACGCCCACTGTGCTCTGACCATGACTTCCCACCAGCTGATGGACTGCCTGTGTGTCTGAAGGAGCAGGTAGAGCCTCTCCAGCCCTTGCAATGCCTCTTGTTACTGAGGTCAGTGCTGAAACTGAAAAATCAAAATAGACAGGGAATTAGAACTTGTCCCACTGATTTATTTTCTCAACAACTTGTCTGTAAAACCAATGATGATGTCACCATTTGGAATCTGAGTTAAAATCCGAATTCAAGGTTATCACCAGCCAACAAAGGTACACGTACATTCAAAGCTATGGTGTTTCCAGTAGTCATGTACAGATGTGAGACTTGGATCGTAAAGAAGGCTGAGTTCCGAAGAACTGATGCTTTTGAACTGTGGTGTTGAAGAAGAGTCTTGAGAGTCCCTTGGACTGCAAGGAGATCCAACCAGTCCATTCTGAAGGAGATCAGTCCTGGGTGTTCACTGGAAGGACTGATGCTGAAGCTCATGCTCCAGTACTGTGGCCATCTGAAGCAAATAGCTGACTCCCTGGAAAAGACCCTGATGCTAGGAAAGAGTGAGGGCAGGAGGAGAGGGGGGTGACAGAGGATGAGATGATTGGATGGCATCACCGACTCAATGGACATGAGCTTGGGCAAGCTCTGGGANTCATGCTCCAGTACTGTGGCCATCTGAAGCAAATAGCTGACTCCCTGGAAAAGACCCTGATGCTAGGAAAGAGTGAGGGCAGGAGGAGAGGGGGGTGACAGAGGATGAGATGATTGGATGGCATCACCGACTCAATGGACATGAGCTTGGGCAAGCTCTGGGAATTGGTGATGGACCGGGAAGCCTGGCGTGCATTCCACGGAGTCACAAAGAGCTGGACATGACTTAGAGACGGACAGCAACGCCGCCACCAGCCGGAGTGGGTGGCTGCCTTTTCCCTTAGTCTGTGGGTGTCAAAGTCATCGCACTGGTGAGGGCTGACTTTTTCAATGAGCAGCTTGGGTTCAGCTCGTTTTCTCTAAGTGGAAGAGCTTGTGTTCTTTACATTTGGCCCCCAATGGGAGGCTAATTAACCCATGATGTGAAGTACGCCTTGTCCCATAAAATAAGGCACATTTCTCCTAATACTTTCAAATGTAATCTGATAATCTGGTAAGTTCTTCCTCCAATGGCAAATCTGACTTCAGTTGGTATTAAAGGAAATGAAACGGGAATATTTGAGGGCTGTGCTAGGATAGACTATTATGGGTTCTCAGACTGAAGCTGTGGTCCTGCCTAACTTTCTCTCCAGAGCTGGGGTGTCCTCAGAGGTTTCAACCTAGATGCCTTCCTTTGCTGCTGCTGCTGCTAAGTCGCTTCAGTCGTGTCCAACTCTGTGTGGCCCCATAGACGGCAGTCCACCAGGCTCCCCCGTCCCTGGGATTCTCCAGGCAAGAACACGGGCGTGGGTTGCCATTTCCTTCTCCAATGCATGAAAGTGAAAAGTGAAAGGGAAGTCGCTCAGTTGTGTCTGACTCTTAGCGACCCCATGAACTGCAGCCCCCCAGGCTCCTCTGTCCATGGGATTTGCCAGGCAAGAGTACTGGAGCGGGGTGCCATCACCTTCTCCAATGCATGAAAGTGAAAAGTGAAAGGGAAGTCACTCAGTCGTGTCCGACCCACGGCGACCCCATGGACTGCAGGCCACCAGGCTCCTCCGTCCATGGGATTTGCCAGGCAAGAGTACTGGAGTGGGGTGCCATTGCCTTCTCCACTTCCTTTGCTAGAGACAGAAAATAAACACCATCATCTCATTCTAACAAGGGTTTTACTGGATGGAGGAGGATGACATGCAAAAATAATTGGAAGGCTACTCCTTGGACTTCCCAAATGAATGTTCCTTGGAGGAGGATGTTTAATATGCATCAATTAGGCAATTCCATTCTCTCTGAAACTGGAGGCTTTCAAACCTCTGAAAGCAGCATGAGCAAATGCTGGAATGCAGCAAAGTGCTGTGGGCAGGAAGGGAGCATGCAGGGAAAGAAGGATCGCAGCCTTTGCATTGGAGGCTCCTGCAATGAGCAAATGAAGAGAGCGAGCGGGTTACAGGGAACCAGACATGAGATGGGAGTGTGCAGCTGGGCCGCGCTGTTCGAGGTTCCTGGGAGCATATGGGATGGACGTGTGTGGCTGGAGGGGCTGTGTGGCACCAGGAGCAACCAGAGGGCAGGCTGCTGTGGGGTCTGCACCCCAGCACGTCATGGCCTGTACAGCTGTATGTGAGGAGCTTCTGGACGTAAGAAGCGTCCAGGGGAACGGTAAGAAATGCGGTGGGGAACCGCGGGGGACAAGGTGAAGAGGAGGCTATGCGGGAGCCTAGAGCGGAAAAGGCAAACATGGAGACAGATAGAGGCGGGAATTCACAGGTAAGTGCGCGCGTGGGGAGGACAGGCGCATAACCCGCGAGCCGGGCGGGGGCGCTTCCACGCGTCTGCTCCAGGGCTAGCGAAGACCCTGCTGATGAGCTGCTGCCTCCCTTCAGGATGGGGGGACATGGATGTCGCATCGGGAGCCTGGGACGTCGGTTCATTAGGGTGGGGGTCGGCCCACGCTCCCCTGGTGGGATCACGGCCGTCCTTGGGCTGACACCAGCTGCCCCCTGGGGCAGAGCCCTGGTCCCCTCCCTGTGCAGAGACCAGCTCGGGGCTAGCGAGCCCCAACTCTCCCCAGGAACACTCGGGACCCTCACGCCCGCCGTGAACGGGTTAGCTGGACGGGTTAGCGCCCAACCGCAGGCGCGGCCTCCCATCCACGAGCTCCTCGGAAACGTCCTACTTAAACGCGGGGTAGACGCCCCTGAACGCGCAGGAGGGCGGCGCTTCTCCACTGGCTGGGCTGGCTTCCGTGGAGACTCAGCAGGCACCGCGACCAAAGGCTGGCGCGAGGCGGTCGTGTGCCCCGGGGAGGCTCAGCGCCCTGCCTCCCCTTCTGCCGGGCTCCTCCACGGGGCTGCGCCCCCGAGCTGGCTTGGCGTTCCGGAAGCTTCTGCCCTGTGCCCCTGTCTGCCAGCCAGTGTGTCTGTCCAGCCACGGGAGAGAGCGCCGCAGACCCTGAGGGGCCTCCGTGGGGCTTGGGGAGTGAGAATCCCCAGCTGCGCAGGCTGGTTCAAGGGCTGCCCCCTCACAAAGCGACCACCTCGGGGCGGCCCTCCCAAGCGCGTCCTCGGCCACCAAGCGGTGCGCTCGCTGCTCCCGAGGGCCCATGGAAGCTGGGTTGGCAGGCATGCCAGGGCTTCCCCCGGGCGGAGGCGGCCGCCGTCCTCTCCCGCATCCTCTGCAGCCACCTGTGGGGTCCAGGGCCTGGGTGGGTGGCGTGTCCTCACTCAGCACCCCCACGGGGCCCGGGTGCTCCACTCGGGGCCTTCTTGCCCCCCCGGCTGTTTGGACAATGTCAGCATGCCCAGCAGCCTCCGGGACCCCTGCACCGTCCATCCTGAAGTGCAACCCCCACGGGACCCGGAGAGGACCGGGCGCCACGGCTGGAGCAGAGAAAGGGCGGGATCACCCCAGAAGCCCCAGGGCCGGCCGCCCTGCCCAGTCCTCACCCCTCCGCGCGCTCGGCCGGAGACCCCCGCGGGGCCCGGCCCGGGGCAGCGGCTGCAGGAGCCCTGGGGGGCCTTTGTTCCTGCTGCCCTACAGGCCTGCTGGGAAACCTCCAGCGACTCCCCCAAGGGCGTTTCTCGCTCCTCTCGTTCTGTTGAAACGTGACACTCAAAGCAGAGAGGGAGCGGGGATCACAGGTGCTGTCGCCCCTGTCAGCCAGGGTGTGACAGCTCCATCTTCCTCAATTGCCGCTAATCTGCCGGGAGCTCGCCATGCACAGCCTGCACCGCGCTGTTTGCTCACATTCGGTGAACGCTTGAAATTTCCCTTTCCGAGGTGCCACTGTTTGCCATTTAGCGGGGAAGGAGAGCTGTGAGAGCTGCTTCAAGCACACGGATTCGGGAAGCTGGGAAAAGCTGATTAGCTATTCAGGGAGAATAATCTTATTGAGCGTAGTAAGAGCTGTATAAAGAATGCTCTTCCCTTCCCGGGAACAATCTTCTAATTACGCTGTCAAGCTTGCTGTTGAGTTCTTTCCCTGTGCCATTAAGAAACCGTTTTCTATGTTAAGAAGAGATTTCCAGATTGTGATGCTGTTTGCTGATTTTTTTTTGTTTAAAGAATCTGTATGTATTAAGCCAAACATTAAAAAATGATTCCTATGCAGCCTAAGTATTGGAGACGAGGTTTGGGGACGTGGGTGGGAGGTGAGAGGAGGGTGGTGGGGCCGGGGCTGGGGCTGGGGTCCCAGGCGATGTGGCTGTCTCTTATACNGGTGGTGGGGCCGGGGCTGGGGCTGGGGTCCCAGGCGATGTGGCGAGTCAGTGGCTCTTCCTTGGTGGCTGGAAGGGTCGGGAGCCGCGGCAGCAGGCGCAGCTCTCGGTTTTGGGTGAAACAAACCTTCCTGGGCGATGGATGCTGCTAATTAAGGAGGAGAACTGAGCCGTCTGACCTGCGCACAGACAGCCTCCTGATGCCCACGCTCGCTGCCTGGAGGGAGAACCAAGGCAGCCAGGAGGGGGTGCCCCCCCGACAGCCTTCAGACCGCCCCCCGGGGTCTCCCCGCCCTGATCTCAGGCCCGCTTCCGGCTGGAGAGTCAGGGCCGAGGGAGCCAGCTGCACACCCTCTCTGCTAGCCCTCTGCTTGTGGCTGGCAGCCTCCACGCCGTCTGCATGCGTGCTCCGTCCCTAAGTCGTGTCCCACTCTGCGACCCCAAGGACCAGCCCACCAGGCTTCTCTGTCCATGGGACTTCCCAGGCAAGAACACTGGAGCGGGCTGCCATTTCCTTCTCCGATGTAAAACGCTGAGAGACATGCATACCGATCTTAGACATTTTGTGAAAAATAGAAGAGAAAAACTAGAGACGGTGATTTTTAGTCATTTATAATTTATTTATTTCCAGTCATTTTTTTCTTCATTTATAGGTAACACCATCTGGTTGTTTAATTGCTAAGTTGTGTCTGACTCTCTGCAGCCCCATGGACTGTAGCCCACCAGGCTCCTCTGTCCATGGGATTCTCCAGGCAAAATACTGGAGTGGGTTGCCATTCCCTCCTTCAGAGGATCTTCCTGACCCAGGGATCGAACCCACATCTCCTGTATTGACAGGTGGATTCTTCACCTCTGAGCTACCAGGGAAGCCCATAACACTGTCTGAAAGTGCAAGTCACTCAGTCATGTCTGACTCTTTGTGACACCACGGTGTGGAGTGACACCATGGACTGTAGCCTGCCAGGTTCCTCTGTCCACGGGATTCTCCAGGCAAAATACTGGAGTGGGTTGCCATTCCTTTTGCCAGGGGTTTTTCCCAACCCAGGGATCGAACCTATTTGTCCCACATTGCAGGCAGATTCTTTACCGTCTGAGTCACTAGGGAAGCCCAAGAACACTGGAGGGGGTAGTCTATCCATTCTCCAGCAGATCTCCCTGACCCAGGAATCAAACCGGTGTCTCTTACATTGCAAGCAGATTCTTCATCAGCTGAGCTACAAGGGAAGCCCCATAGCGCTGTCTCAGTTCAGTTCAGCTCAGCTGCTCAGTCGTGTCTGACTCTGTGACGCCATGGACTGCTGCACACCAGGCCTCCCCGTCCATCACCAGCTCCTGGAGCTTGCTCAAACTCATGTACGTCAAGTCGGTGATGCCATCCAACCATCTCATCCTCTGTCATCCCCTTCTCCTCCTGCCTTCAATCTTTCCCAGCATCAGGGTCTTTTCCAAGGAGTCAGTTCTTCGCATCAGGTGGCCAAAATATTGGAGCTTCAGCTTTAGCCTCAGTCCTTCCAATGAATATTCAGGACTGGTCTTCTTTAGGATGGACTGGTTGGATCTCCTTGCATTCTATGGGACTCTCAGGAGTCTTCTCCAACACCACAGTTCAAAAGCATTAATCCTGCAGCATTCAGCTTTCTTTATAGCCCAACTCTCAGATCCATATATGGTATATGACTACTGGAGAAACCATAGCTTTGACTAAATGGACCTTTGTTGGCAAAGTAGTGTCTCTGCTTTTTAATATGCTGTCTAGGTTGGTCATAGTTTTTCTTCCAAGGAGCAAGCATCTTTTAATTTCATGGCTGCAGTCACCATCTGCAGTGATTTTGGAGCCCCCCAAAATAGTCTCTCAGTTTCCATTATTTCCCCATCTATTTGCTATGAAGTGATGGGACCGGATGCCATGATCTTAGTTTTCTGAGTGTTGAGTTTTAAGCCAACTTGTCCACTCTCCTCTTTCACTTTCATCAAGAGGCTTTTCAGTTCCTCTTGGCTTTCTGCCATAAGGGTCGTGTCATCTGCATATCTGAGGTTATTGATATTTCTCCTGGAAATCTTGATTCCAGCTTGTGCTTCATCCAGCCTGCCGTTTCTCATGATATATTTTGCATATAAGTTAAATAAGCAGGGTGACAATATACAGCCTTGAAGTACTCCTTTCCCAATTAGGAATCAGTCTGTTTTTCCACGTCCATTTCTAACTGTTGCTTTTTGACCTGCATACAGATTTCTCAGGAGGCAGGTCAGGTAGTCTGGTATTCCCATCTCTTTCAGAATTTTCCACAGTTTGTTGTGATCCACACAGTCAAAGGCTTTGGCATAGTCAATAAAGCAGAAGTAGATGTTTTTCTGGAACTCTCTTGCTTTTTCCATGATCCAGCGGATGTTGGCAATTTGATCTCTGCTTCCTCTGCCTTTTCTAAATCCAGCTTGAACATCTGGAGGTTCACAGTTCACGTACTGCTGAAGCCTGGCTTGGAGAATTTTGAGCATTCCTTTGCTAGCGTGTGAGATGAGTGCCATTGTGCGGGAGTTTGAACATTCTTTGGCGTTGCCTTTCTTTAGCAATGTCTACTGTCTGCTACCTACTAATTTAAATAATAAACAGCGTGGAGCTTTGTTTCAACCTCCATGTGAACCAGGGCACAGAGAGTGGGTTTCAGAAGATTTTACTATAACAAATCCCGTCAGAGCAATGAACACTGAAACCAACACTGTGTGCCCCTCGCAGGAACAGACGCATTTCTGGGGCACCCTCACTGGTGGACCCACATTCACTCTGCGACCCTGCCTCCCTGTTTTCAATACAGCAGGGTCTGGGATTGATTCTGGCAAATCCTACAGTTAGACGGTTTGGAATTAGTATGTTGGGACCTATGTTACAACACCTCCTGGTGCATTTATAGGAGCAGGAAGTGACTGAAGGCGCTAATGCTGTCTTTGAACATACATATTTTGCACTAGTCAATACTTATAAAAGGCAAATTTCTTGAAGAGCAATTTGTGGGTAAAAAAGTGTATGAATTTTTGATAGGAAATTGCCGAATTTCTCTCCATAGAGTTTATCCCACTTTGGCAATTTAGGAAACCCTGGTTCGATTCCTGGGTCGGGAAGATTTGCTAGAGAAGGGATAGGCTACCCACTCCAGTATTCTTGGGCTTCCCTTGTGGCTCAGCTGGTAAAGAATCTGCCTGCAATGTGGGAGATAGGAGTTCGATTCCTGGGTTGGGAAGCTCCCCTGGAGAAGGGGTAGGCTCCGCACTCCAGCATTCTGGCCTGGAGAATTAATCCCATGGACTGTATAGACCATGGGGTCATAGAGAGTCAGACACGACCGAGTGACGTTTACTTTCACTTTTGATCTTTGACAACCTGAGAGGGAAACAGTGGTTTCTCACCATAGTTTTAATTGACATTTTTCTTTATATGAGGAAAGTTGGGAGTCTCATGTGCAAGAGGCGTTTGCATTTCATTCTCTATGTTCTGTCTGCTGTAGTTCTGCCATTAATTTTGCTAGATGGCTGGTCTTTTGCTTATTGACTTTAGAAGTTCTTTATCTACTAGACAAATTAGCACCTTATGATATGAGTTCAAATATTTTGATCCACTTAGTCATTTGTCTTTTCTCTTTGTTCCTATTCCTTTTTGTGATTCAAAACTTTTTTCAATTTTTTAAATGTAAGGTGAGGCAAAGATTTCTTAAGCATGACACCAAAAGCATGATCTATAAAGGAAAAAAAAAATGATAAATTGAACATAATCAAAATTAAGAGCATCTGCTGTTCTAAGGATACTTTAAGACAATGAAAAGACAAGTCACCAACTGGGAGGAAACATTCGCAAATCATGTATCTGATAAAGGACTTGCATCCAGAATATAGAAGAAACCTTTAGGACTCTGTAACAAAAAGACACGAACCCAGTTTAAAAAATGGGCAAAGATGTGAATAGACATTTCACCAAGGAAGAGACACAAATGGCCAATGAGCACATGAAAAGACTGCAGCACCATTAATCACAGCGAGAGGCAAATCAAAACCACAGTGAGACCTCTCTTTTCCAAGGAAATATAAATTTTACGAGCTAAGCCACCTTGCAGAAATCTAAAGATAAGATGGTTCCATTGGAGAAGTAGCAAAACAGTCACACCTTCTTTAAAAATTGTTGCAGTGTAGTTGATTTACAATATTATATTATTCTCAGGTGGACAGCATGCTGAGTCAGTATTTGTACAAGACATACTCCAGTAAAAGTTATTACAAGATAATGGCTATGATCCCCGTGTCATAGAATATGACCTTGTTTCCTACCTATTGAGTACATAGTCATTTTTATCTCTTAATCCCATACCCCTGATTGGACCCTCCCCACTTCCTTCTTCCAGGATCCACCTGCAATGCAGGAGACCTGGGTTCGATCCCTGGATGGAGAAGAAATGGAGAAGGGAAAGGCTACCCACTCCAGTATTCTGGCCTGGAGAATTTCATGGACTGTACAGTCCATGGGGTCACAAAGAGTCAGACATGACTGAGCGACTTTAGGCGAAAAAGGAAGAAATGGCAACCCACTCTAGTTTTCTTGCCTGGAAAATCTCATGCACAGAGGATCCTGGCGAGGTACCGTCCATGGGGGGGCAAAGAGTCAGACACAACCGAGCCGCTCTCCCTTCCAAATCAGATACATGATTTGCGAATGTTTCCTCCCAGTTGGTGACTTGTCTTTTCATTGTCTTAAAGTATCCTTAGAACAGCAGATGCTCTTAATTTTGATTATGCTCAATTTATCATTTTTTTTCCTTTATAGATCATGCTTTTGGTGTCATGCTTAAGAAATCTTTGCCTCACCTTACATAAAAATTTTTGAAAAAAGTTCTTCCGCTTAGTAACCACTGGTTTGTTTTCTGTATCCGTGTTTCCTGTTTTGCATAGACAATTGTTTGTGTTCTGTTTTGGATTCCACAGATAAGTGCCCATGCGGTCTCTGTCTCTGGTTTTGCTGAGCGCGTTCGATTCTCTCGGCCCGTCCATGTTGCTGCAGATGGCAGCACGCGGCTCCGCAGGGCTGAGTGTCTGTTGCGCCGCGTGGGTGCGCCATGTCCTCTTCATCCGTCGTCTGCTGACGGCACTCAGGCTGCTCTCGTGTCTTGGCGATGGTGAGCAGAGTGCCTGTAAACGCTGGGGTGCGTGTATCTCTGTGAGTTAGTGTCTCCATTTTTCCCAAACGTATACCAGTAGTGGAATTGGTGGATCACATGGTAACTCTATTTTTAGTTTTTTAAGTTTTTTCCCGTTCTCCATAGTGACTGCACCCACTCACATCCCCAGCGACAGTGTGGAGAAGCCCTTTTCTCCACGCCCTCTCAGCGCTTGCTGTTGTGGGCTTTTGATGGTGGCCATTCTGACCGGTGTGAGGTGGTCCCTCTTTTTAATTTTGATTTGCACCTCTCTAGTAAGAGATGGTCCTGAGCGTCCTTTCCCGTGCCTGTTGGCCATCTCTAGTCTCCTTTGGAGCAATGTCTGTGCAGGCCTTCGGCCTCTTTTGGGGGTGGGTTGTTGGTTTAATCGCACATCAGGCTTGGTCTCAGGGCCCAGTCCTTTGCTTACTGACCCGGACACCGAGCCCGTTACTCAACCTCTGAGTCTCAGCTGCTGCGCAGACCTCACACAGCTCTCTCCCCCTGGCGGGCGGCCTGCTGGGGCGTATAGACACCCACCAGGGCCCGGGCGAGAGTGGCCGCTCTGCTGCTGGGCACCGGGACACAGGAGCGGCAGGAAGCTGGCGGCCTCCTCGGGGCAGGGCCCCCGCGCCCTCCGCGGCTGTGCTGCCATCCGGGTGTCCGGTCCACAGCGTCTGAAGCCGTGCGGCAGGGCTGGCGGGTGATGAAACTCACACCAGGCCCAACGGACAGGCCACGGGGCCCGTCCCCTGGGCCCTGACATCCTGTCTATTATGAAGGAGCAGCTGCCCACGGCCCCTGAGGCTCCCTGCCAGCCCGCAGCGCAGGGCGGGTCCTAGCCCCTCTGCGGGCCAGGCCTGCTCCCTGCCGTGCAGGGGAGGAGACGGGGTGAGGTGGAGTCGGGATTTGAACCCGGGCGCTTGCCCTGCAGGGCTGACACCCTCAGACACTCCTCCCCACCATCCCTGTTTGAAGCAGGGGGCGTGAGGCCGAGGCTGCCGGGGGGCCGCAGCTGCTGACCTTGGGGGTGGTTCCTGGGGCAGCCGCGGCGGGTGGCGGGCCGGCCCCGTTCACAGGCGCATCTCGGCCCGGGCCCAACTTCATGGGCAGACGCATTCCCCGGGGCTCCTGGAGGGGGCACGAGTGAGACGGACCCCCACCCCCCGACGCCCCCCCTGCTATCTGCCGTCAGCAGCAAGGGAGCCAGGTGCTTGCACACCAACCGAGGTCAGATAGAGACGAGGAAAGGGGCGCGCAGGGTGGGGGCAGCTCTGCCCAGAACCAGCGTCGGGGTGATGGGTGGGCACTGCAGACAGGGGACCCCGAGAGCCGCGGCGAAGCTCCTGGAAGCGGCCTCCCGGCTGGAAAAGCAACAGGAAAGGGGTGGAGAGGACCCCGCGCCAGATTCCGTTCCAGGTAGGGCGGCGCTGTCACGCTGCTCACGGCCGTCACCGCCTGGCCCGGGGCGTTCCCCTGCACTTGCCCGGCGGGCCTTGCAGATACGGGCCTCCTGGTGGAGGAGTCTCCATGAGCTCCAGCCATGAGCTCAGAGGCCCTCCGCCCTCTCCCCCTGGGCCTCCCCCCGGCCCGGAATCACAGAGACTACCCTCGTCATCCCCCCCAGGAACCAGGCGGGAGCGCTGGCTCTGCTTGGCCCTGCATCCTGCGTTCCCCTCCTGGGTCCAGCGCGAGAGACCCCGAGGGCGGCCGGTCTACGCGGGCCTCCCAGAGCAGGGCTCGGAGAAGGGCCTGCGGTCCCCCCGGTGGGGAGGCACCTGCTCGCTGCTGGGGTGCGGGAGGCTGCGGTGTCCTGCCAGTGACGGGCAGCGAGGAGCCAGCCCTTGCGTGGGGAGGAGGGCAGCTGTGGGCGCGCGGGTGCTTCCCCTGCCTGCTGGGACTAAGGCCGCCGAGAGGAGGGACGCACCCGCACTGGACAGAACACAGGCATCCTCGCCCGCGGGGCCCGGGGATGGGGTCTCCTCCTAGAGGAGTAGCCGGCTTCCGTGGCTGCATCTGCAGCGATCGCAGAGGGCACCCCACCCTTGCGTCTTCCGAGGGCCCCGCATGAGAAAGCACGTGAGAGCCGGGCTCGCCTGGCAGGGACCGTCCGCTGGAGGCGGCAGATAATTGTCCGGAGGGACCACAGGATGCGGGCTGTTGCCTCCTGGCTGTCTGAACCTCACAGGCACTTTGTGGGCAGGCTCAGTGGCCTTAGGTGCTTGGGGTTCACCCACCAATGAGGGGCGATTGTGCCGGAGAGCGTCCTGTTCCCACACGAGTGTTCCAGGACCAAGAGTGCATCCTTGAGGAGTAGTTCTGGAGACCCTGTGTGCTGGGAGCCGGGGAGGGACACGCTGATGCCCAGAGGGGCGGACGTGCG
>SJYH01003469.1:169717-187631 GCA_006408735.1 Sylvicapra grimmia | reverse complement strand
GTGCTAGCATGCCAGCTCCAAGCGGGCAGGGAGTTTCGTGGGCTCCCCTGGAGCCCCAAAGAGTCGCTGGTGTGTGCTAGGGGCTTAATCCAGAGGGTGGGATGAGCTCCCAGGAGAACACCCCCGTACACCCTGCTCCGTCTCACACGGCCGGTGTTGTGCGTGAGGAGCAGCTGGGACCGCCGGCCTGTCGGGCCATGTCTGGGCTCACATTCACGGACGGTGTCGCAGGTCTTCAGCATGCAATTAGAGTCAGAAGTGCCTTTTCACTGAGGTACCTAATGATTCATGCTGAGAATGTAATTAAAATATCGCGGTAGTTTAAAAATAATGCTCTATTAGGATAATACACCAAAATGGCTAATTCAGACTGAGTGCCTCCTGCTTTGATGACATGATGGGGAGCATGGTATATGAAACGCTTTCATCTAAAACATGACAGTCTACACAAACACATCGCGATAATGTGCATCGGATTCTGGGTGGATGACATTTCAAACTCTCCGCGTGGTCCAGACGCGGCCGAGGGCAGCGTCCGGAGTTCAGGCCGGTGTTTTGAAGTCCCGGCGTCCGGACGAGCAGCGGCTCCTGTAAATATCATCTCTGCTCAGCCCACCCAAAGACGGGCTGGACACCCGCCCGGCGACCTTTAACCTCTGTCCTTTCCACGTTAACATGGGTTGGAATTCTGAAGCCTGAGCGAGGCTCAGAGGCTGTGCTGCTGGCTGGGGACGGGTCTCAGGGACCCTCCAGTGCAGGAACCTCACAGCCGCTGCTGAGGAAGGGGGATGGGGGTGTGCGGGGGTGTTGGCACCCAGGCCCCCCGTCCTTGGTCCCTCACTGAGCAGCCAGGGCAGCTCGGGGAACCAGGGTTCCGATCGCGTCTCTACTTCTTGTGGGTCTTTATTTATTTATTGGAGTATAGTTGATCTACAATGTGTTAATTTCTGCTGTACAGCAAAGTGGCTCGGTTATACACATATATGCATTCTTTTTTAAAAAATTCTTTTCCATTCTGGTTTATCCCAGGATGTTGGCTATATTTCCCTGCGTACAGTTAGCGCTAACTAGACTCCTGATGCAAAGAGCCAGCTCACTGGAAAACACCCTGATGCTGGCAGGGATTGGGGGCAGCAGGAGAAGAGGGCGACAGAGGGTGAGATGGCTGGATGGCATCACCGACTCGATGGACATGAGTTTGAGCAGACTCCGGGAGTTGATGAAGGACAGGGAGGCCTGATGTCCTGCAGTCCATGGGGTCGCATAGAGTCGGACGGGACTTGGCGGCTGAACAAGGAGGGCCCTGACGCTTACTGAGAGCTTCCCGTAACCAGCCTGCAAACTCAGCTCCCTCCGACTCGCCCAGCGGCTGTGTGAAGGCACAGGTCGCTTAGCTGCGGGGGTCTCTGATTCGGGGGCACGCTTCGCTCACGGGCTTCCCGGTGATGCCTGAGCTTCCAGTCTGGCCACCGCAGGGCCACCAGGAACATGTCACACCAACGAAGGCTCCCGGGGCTCAGGGTAGTCATGGTGACCCCTTCGTGTTAACAAAAAATTAAACTAAATCCAAGGAACTGCAGAAGGCACAGAGCAGGCAAGAGGCTGCTCCGCTGCACACAGTGTGGCCACGGCCGCTGAGCCGAGGGACTAACACAGACTGAAACTGCTCCCCGGGCCTGACCCGCCCCCCGCAGCCCCCCGGGGCTGCCCAGCCGCGCATGCGAAGCAGCGCAGACCGGGAGGCTTCGTCCAGAAGCGGATCGTCTCTTGCCGTCCTGAGCCGGAGGCCATGGTCGGGGTCCGCAGGGCTGGCTCCTCGTGAGGCTATGCCTGGCCCCCAAAGGGCTGCTGCTGGGGGGCAGCCCTGGCTGTGGACGTGGCCCCCCAACCTCTGCTGCCACAGCAGCTCCCTCTGCGGGTGTCCCCCGCAGCGTCTCTTCTCGGACGCCACTGGTCGGCATGGGAGCCCCCATCTACACCCGCCAACCCCTCCAGGTGAGTCCCTACATACGAGCGAGTTCTGCTCCCAGAGCACGCCCGTCAGTCCTGCAAAGAGAGCCCAGGTACCCAACTGGCCGTCAGCTGTAGAGTACTGCACCGTAGCGGCTTTGCGATACTTCTCACACTAACAGTGCAGAAAAGCAAGCACAAAAAGGAAAGGTTTTTCATCTTCCAGGACAGCACCTGGAAAAGCACAGTAGTCCAGGACAACAGCTGGCACACGGGCTGGCACCAAGCGGTGGGCAGGGAGAGTGCCTGACTGCAGTGGGGGGGAGGGAGAGGGCAGAGCTGCAGGGGCGTCGTGACGGGAGGCGGAGGGCCGGCCGAGACGCCTCCTGCTGACGCTGATGGAACACACCGTCGCGTGCCTGAAGTTTGCAAGTTGGAGGTCCTTACGTAGGGGACTTACTGTATCTCCAAATAAGGTCACATCCCAGGGTTTGGGGCGGGATTAGGACTGCAGGACCTCTGTGCAGAGACACAGCTCATCACAGGGGACACGCCTGGTCACCAGTGCACAGACACTGCCCGGCGGCCTCCCAGGAAGGCGTGCAGGGCCTCTGGGCCAGGAAGAGCCCCTGCCCGCCCCCAGCTGCTCCCTGGTGCGTCCCACAGGCTGAGCGGCCGGAAGCCACAGCCAAGGGCACCTGGGCATGTGGTCCCCTGGGTGGAGTGGTGCCAGGCCTGGGCCTGGCAGAGGCACAAGGGGCCCCCCCGCTTCGGCCTCGGTCAGCCTCAGGCTGAGCGTGACGACACTTTTCCCCCAGGCGCGCCCCTGAGCAGGGCTGGGCATCCTCAGCCATCGCCCCGGTCACGTCCCCCCGAGAGTCGGAGCTGGGGGCCTACCCTCTCCGCCGACCACGGCCACTCCTGGCACTGCAGGCAAGACCTGTGGGTGGAGCTGAAAGTGATGGTCATTGGTTATGACACGTCACGGTGCAGACGCCTCACGCGGGAAGCACGCAGCGGACCGAGGTGACCGCGGTGCAGACGCCTCGTGCGGGAAGCACGCAGCCCGCCGAGGTGACCGTGGTGTCTCCCCATCCACACGGCCGCCCTGCAGGCGCCTCACTCTGCATTTCTTCTCCCCGAGGACTCAAGTCAACCCCCGCCGGCTTCCTCCTAAGCGCCACCTGTTTACCCAGCAGCTCAGCGTTTCAGGAGACGCAGGAACCGAGGTGGCCTGAACATTTCTGCAAACTGCCCGTGCCCAGGGCCGCCAGGCCATCAGTGGGCCCGTGTGGCAGCCTCCGCATTACACGAGGCTCAGCTCAGCAGTAGACACGGGGGGACCAGGACCTCGGCTCCACGGACGGGAGGGCTCCCTCTTGACTTTATCTTGCCTGCCTTGTTTGGAGAGCAGGGTTTCTGCTCTTGCCTTGGGTTTGTTTTGAAGATGAATGTAGAAAGAAGGAGAAAACAGAGGTCAGAGAAGGCGGGGCGGGTCAGCCGTCCCACCAGGCGAACCTCTGTGAGACTTATAAATATTGCACCTCGTTCTCCGAGAAACCTGCTCTTCTCAAAGCGAGAAGTGAATTCACGGGCACCCTGCCTGCGGGCAGGGCTGTGGTGCCTGTGGGGGCAGGTTTTAGACCGAGCTCTCGGGGTCCCTGCAGACTTCGGCCTTTCATCGGCATGGACACCCACGTGGCATTGAAGAGCTTTCAGCGGAATGAAGGGGCCTCGTCTGCCATCCTCCACTGTTTCCACACAGGAGCCCAGCTCTCCTGACCAGCACCTTCCCCCCCTGGGAGAAGCATCGTTTGCAGGTGGGAGCGGGCTGCAGCCGCGGCTCCTCTGGACCGTCCCTCGAGGGGGGAGGCAGGGGTCTTCTGTCCCTCAAGAGGGGAGGTAGGGGTCTCCTGGACCCAGGCTCCCTGCAGGGACGGTATTCAGGTAGGATGGGGCTGGCAGAGGCTGGGAGCAGGTGACAAGGTCCTGAACCCCCACCCATGACCTGTGCTCACCCTCGGAGCCTGTCCACTCACCCCCTGCCCCTCTCCCAGACAGGACCCAGCAGGTGCACACGGGCAGTGACCTGAAGCCGCCCGTGGGCTCCACCATGACGGCCACGGCCATCTCCACCGTCAGCACCGTCAAGGCGTCAGTGCCAGGCACTTCCTCTCTGTCAGAGCAGCTGGTTCCCAAGCCTGGGACGTGGCTCCTGGCACCTTTATTTTATGGGGAAAAACCAAAGCTCAGAATCTTCAGCTGATCTGCTAGGGTCACAGAGATGTCTAGCGAGTGAGTGAGTGAAAGTCGCTCAGTCGTGTCCGAGTCTTTGCAACCCTATGGATGATACTGTCCATGGGGTTCTCCAGGCCAGGTGACTGGCCCGGGCTGGGTAGCCTTTCCTTTCTCCAGGAGACGTCCAGAGCCAACAGGAAATTCAGGTCAGCCTAGGACAGAAGACGGTCCAGCCCTCAGGAGAGCCCCAGCAGCTGCCTCCTGGGGGAGATGAGCGGCCCCTCTGCGGGGGGGCGGGGGGGGGGAGCTCCAGCCTGGAGGGCACACCCCCGCCCCTTCCCTCATCCCTGTTTGCCGAAGCCCTGGGCCCTTTGTGGATGACAAAGGGACAAAGAAGGCTGCTCTGATGTTCACTCTGCTTCTTGCCTGAGGCTTGTCGCTGCCTGCTCTCAGTGCCAGCAGCAGGTGAGTCAGAAGGCTGAGACTTCGCTTAGAAAGACCCATCTTTGCACGTAACCCTTTGTTCTTCTCCCGGGACCGTGGGGCCATCCAGAAGGAAGGTCGGCTGGGCCTCGGGAGGTACATGCGCCGCCCTGACCCGAGGGCGTGAGTCAACAAGGAATCCCAATTGCCGATTGTTCTTCTCTCAAAGCTGAGCTGCAGCTGGGAAAACACGGACACACGCAAGCCCGCTCGCCCAGCAACGGCCTCCTGCAAGACCGCTCACCTGCCCCGCGCCGCTGACGGCACCCCTCACGCACGTGTGGCCCCGGGCGTGCCAGGGGCCCTGCTTGCCGCGCGCTGGTCCCTCCAGCTGCCTTAGGAGGCCGATCCTGCCACTGTCCCATCTCACGGACCAGGAAGGGGGCCAGCTCCCTCACCCCCGCAGCGGGTGCCCACGGCGTCCCAGGCCCCCAGGCTCCTCACTGCGGTCAGCTGCGGAAGCCCCAGCCACATCTCCCTAGACACAGCGGCGGAACAGTGAAGACTGACCCGCCCGGTGAGCCGCTGTCCACGCACACGAGCAATCCCTGCCGAGGGCCTCATCCCGCCGGCGTGGTGCCCTCTACGGGGGCCTCGTGGGAACAAAGCGGGCTGTCTCCCCGACTCTGCAGGAAACTCCCCTCCTGACACACGCCTCTCTCCCGCTGGAAGGCCAGCGTTAGCTTCCAACCTGCTCCAGCCCCGGTCAGTCACCTTTATCCGCAGACATCCTCTCGCTCACACTTGTCGGAAGGTGACTCCCTGGTGCCTCCAGCCAGTCAGGGCGGCGCAGGTCTGTGCTGGGCCTGCGAGCCCGTGCTCAGACCCCCTTGGTGACGGTGCCCCTCAAAGCGTACTGGCTGCCATTTTCTGAATTAACGCGCTTCTTCAGCAGGGCCCGTGCTCTGCTCCAGGTCAGCTGGGTATTTTCAGCCTGAAAGCAGTATTTGCTGCGGGAAAGACCTTGGGAGGTTGGATGGCCCCGGGCGGGAGGGGCGTCTGGCCCGGGGCCTGGCGCCGTCGCAGCCCCTGTGGCCCCGCGGCGTCTCCCCCTCCACAGCTGGGTCGGTCTCCACGGGCCCAGAACCGTGGCGGCGGCCTGGCGCCTTCTCTGCCTCCCGGGGGTCCTGCACAGAGGGCTCTGGGGCACCCCCAGTGGGCGGGAGGGCTGCTCCTCCATCCGCCACCAAGAAGCTTTCCTTTCGGGGGCGACTCAGCTGCTGGCCTCGCCGGGAGCACAGGGCAGGCCGGGAGGCCACGGCGGGGTCACCCAGCTGGGCCGAGGGTGGGGAGGCACTGAGCCCCGGAGCTGTGCGCTCGGGAGCCGGCCCTGCGGTGAGACTGGCCCGCAGGGGACGGGGGACCGAGCGCCCGGGTGGGGGTGGCGGGACCTCCCCCAGGCCTGGGGGCACCCTGCGTGTCCCCAGCCCGCCCCGGGCCCCGGCGGCTGACACACAGAGGAGCAGGGCGTCGGGGGGGGCCGGGATGAGGCGCCACTGTTTCCAGCTCTGCTCTTCCTCCCGAGGAAGACAGTCGTAGCAGGATGGATGACTGTGGTGAGGAATGCGCTTAGAGATTGGGGCTGGCGTGTCTTTCCTCATCAGTTCCCATTCTCTGGGTCATTAAACCTTGACGTTTTAAATGAAACTGTGCTCGCTGGACTGGAGTCGGGCCTCGGGGACGCGGCGTCAGGGAGGTGGGACGAGCGCGCTCTGCTCCGGTCTGCACGTGGGGGGCGCGGCATGCTGTGATCGCCTGCTGCCCCTGCCCCTTCCGGCCTGGTCTCCGGCAGTGTCCCCAGCCCCTGCTGTGCCCCCTGAGCACCTGGAAGGATCGTCTCGAGGGGCCACCAGGGCGGGAGAGCGTGTGGTCCCCACCGAGGGTGCTCTGGGCCTCTTGCTGACCTCAGCCTGAGCGAGATGCTCTGTGAAGCGAGTGACCAGTCACGCCCAGTGCTGCCCGCACGTGAGCACAGCCGCGTTTGGTCTGGAAGATCACGCCCAAGGTCAATACCAAAGCCCAGGCTTCCTGGCCAATCCACCGCTTTCCCACCCCAGCCACTCCCTGGCGAGCCCCCTGGGCTTCCCCCCCTCACCCGCCAATGGGCTCAGGGAGGCAGCGGTTGGCCACAGAGGCAATTCTCTGTCCTCGTGGGGTTGCAGCCCAGGGGTCACACGTCTCAGATGTCGGCACACACTGCGAGCCACAGATGCCTGTGGCTGAGCACCCTCACTCCAAACCCCGCCGTCCCGGTTTCTGGGGAGAATTCCCTGAGTGTCGATGAGCATGCGTGCACGTGTGCGCGCGAGCTGAGCTGCTCAGTCGTGCNCCGGGGCCTGGCGCCGTCGCAGCCCCTGTGGCCCCGCGGCGTCTCCCCCTCCACAGCTGGGTCGGTCTCCACGGGCCCAGAACCGTGGCGGCGGCCTGGCGCCTTCTCTGCCTCCCGGGGGTCCTGCACAGAGGGCTCTGGGGCACCCCCAGTGGGCGGGAGGGCTGCTCCTCCATCCGCCACCAAGAAGCTTTCCTTTCGGGGGCGACTCAGCTGCTGGCCTCGCCGGGAGCACAGGGCAGGCCGGGAGGCCACGGCGGGGTCACCCAGCTGGGCCGAGGGTGGGGAGGCACTGAGCCCCGGAGCTGTGCGCTCGGGAGCCGGCCCTGCGGTGAGACTGGCCCGCAGGGGACGGGGGACCGAGCGCCCGGGTGGGGGTGGCGGGACCTCCCCCAGGCCTGGGGGCACCCTGCGTGTCCCCAGCCCGCCCCGGGCCCCGGCGGCTGACACACAGAGGAGCAGGGCGTCGGGGGGGGCCGGGATGAGGCGCCACTGTTTCCAGCTCTGCTCTTCCTCCCGAGGAAGACAGTCGTAGCAGGATGGATGACTGTGGTGAGGAATGCGCTTAGAGATTGGGGCTGGCGTGTCTTTCCTCATCAGTTCCCATTCTCTGGGTCATTAAACCTTGACGTTTTAAATGAAACTGTGCTCGCTGGACTGGAGTCGGGCCTCGGGGACGCGGCGTCAGGGAGGTGGGACGAGCGCGCTCTGCTCCGGTCTGCACGTGGGGGGCGCGGCATGCTGTGATCGCCTGCTGCCCCTGCCCCTTCCGGCCTGGTCTCCGGCAGTGTCCCCAGCCCCTGCTGTGCCCCCTGAGCACCTGGAAGGATCGTCTCGAGGGGCCACCAGGGCGGGAGAGCGTGTGGTCCCCACCGAGGGTGCTCTGGGCCTCTTGCTGACCTCAGCCTGAGCGAGATGCTCTGTGAAGCGAGTGACCAGTCACGCCCAGTGCTGCCCGCACGTGAGCACAGCCGCGTTTGGTCTGGAAGATCACGCCCAAGGTCAATACCAAAGCCCAGGCTTCCTGGCCAATCCACCGCTTTCCCACCCCAGCCACTCCCTGGCGAGCCCCCTGGGCTTCCCCCCCTCACCCGCCAATGGGCTCAGGGAGGCAGCGGTTGGCCACAGAGGCAATTCTCTGTCCTCGTGGGGTTGCAGCCCAGGGGTCACACGTCTCAGATGTCGGCACACACTGCGAGCCACAGATGCCTGTGGCTGAGCACCCTCACTCCAAACCCCGCCGTCCCGGTTTCTGGGGAGAATTCCCTGAGTGTCGATGAGCATGCGTGCACGTGTGCGCGCGAGCTGAGCTGCTCAGTCGTGCCTGCCTCTTGCGCCTCCACGGGCTGTGACCCATCAGGCTCCCCTGTCCACGGGACTCCCCGGACAAAAATCCTGGAGTGGGCTGCCGTGTCCTTCTCCAGGGGATCTTCTCGACTCGGGGACCGAACCCAGGCCGCCTGCCCGGCAGCCAGACTCTTTACCGTCTGATCCACCAGGGGAGCCCATGAAGGGGATAAAGGGCCTCAAATTCGCGCTTTTAAAAGGCTGTCTGCCAGTTGAGAAGGAGTCAGAGGTTGAAGGTCAGCAGGCAGATTCAGGCCCAAGGGAGATGGTGTGAAAGCTGGGGTGGGGGTGGGGTGACAAGCCCTTCTCTGGACCCAGGGTCCACGGGAGCTGTGCCAGCCCCGCCAGCCACCCCTCACTCACCTCTTCCTGCACACTCAGTAACGGAAGGCTGATCAGGGACTCTGATTCCACCACATCCCAAGCAGCTCAGCCAGCAGCCAGGACCCTGTGGGACCCAGCTGCCCCCTGACACCCCTCTCGATTGGCACGTGGTTTGGCTGGCATGCTCTTGCCACTGGACTTGGAGGGTGGATGACGGGCCCAAGAGGGTGGGTCCCCATCTTCCAGAGCCCCCTGGGGGACTAAGGCCATGGAGTCCGCAGTGTCCTGTAAGCCGGGTCATCTGACTGCACCACCTCCGACTCACCCCTGCACTCTCCCTCCATCCTGGAGTCAAGGTCCCAAGCCCACATCGAGTCAGGAGCTGAGGGGGCAGAGTTCAAGGGCAGGGCTGGGCGCCCAAGAGAAGGGGCATGTTGAGAGGTGCAGCCACCTCAGCACACAAGGTCCTGCCTTTGTTCTCAGAGCCAGAAGCTCTCTGCCATGCTCAGAGCAGCGTGCTCTCCTGCGAGGAGGAGGGTGGGTCCCCTGGTGCAGCCTCTGATGGGAAACGCCCGGGAGACACCTTGGCTCTCCACAGTCACGGACGCTTCCGGGGACCCAAGTTTACAAAAGGAAAGACAAACCAGAGAAGCTTCCTCAAATACGTGTGAAAATGAAACTCCCGTCCGTCGGCGGTGAAGGGGATTTCTTGGCGTGGATGGTTCCATTTGCTCTGAGCCAGCCAGCATCACACACAGCACAACAGCAGAACCAAGGAGACCCCCAGGGGCTTTCTCACCCGCCCCGCAAACCCACAGCTGCTTCCGCTGCTGGATTTGTGTGCCACGCTGCCAGGATGGAGGGCGCGGGGTTTTGATACAAGGTCACTTGACATTTAGAATCTGAGATTTTGGAGTTAATGTGCATCGGTGAAGTTCTGTGTTACGTGGCGTGACATGAAAGAGCGTGTGAGCAAAGCCGATCAGAGCGCGCTCTCTTCACAGGCTGCGGCACAGTGTTGCTGGGCAGGGGTGGCTCTCTTTTATTACTAATGGAAACATATTCTCCTAATTGTTCCAAATCATCTCAGGACTGATAAGTGTACAATGTAAGCATTTTATAGGTGTAATTCAATTAATCTCCCCAGAAAAATATCTGTTGGATGCACGTAAACATACTGGTTAAATTGTACGTCTTCATTTCTTCCACTCCGATGATTGAGACTGTGGAGAAGAGACTATAAAAATCGCACCAAAGAGCTTTATTCTCTTTTTATCGCCTGTCAAATAATTGCCACGACGCCCCTAGTTGGTGGTGAAACATTGCGTTCCGATGCTGTTAGCAACGAAACGCCGTGTGTGAGTTGCACATTGAGTTTAGGTAATGTACCAGAAACTGTTGCATGAAAACACTAATTTTCTCAATATATATTAGTAGACACGGTGTTTACCAGTGAAAAGTGGGGATGTTTTTAAACAGTTTGTTAACTTCGCGTCTTGGCCGGGCTGCGCGTGAACGCTGTCTAGCTGGTATTGGAACTGGGGGCAGAGGCAGCCTCGAGGCTGGAGGTCTTGGCTGCATGGTTCCGGCCCGGCTGGCCTCATGCGTCCTCCGTCACGTGGGCCCTGGCCCCAGACTCACTCGCTGGCCGTGTTTTGGCATTGTCAGTGTTCCTGACATCACTGCAAGCAGGCCCAGCTCCCCTCCGCCTCCCTCCATCTCCACTGGGCTCCCCTCAGCCCTTGACCCCACACCCATCCGCCCTCGAGCCGGTCATTCCATGGAAGCAGCAGGAGCCGTTATGACAACTCATCTCAGGCTGGTGAGCAAACAGATGCTTAATTTGTCTGGCCTGCAAAAAACGAAATGAGAAAAGTAGAAGATATGTTATTATCAGTCTTCGATGACGCCCGCCTTCCAACATTCCATTACCTTATTATTGAGCAGGGTTTCCAAGAAGAACCTCTTTGTCTCTTAGCCTTTCTTAAGAAACCTATTCTTAAGGAGTAATTGTTGTTTAAGAGCACGAGGGAAATGCAGCCTCTTGCGGATGTTCATGCGGTTGATCTGAACACCGTCCGATGTGACTGTCCCATGGGCTCCAGCCTTCTTCCTGTGACGTGCTTGGACCCGATGTTTGGTGGGCCCCATCCTGAGCCTTATTTATTTATTATTATTATTATTTTTTAGTTTTATTTTTACTTTATTTTACTTTACAATACCGTATTGGTTTTGCCATACATTGACATGAATCCACCATGGGTGTATATGAAATCCCAATCCTGAATCCCCCTCCCACATCCCACCCCATTTCCTCTCTCTGGATCATCCCCGTGTACCAGCCCCGAGCATCCTGTATCCTATATTGAACATAGGCTGGTGCTTCATTCTTACATGATAGTATACATGTTTCAATGCCATTCTCCCAAATCATCCCGCCCTCTCCCTCTCCCACAGAGTCCAAAAGTCCTTTCTATACATCTGTGTCTCTTTTGCTGTCTCGCATACAGGGTCATCACTGCCATCTTTCTAAATTCCATATATATGTGTCGGTATACTGTATTGGTGTTTTTCTTTCTGGCTTACTTCACTCTGTATAATAGGTTCCAGTTTCATCCATCTCATTAGAACTGATTCAAATGAATTCTTTTTAATGGCTGAGTAATACTCCATTGTGTATATGTACCACAGCTTTCTTATCCATTCATCTGCTGATTTATAAACAATCCTCGCACACAACACGGGAGGCGGGTCAGTGTGGGCGTGTGCTCCGGCTCCCAAGCCCCACCGAGACATCGGCGGACCCCATGCTGCTGGCGAGGCCGTTCTCGTTTTCCTGCTGAAGGCGTGGGACTGAGCCAGGCCGTGGTCTCACTCTAGCAGACAGCTGCCGGGGTCCATGAGACTGCAGAGCAACCCAGCATGGGAGAGGGGCCTCCTCCTGCACTCTGCTGCTGCTGCTAAGTCGCTTCAGTCGTGTCCGACTCTGTGCGACCCCGTAGGTGGCAGCCTACTAGGCTCCTCCATCCCTGGGATTCTCCAGGCAAGAGCACTGGAGTGGGTGGCCTTTGCCTTCTTCCCTCCTGCACTCTAGCCGCAGGTAAAATCATGAACGAATTCCCCAGCCACGTCTGAATGCCACGGTGCAAAGCAGCTGTAGATGGTGGAACTAGATGCCTGCCACCGCCACGCCTGCAGCCAGCCAGAGGGGGGTCTAGTGGAAGGACACTCCCTCCAGACCGGAGTCCAGCGGCACTGTGTGCTTTCAGGTGGGCGGCTGGAGTTCGCTTCTGTTTCCATATATATATTTATAGCACAATTATTATCACCTCATAGTGACGTTCTTGGGGCCTCAAGGTTAAGACTACCTGGATTATATTGAAAGGGTCTAGACAAAAAGAAGAGAATTATTTTTCAGTGTAATTTGATAAACACATTTTTATGCAATTTTAGTTTAGTGCAAGAAACTTCTAGGGTACATTTGGAATATATATGTAATCCCAAAGAAGAAAANGTTAAGACTACCTGGATTATATTGAAAGGGTCTAGACAAAAAGAAGAGAATTATTTTTCAGTGTAATTTGATAAACACATTTTTATGCAATTTTAGTTTAGTGCAAGAAACTTCTAGGGTACATTTGGAATATATATGTAATCCCAAAGAAGAAAATACTGGAGAAGGAAATGGCAACCCACTCCAGTGTTCTTGCCTGGAGAATCCCAGGGATGGGGGAGCCTGGTGGGCTGCCGTCTATGGGGTCACACAGAGTCGGACACGACTGAAGTGACTTAGCAGCAGTAGCAGCAAAGAAGAAAATAAAATCATTCCTAATCTAAAAGGCAGGAGAAGAGGGTGGCAGAGGAGGAGATGGTTGGCTGGCATCACTGACTCAATGGAGGTGAGTTTGAACAAACTCTGGGAGATGGTGAAGGACAGGGAAGCCTGGTGAGCTGCAGTCCATGGGGTCAGAAAGAGTTGGACACGACTGAGGGACTGAACAAGAACAGCAGCCTTATTCCCAGAGAGAAACCTTTGTTGATGGGTGTGGTCTGTCAGATTAGGCGTTTCTACCATAAGCATCACATAGCTCCTGAAAAGACTCAGTTTTGCAAAATTTTAAAAACAAGAACAGGATGGAGCAGACTGTCGAAACCTCTGGCACTTTGCGACTAGAGCCCTGGCAGAAATGGGCAAAGAATCCAAACACCCGTCTAGGGAACCCATGGCGAGAGCTGGAGAATTTTGTGGACGTCAGGACTGGGGTGCTCTCGCTGCGGGCGGTGGCGGCCAGGGGTGCAGCCCACGGCAGAGCACGCACACGACAGCCCCACACAAGGCGCCGTCAGACACCACGCCGTCAGCAGAGCAGACTTCCAGAGACCCGGCCCGGCCTCCCCGCCCCAGGGCCAGCCCAGCCTTCCCTCCCTGTGATGGCCACTCACCGCCCTCCCTCGTCTGCCCACTCCTGACGCCTTCAGCTTTTGTTTCATTGTGTGCACGCTCAGATGTGTCCCACTCTTTGCAACCCATGGACTGTAGCCCGCCAGGCTCCTCCGTCCGTGGGATTCTCCAGGCAAGAACATTGGGGTGGGCTGCCGCTTCCTTCCCCGGTGGATCTTCCCGACCCAGGGATCGAGCCCACGTCTTCTGCACTGGCGGGAGGGCTCTCTCACGCTGAGCCACCTGTAATTCATTTACAGACGCACATCTGCACGAAAATGCAGAGACAAGCAGGATGTCCCCTGGTCCTGGAGACCCCACAGTCCAGGCAGGAAGGCGGTCTGGGCCGTGCCAGTTTGCTTTCTGTCTGTTCGTTCATCTCATCTTACAGGGATTCCCTGGTGGCTCAGACGGTAAAAAATCTGCCTGCAACGTAGGAGACCCCGGTTCCATCCCTGGGTCGGGAAGATCCCTGGAGAAAGGAAAGGCTACCCACTCCAGTATTCTTGCCTGGAGAATCCCATGGACAGGGGAGCCTGGTGGCTACAGTCCATCGGGTCACAGAGTTGAACATGACTGAGGGACTAACACACTTTACACGCACAGTCACGGGCACCCACGAGAAAGTCCCGGGATAACGTTTGCTTCACAGTCACAGAGACGGGTACGTTAACAATCCCGACAGATGAGAGCCGCCACGCAAATAACCAAACACCCCTCCAGGGAACCCCTGGCAAAATCTGGAGAACTTTGTGGACGTCAGGACTGGGGTGCCAGGGTCAGAGGCTACAGGGTCACAGTAAATATTTGTGGACTTTTTCCATGCTGGGGGCTACGGATAAAGTGGTGAGCAGAAGCACAAAACAGACACAATTTATTATGACAATTGGTTGCTTTAATCATATACAGAAAATTACAAGTAAATCTTATTTTTTAAATGTGTTCATCTTGAATTTTTTTTTCTTTCAAAACTTTAACTTCTTTCATTTTTTAAAGGATAAAAATATTGCTAATTGCCTTTATATGGGTCTGTGGTTTCTGGGGAAAAAAAAAAAAATTCCATGTGTCTGTGTTATTGTCCCAGAGGAGGACCTTTTAAAAGAAACAACATCTAAATTAAAGAACAGCTAAATTAAAAACTCTCCCCCAAGAACATCAGCAAACGTAATGAGTTGATTGAAGGGGATTTTGTTTCTCTCCTCTCAATTTTCTAGGGACAGTTTTTGCACTGTATCAATGAAAAAGAAAGAAACGCACGGGGTAAGGATTAAATTTCCCAGTCACAAATGTGGAGCGTCCTCCTGGACAGCGGTGCTGCAGTTGCAGCGGCTCCTTTGTGTCTGTATGCGTCGTCCAGTGTGCGTGGTGGGGTGCTGTGAACATAGCGAAGGAGACACAGGAAAGGCTTCAACTGGTGCAGTCCAGTATGCCAGCCGCTAGTCTCACATAGCTTTAAAATTTAAATTTGGGTTTAAATGATTTACAACCAAAGAAAATGAGAACGTGGGTGTTTGTACTGGCCACACTTCCATGCTCAGCTCCGCTGGGACAGTGGCCTCCTCGCGCCAGGCTGAGGCCTGGTCCAGTGACCCCGGGCTGCCGATGGTGCTATGAAGACCCTGGGTTCTGACAGCCGCCTTGCCCCACGGGGAGGGGTGGCTGCTGCCCCCACCCGCATCTGTCCAACCTTGCACATGAGGAGCACACGGCCGTGTCGAACAAGGTGACACCCTTCTTGTGACTGTAAAAATTTTGTCTATTTTTGATACCGTGAGAAAGAAAAAACAAGTTTTATATGAATATGCTTCTGAATTTGGCTTGAAAAAGTGCTCTGACTCTGAAACCCCTGCGGATTCGCGGGTCCCCAAGACCCCACAGCTGTGTTCTGGGGAGAGGGGGGTCCCTCAAGGGTGTCTGTGGGACAAGGACCAGAACTCAGAGCGGACCCCAGCCCTCAACGGGACAGAGTCACGCAGAGCCCACCTCCCCCGAGCACGGTCACCACGGCCCCGCGTCCTCGTCAGGCAGCGAGTCCCAGCCCGGTGCCAGTCAGAGGCTCTGCAGCTCTCGGCTGTGGGAGCGCGCCCTAGGGCGNGGTCCCCAAGACCCCACAGCTGTGTTCTGGGGAGAGAGGGGGTCCCTCAAGGGTGTCTGTGGGACAAGGACCAGAACTCAGAGCGGACCCCAGCCCTCGACGAGACAGAGTCACGCAGAGCCCACCTCCCCCGAGCACGGTCACCACGGCCCCGCGTCCTCGTCAGGCAGCGAGTCCCAGCCCGGTGCCACTCAGAGGCTCTGCAGCTCTCGGCTGTGGGAGCGCGCCCTAGGGCAGAGCAGAGAAGAGAAAGAGAGGAGTTGACTGGTTCCCTGCTTTTCAGTCAGTTCAGCCGCTCCGTCGTGTCCGACTCTTTGCGACCCCATGGACTGCAGCACGCCAGGCCTCCCTGTCCATCGCTAACTCCCGGAGCTTACCCAAACTCACGACCACTGAGTCTGTGATGCCAGCCAGCCATCTCATCCTCTGTCGTCCCCTTCTCCTCCCACTGTCAATCTTTCCCTGCTTTTACGAAACAGCAAGTTCACAACAATGGACCTAGAACAGTGTGTGTGTGAGAGAGGCTGAGGTGTGATTGGTTCAGAAAACTGTGTAAGTTCAAGGTGTACAACGTGTCCATCAATAAATGTATCATGAATCTGACACATTTGTGTGTCGCAATATGATACTACCGTAGCCTTAGCTAACTTGTCTACTCTGTAACGTAAACAGCCTTTCCTTGTGGTGAGAACATGGACGACCCGTCCACTGGCAACCTTGAAGTTCACGGAACAGTCTCCGTGACGCCCTCGCCCTGCCGTGCCCCGGGTCCCTGGACTCGCTCACCATCCGGGTGCGGCTCTGTGCCCTTCAACCAGCATCTCCCTGGCCCCCACCCCAGCCCCTGGTACCCATCTCTCTGGCCTCCGCTTTCATGCATTTAGTCTTTTAAAATTCCGCACAGACATGAGGTCACGCGGAGGTGGCCCTTGACTCGCCGCACTCAGCACTGTGCGCGCAGGTCTTCCCGTGGTGTTGCAGAGGCCAGGGGCTCCCCTCTTGTGGCCACACGATGGTCTCTTCCAGATCTTTAGTGAAAGAAATGAAAGCGGGATGTCGAAACGATATCTGCACTCCCTGGTCACTACGGCTTTATTCACAACAGTGGCCAGGTTACAGAAACAGCCCCCCGTCTCTCATCGGACGTGTGCACTCTAAGGCCCCGGTGTGAGAAGGAAGGAATCCTCCCAGGCCACAGAAGGCCAGTGCCCTGGGGACCTGCCAGTCTCCGGTTTACCCCTCAGGACTGGCAGCCCCAGACCGTGTTTACCGCCCGCCAGTGGGGTCGTTCCTTAGCAAGGGGAGCAGTGCCCGCATCTCCACGGGGCCGAAACCGTGGAGGGTGGAGGGTTTCCCTCACTCCTGCAAGACCCTGCGAGGAGGCGTTCCCGGCGACGTACGCCTGACAACATGGAAAGTGTCGTGGGACTCAGCCCGGGCCTGCCAGCGAGCGGGCGCACGCCCTTGGCAGTGGGGCCTTTGAAAGCGGGGCGAGGGTGCGTGGGTGTGCCGGGCTGGGCCCCTGCAGCTGCCGTATGCTCCCTTTATTCCTCACAACCTCTTTGCACTGAACCCCAGATGCAAGTGAAGCGGTCACAAAAGAACTAGCTGGGTTAAATGTGGGCTAAACAGGTTTAAAATTACTGCTCATTGTCTGCACGCAGATGCGAGCCTCAAACAAATGCAGAGCATCAGGGTGACGTGCAGGGAGGGCAACCGGAGATGGCTCTGGGTGCCACCCTATCCTGAGCCGGGGGTTCGGCCACGGCCCGGCCGCCTGCCCACACGGCTCAGGTCCAGCGGCCAGAGGATGGGGGAGCCGTGGCGCGAGCGTGGGGGGGCCTGGAAGGCAACCCTTGTTTCTGTGACAAACTCGATCCCCTGAGTCAGGGTCTTGGCATGTCTGGCGTCCTGGGAAGGCCTGTGGCCCCGAGCCCCAAGCTCACCACTGCCCTCTGTGCTCTGGGCTTCACACGGCTGCCCAGCAGCGTCCCCTGGCACACACCAGGCCCCATCCCTGTGCGGTGGCATCCCGTCACGGTGGCCAGCTCACCCCTGCCATCCTTGCTTTTCCTGGGTGCGCCCTCTGTGTTCTGCAGGCTGCCAACAGCTTGCGCTTACTTGGCACCGCCCTGAGCCCGATCTCAGTGCAAGCCTGTTGATCCTTTGATGGCAACTGGATAACAGAGCCTGGATCTCTTGACACCATGCCTTCATGCAAAGTCTTCCTTCTTGTTACGGCTCCATTAGAGACGGCTCTGACACAGCTCACCTGTGCTGGGCGTTTCAAAGAGCATGCACTCTGCCCTCCGTGATGGGGACTCGCTCACCGGACGGACTAGGGTCTGAGGCAGGCTGCATCTGCCCAGGTGGGCTCAGAATCGGAGCCTGGCCTGAATCCTCTCTGACATCTGTGTAGACGTCTCTGCCGACGTAAAACAGGGGAAGGGACCAGCAACTCCATCCTTTCATTCTCAATATTTTAGTGTCAAGACAATATTTGGGGGAATAAAAGGTAATATGTTACCTTTTAAAATCTGGCTTCTGATCATCGAGATGATTTGCTTGATTCTGCCCCTTGAGTGTTTTCCCCAAGTGGCTGAAAGCGAAATCTCACACCAACTACTTGAGACTTGGTTCACCCTCACGGGGCCGCAGAGTCGGACACAGCTGAGCGACTCACTTCCTGCCACTGATACGACTTAAT
>SJYH01003469.1:150034-167404 GCA_006408735.1 Sylvicapra grimmia | reverse complement strand
TTTTTTCTTTAGAAGATGGAAAGGCTGCGTGAAAACAGGGTCCCCTGAGTTGTTGTCTTGCCCTCACATGAGCACCTCCTCCCCAGGCACTCTGACCCCCACCCCAGCCAAGCTGTTCCCCAGACTATGAAAATACAGAATGATATGAGCCAAATTGACCTCAAAAGCCAGCAAACTCCATTTTGGAGGGAAAAAAAGGAATTACTATTCCTTGTTTCAGAGCATGAAAACCCAACTAAAATTATTGAGCATTATTTGAGAAAAAGGTTACCAAAAGCACAATGTGCTTGGGGCTAATTAAACGAGCTGGACCAGAGGCGATCAGATGCACACATGTTAAACAGGAGGACTTGATGGCATCCTTAATAAGCCTGAGCGCCTGTGTGAAGACAGGCAGGCCCAGCCGGGTGCTGGCCGTGGTCCTGACGCTGGGCTCCACCTGGTCTCCCTGTTCGCTCTCCAATGCTGCAACCTGAGCGGCAGGCCTTACCTCCCTCATGATGTACCCCCTGATGTTGAGTGTGATCTGCCTGAGAAAGTCTTCACTTCAAGCCCTAGCGATGCCAGGTGAAGGTTCAGTGATTTATTGACGTTTTCCCCTGTGTCTGGGAGTGAGTCCAGAGCAAGAAAGCAAGGTGTAGAAGCTAGCCCCTTCATGGAGCGAGTGTGACCCTGCCATCTGGACTCTCTCGGGAGATGCTTGGTACACCTGAGGTCCAGAGAAGCCCAATGCATCAATGTGAGATTCAGCTGGAAAGAAACGGAAGTTGGTGATAATGTAATAAACAGCCTGGGGTAAACCATTAGCCTTTGGGGAGAGAACTAATAAAACATTCATTTTAAAAAGTACTTACGCATTGTGATTAGGTTGAGTGCCAAGTAAGATACCTCAGAACAAAATTAAAATAATGAAAAAGAGAGAAAGAAAAGAAACAGAGCAGAACTGGCGTCGTGAGTATCAGGTCAGTAGGAACCACATTCTTTCCAGATTCTGTATTACTGTCCATTGGGGGTGGACATTACTCTCCTCCCCCTCCAAAGGAGGAGCTGGACTTGCCTCCCAGACACTCCCTGACCCTGACCGCATCTCGCTCTTCCCTCCGCAGGCCCTGCTGTCTGCCTACATGTTCCATCGCGGAGCCTGGCCCGGTGGGCCCCCGGTCTGCCCATCCTCCTGGCCACTCTGAGAAGCCTCATGGTCCTTGGAGCTGTGAGGGGCAGGTGCCCCCGGTCGCCCGTCTTGGTCCTCCTGCACCTGCAGCACGGGTGCTGTGTGCCCGCATCCCAGGGCCACCCCCCCACGGCAAGGAGGGCGAGATTCTGCCGGGGACATGCTGACACCTCTGGGTCCGACTGTCCGAGGAGAGCGGTCGGGAGGGAGCTGAATATTCGCCAGGATGGAAGTAACGGCATGACGGATTGAGAGCCTCTTGGCACAAAATGGACAGTTGCTCAAAGAACAGTTGTCATCAGACACCTGGACCGCTCTCCAGTGTGGACGCCTCAGGTGGCCGGAGAGCACGAGGGGACGTGGGGACTGAGGGGGTGTGATGATGGAGGGCTGGACGCCAGTGCCCCAGAGGACCCTCGGGGAACAGGCAGCGCAGCCAGCGGCTCGCCAGCCCTTCCGCCACGCTTCTCTTCCCCCCTGGACTCTCCTCGGCGCCCGTGCCCCCTCCTCCTGCCATCTAGGCCGGGCCTGCAGGCTGGGCTCGGGGCCACACTGAGCTGTACCCCTGAGGAGGGCCGGTCCTACCCCTGGCTCTTAGGCAACTGGGCTCTGGCGGATGCCCGTCTCCCCTGCTAGAATCCAGAACTGGAGACAATGCCCTCAGGCAGCTGAAACTTGCCGGCTTCCCTATCAGCCTCTCGGCCCTGGAGCAGCTAGCCAGGGTCGATACATCAGCGTAGGTCGATTGGAGTTGGATTACAAATGGCCCTCGTCTGAGGGAGGAGGTGGACTCTGCATCCACATACCCCGCGGACAAGGATGGACCCGGAAGCAAGCCCGCCCGCCGAGCGCTCGGTCCTCAGGCAGGTAAGTCTGGACGCCCTTCTACTTCTGCTGAGAGATGATGGGCTTCTGTCAGGAGGAAGGTGGGGAAGGTTCTAGGGAACGCTTGCTCCATCAAGACGGTCGTGTGTTCCCGGTAGACGTGGGGGCAGGGGGACTCGTCTCTGGAATCCGTGGATTGTTACTGCCGTTTCGCCATTTTCCATGTCTTGAAACCTCATAATTTTTCAGATGAGACCTAGATTCAGAACAGACGAGCTCGGATCTGTCATGTTTTCGTGTCATGAGTTTAGAAAAGGTGAGGGAGGTGCGGAAAAATAAACAAAAGATTTGTGAGAGTTAGAGAAAGTTGGGTCATAAGAAAAGTTGTAAATTCAATTCAACTAATTTTCCACAGCGTTTCAATGCAGAGTGAAAAGCGTGAGTGGCTATGGGTCTGGGCGTTCGGGGAGGAACGAGGTTGTGAATNCTCGCCCGTCTTGGTCCTCCTGCACCTGCAGCACGGGTGCTGTGTGCCCGCATCCCAGGGCCACCCCCCCACGGCAAGGAGGGCGAGATTCTGCCGGGGACATGCTGACACCTCTGGGTCCGACTGTCCGAGGAGAGCGGTCGGGAGGGAGCTGAATATTCGCCAGGATGGAAGTAACGGCATGACGGATTGAGAGCCTCTTGGCACAAAATGGACAGTTGCTCAAAGAACAGTTGTCATCAGACACCTGGACCGCTCTCCAGTGTGGACGCCTCAGGTGGCCGGAGAGCACGAGGGGACGTGGGGACTGAGGGGGTGTGATGATGGAGGGCTGGACGCCAGTGCCCCAGAGGACCCTCGGGGAACAGGCAGCGCAGCCAGCGGCTCGCCAGCCCTTCCGCCACGCTTCTCTTCCCCCCTGGACTCTCCTCGGCGCCCGTGCCCCCTCCTCCTGCCATCTAGGCCGGGCCTGCAGGCTGGGCTCGGGGCCACACTGAGCTGTACCCCTGAGGAGGGCCGGTCCTACCCCTGGCTCTTAGGCAACTGGGCTCTGGCGGATGCCCGTCTCCCCTGCTAGAATCCAGAACTGGAGACAATGCCCTCAGGCAGCTGAAACTTGCCGGCTTCCCTATCAGCCTCTCGGCCCTGGAGCAGCTAGCCAGGGTCGATACATCAGCGTAGGTCGATTGGAGTTGGATTACAAATGGCCCTCGTCTGAGGGAGGAGGTGGACTCTGCATCCACATACCCCGCGGACAAGGATGGACCCGGAAGCAAGCCCGCCCGCCGAGCGCTCGGTCCTCAGGCAGGTAAGTCTGGATGCCCTTCTACTTCTGCTGAGAGATGATGGGCTTCTGTCAGGAGGAAGGTGGGGAAGGTTCTAGGGAACGCTTGCTCCATCAAGACGGTCGTGTGTTCCCGGTAGACGTGGGGGCAGGGGGACTCGTCTCTGGAATCCGTGGATTGTTACTGCCGTTTCGCCATTTTCCATGTCTTGAAACCTCATAATTTTTCAGATGAGACCTAGATTCAGAACAGACGAGCTCGGATCTGTCATGTTTTCGTGTCATGAGTTTAGAAAAGGTGAGGGAGGTGCGGAAAAATAAACAAAAGATTTGTGAGAGTTAGAGAAAGTTGGGTCATAAGAAAAGTTGTAAATTCAATTCAACTAATTTTCCACAGCGTTTCAATGCAGAGTGAAAAGCGTGAGTGGCTATGGGTCTGGGCGTTCGGGGAGGAACGAGGTTGTGAATGAGAGGAGCGGTGCCCGGGACCGGACATCTCTGGATGGCCGACACTGCCTCTGGCAGCGTGCAAAATAGAGCTTCTAGAAGGACGGGGACAGAGTGGCAGATCCACCCAAACCTGTGGCTTTTACCTGAAAAAGGTGAAGGCTGCGGAGAGGGGTTGGTTCCCAGGTGTGCCTGAGGGCTCCTCCAGTGCAGTCCAGCCGGAAGGGTGTGAAGAAGAAGGCCACACAACGTGCACACAGACATGCACGTGCACACACAAAAACACACACGCACACACATGAACGCATGAATACATGCGTGTGCACAGGCATGCACACACGTGCACACACATACGCAGGTGCATGCATGCATGCAGACACATGCACACAGAGACACACATGTGGGTACACCCAGGTACGCGCATACGCATGCACACAGGTACATGTGTACACATGTGTGCACGCATGAGCACATGTACACACAAATGCACACACAGGTACACAGGGCTGTGCCAGGCTCTGGCTGGTGGTGAGTAGCCTCACGGCGCCGGCACAGCCCCCAGCGGGGTCCCCACGTCAGGGCACAGATGCAGGATGGAGGCATGGCTGGGCGCTCACGCGGGACCAACTTTTCCAAAAGGTGAGAGTAAAGTTTCCATGTCTTGAGGACTGTTTATAGTTTTTCTAGTTCTGTTGATAAACATTATCTTAAAGTGTGAAGCAATTGTTTTCTGATGAAAGCGACTGTGGCTGGTCCACTCAAGCTTGCAGCAAAACTGGTACTTGCTTCACGTCATCAGGGGCGTGAATGTTTTCAGCAGGGACATTTTGCTGTGTGTTTTAAGAGTCACCAGAATGGCTGTCACCAAAGTAACCTTTGACCCAGCAGTTCCATTCTCAGGACTTTGTCCTAAGGAGAAAAGTTAAATAACATACAAGAAAATATACGTGACGGTCCATTCATAATAGACAAAAATCAGTAAAAAGCAATAGGAAAACGATTTACAAATTGTGGTGCATAAATCTGTTGAAATTTCTTGCAACTGTTTGACATGGGGAAATCAAACTTCTTATTTATTCCATATCCCATATTTAATAATTTTAATAATTAATGGTTTGATTTAATAATTTTAATTTAAGCCAAAAGAAAAGCTGAAGGGAAGAAACCTCTTTTCTCACCTCTCACTTAGATGTAACAGTATTTTATTGTGATTTCTGATAGACATGAGTCTTATCTGGCCCCTTATTTCATGCTTTGTATTTATTCCCTCTTGCCAGAGGCATTATTCTAATGTCCCCAAGATTCCTCTGCGTGGTGAACACAGCTGTGAGTGGACTCGGTTACGTGTACAAGACGCTCGGCTGGCCCCGAGGAGGGAGCCTCACAAGGCTGGGAGCCACAGGAACCCCAGCCAGAGCGCGGGAGGCCCTGGGACCAAGCTCTCTGAGCAAGGTCGCGGGTGTGGGGTCTTGAGGCCACAGGGCAGATGCACCTGTACGTCCACATTTACCTCCAAGCCTCCCTCTGGGCTTCCCTTCTTTTTGGTAAAGAACCCGCCTGCAGTGCGGGAGACCTGGGTCTGATCCCTGGGTTGGGAAGATCCCCTGGAAAAGGGAAGAGCTACCCTTCCCACTACCCGCTCCAGTACTCTGGCCTGGAGAATTCCATGGAGTGTATAGTCCATGGGGTCGCAAAACGTCACACACGACTGAGCAACTTTCACTTTCCCTTTCCCTCTAGGAAACAGTGAGTCTACACTCACAGCAGCTCTCCTCAACGCTGTTTACACACTTCTGACCTTCTCCGGCCTCAGAAGTAGACCCTAGTTTCCCTGTAGTTTCACCTTGCTCTTCCCTTACGGGAGTGAGGTCGAGCTTCTGTTCGTGTATTAAGCTAAGTGCACCCTGAGCTGTACACTCAATGGTGGTTAAGACAGTAACTTACGTGTTTCTTACCACAGTTTAAGAAGCTGTTTCCACTCTTTTCACGAATGAAACATTCGTATTTTGCCCACTTTGCAGGCAGGGCGTTTGCCTTCATTCTGACAGGTTTCAGCGGACTCCTCCCGGTTTCTAGGTAGACACTCACGTTTCCTGCAAATGAGGGTAGCACCGCGCTGCCTTCAGTCACAGCGAGGAGCAGAGGCGCCCCGTCCTCTCACCCACTCCCCGGGCCCCGGGCAGCCTCCTCGCCACTGGCTCCCGGTGCGGTGCCATCGCTAGCAGAGATCTGCTGCCAGGTCTTTCCCAGGTGGCGCTCGTGGTAGAGAACCCGCCTGCCAGGGCAGGAGATGTAAGAGGCCGTGGCTCGATCCCGGGCTCGGGAAGATCCCCTGGAGGAGGGCATGGCAGCCCGCTCCAGTGTTCTTGCCTGGAGAGTCCCATGGACAGAGGAGCCTGGCGGCTGCAGCCCAGGGTGTCCCGAAGCTTCAGGCACGGCTCGACGCTGGACGCGTGCACTTCTGGTTCTGGTGTGGTTCCTTAGAACTTGCTGTAGTGTTTTGCTTCCAGTGGGAGTACCCTGTGTTCCGGGAAAACGTCCGTGCATCGCAAAGAACAGAAACAGGAAGAGGGCCCGTCCCCAGCACTCCTCAACAGGGCCTCTCGCTGGAGTAGCTCAGACGCTCCAGACTCACCGCGGAGCCCAGCTCCGAGTGGAGCGCAGGATCTGTGCCTCACGCTGTGAGATTTTTAGTGTGATTTAGCCCAGGCGCTCCTGATTACGTTCCGGGATCTTGCATCTTTTCCCTTCTTAAGAAAATTACATCTGTGTTCACTGGGGATGAACAGCACTCTGCCTAGTAAGACGTCTGGCCTCAGGTTCCTGCTGCCTCTTAGGCAAGTCAGTGTGACGCAGACCAAGCTTCCTGTCAAGAGCATCTAGTTGTTTCAAGACCCGCCTGAGGGCACGGAGCGCTGCCCGGCGGCCTAGAGGAGAACCAGGCCCCGGAGACGGGGCACTGGCAGAGCCGAGCCCTGTTTGCACAGCCTCCTCTCCAAGGCCTTTCCTGACTGATAAGCACCATGGGCCAAGAAACGGGACATCCTGGCAGATGTTAGAAGCCAAAGGGGCTGGGGATCTGGGGAGAGCTTCCGCGGCTGGTCTAGAGGGACTCAGGGCTACCAGGACAGGGGCGGCTGGAGGAGCCCGGAGCCCAGGGGAGGGAAGTATGAGCGTGTGGGTTGCCTTTCATCGTGAAGTGTTTGCTGACTCTTGGCCACGTCTGGTCCTTGGGTGGAGACGCTGCTTGAGCGCTAAGTCACTTCCGTGGTGTCCGACTCTTTGCGACCCCATGGACTGCAGCCCGCCAGGCTCCTCTGTCCATGGGCTTCTCCAGGCAAGAATACTGGAGTGGGCTGCCATGCCCTCCTCCAGGGGGTCTTCCCGACCCAGGGGTCGAGTCTGCGTCTCTCATGTCCCCTGAGCTGGCAGGCGGGCTCTTTATCCGTATCACCACCTGGGAAGCCCCCGGTGCTGTGTGGGTACTTCCCCGTCTCCATCTGCTACCAAGACCACTATTCTGGATGCTCAGAGGTTGGAAAGGCGAAGTGAAATTCATAAGATCTGATAGAAAATGAAGAAAAGAATTCTCTAACTGTAGGACAGCCACACCATTCCTGGGCCTCTCGTTGACATGCAGATTCTGGGCCAGTGGATCTGGCATGACCTCGCGATCTTTTGAGATCGCAGTGGATCCCGCAAGATTCTGCCTTTCTGACAGGCGTCCAGGTGACACCAAAGCTGCTGGCCCATGGACTTCACTTTGAGCGCTGAGGTGCCAGAGAGAGCACCAGTGTGTGATGTGCAGGCTGAAGAGAGACACAGACACGCAATTCCTCCAAGAGGCCTGATTCCAGTAGTGCTGCAGTGAGAGGCAGCGGAAACAGACCGGCGGGAAATGTCAAGTCAGCGCTCGGAATGACTGTGCGGGAGCTGCTGCGGTGTGGGTGGGCTGTGCGTGGGGGTCTGGTCACGGATCTGCCGCTCAGCAGCTGCATTTCCCCGTCTGGAGTGAGTGGGTAGGATTCGGTGATCTCTAGCGATGTGCGGCCCGAATCTGCGACCCTCCTGACTGCGGCGGGAGGTGCCCCCGTGGCCGAGCTCAGCACCGTGCGTGCAGAGTGGGAGCTGCTCGGGTTGACGCGAGGCCTGGGCCTGAGGGACGCCAGATGCTGCGGACTTGGATCTGCATGCTACCTGCTGTTTTCCCAGGAAACCGGAAATGCCACAACTGTCTTCACGCCGCTTGCGAGCCTGCGGTGTCAGCGTCTGCCGTGCGAGGACTCGCGTTGGCCCAAATCACGGGCTTGGAGTTGCTGCTGCCGAGCCTCCAAAGCCCTAAAAAGTTGCATCAGCTGCAGAGAAGTGGGGGAAGCGCTGCGTGACTTGTGCAGTGACTGGAGTCCAGTCCGACTGGGAGGACAGCGTGCTCGGGTAGCTCTCGTGAGGGCTCACAGCCGTGCTGTCCCAGCCGCTCAGGCGCGTCCGACTTCAAGCGACCCCGTGGACAATAGCCTGCCAGGCTGCTCTGTCCATGGCACTCTCCAGGCAAGAGTACTTGAGTGGGTTGTGGTTTCCTTCTCTAGGAGATCTTCCTGATCCAGGGATCGAACCCACATCTCTGTCTCCTGCACTGTTGGCATATTCTTTACTGCTGACCCACCCGGGAAGCTCTCTCTGTACTAAGTGGCAGATACGTCCCCTCCTGTCCAGGCCTGTGATCGAGGGGGATGGCACGAGGAGCCTTAGAACCAGCTCCCTCCTGAGCTGTATCCCTAGAGTTACCGGGACCGTGACCTCCAGCGCCTGCCACCTCCCAAGCCATGCTCTGAGGGCAGCCCGGCCACTGGGGGCTTCCCGGAGATGAACGGAGACCACTCAGGGAGAAGCAGGCCACGTGCACGTATTTGGCGCTCACTGCAGCAGGCTGAAGCTCCAATACTTTGGCCACCTGATGCGAAGAGCTGACTCATTGGAAAAGACCCTGATGCTGGGAAAGATTGAGGGCAGGAGGAGAAGGGGACGACAGAGGATGAGATGGCTGGATGGCATCACCGACTCAGTGGACATGGGTTTATGTGGACTGCAGGAGTTGGTGATGGACAGGGAGGCCTGGCGTGCTGTGGTCCATGGAGTTGCAACAAGTCGGACATGACTGAGCGACTGAACTAAGTGCAGCAGGCCGTCGGCCGCCCTCGCCTGTGTTGGGCAGAGACTCGGTACGGCAGAGCAGCAGAAATCACGTGGAAAGGGAGGTGCAGGGGTCCTGGGGGAGGCTGTCGGCCTGGGTGGCCGGGGTGGGTCGTTAGAGCCAGCATCCCGCGTCCCGGGCAAGGGGAGCACGTGGCTCTGTGGTTGGTCCCGAGCTGGAAGGAGGGGCGAATGTGGGGAGGCCATCGGTTAGCGATCAAGCCCTCGCTGTTCGCGTTGTTCTCTGGCTTCCTGGACCCTTACTAGGGACAGTGGTCAACGACCCGCTCAGCTGACTGACCGGCGAGGGCTGGCTTCCTGCAAGCCCTACTTACAGCGGCTGCCTCCTGGGCGGCCTCTGTCCACAGGAGGCTGGCTTTTCAGGCAGGCCGCTGCGGAGTGGGGAGAGCTCCGTCTTTATGGACCGTCTGCCCTGGACCGTGTGTCGGTTCAGTCTCTCCAGTTTCAAATGTCAGGGATGAGGTGACGTCTTCCCAAAGCTTCAAGAGAGTCAAGACAGTCCCCAGTTCAGGGCAGCTGCTAAAATGCCCTAAAAATCTCTCTCTCTGGTTGAGAGCACCCCTCAACCCAGCGCAACAGAGGAGGCTCCGCCCGTCCCATGGGACTGCACGTCTCCCCGACACAGAAAGACAGACGTCTGCAGAGGACGCAGACGCTGGAGAACAAAATAAGGGGGGTAGCCCCAGGGGTCTGGAGGTGCCGGAGCCAGAGAAGACGTGCAACGGGAGGTGGAGGAGAGGCTGCCCCTGCCCCAGTGCAGACCTGACTTCCCCGCAAGCTCTGACCCCCAGTGCGCTTTCACGCAACTTAACTTTGGAGAACGGGGAGGCGTGTTTGAGTCGCTGGAAACGAACACCACACACTCACCCGTGACCGAAGTGGCTCCACGTTGTCAGGGAGAGGCTGGGCTGCCTTGGGGTTGGGGTGTGAAGCCAGGCTTGCAGAGAGGAGACCAGGCGGGCCTGTCCCCACGAGGCTGCATCCAGCTCAGGGCCTGCAGATCCCACCCCTGAGACAGTCGACCCGTCACGATTTCAGTGAAATCACAACCTCTGTGGGGTCTCCAGGGAGGATTTCAGTCAATGCTGCGCCTAGGTACCCTTGAGAGAAAAGGAAAAATCAGTCGTAATGATCTCATTTTAATTTTAATTTTATCATTTGGTTTCTCGTGGATTTTTACATTAGCTGTATTTATAAAAACGTTGCGCTAAAGCATTCTTTACCTCCATGAAGGGGTGTTTTGACGCACCCCGGCATTTTGTGCCCAAGGTGAGTCCGTGGTCCCAGCGCCCAGCTGCCTCCTGTGCTCTGGAGTCCAGCACAGCCGTGGACTTCCTGCACTTCCACACGCCGTCTCTGTGTGCTTCACACCGTACAAAGCTTAGTCTTATACAAGGAAAACATGTAGCTGAAAATCACTATAAGGACGGTATGAAATGCGAACTGAGCAAGGCAGGGTAGCACCGCATTTCAAAAACAGCAATGATGGACCGGGTCAGCATCCTGCCACCGGGGACAGGACGCCTGCCTGCATGCAGCCGGACAGCCCATGCAGACAGAGTCCCAGACACAGCAGACGCTGCTCGCAAGCAAGACCTCAGGAGACGGGGACAGTGCTGCCGGACGGTGCTGCCGCGTGACTCAAGAGAGTCCGTGAGCTCCGGGGTGGTCACCTTATCCACGTGCTAACCCGGCGCTGAATACGTGAAGATGCTCATCCAACTGAACCGAGCGCCCCCATGGATGACAGCGTCATCCACAGATGCATCTTGAATGTAGGACACAGGATGGAAAATTGGGGATGCCGGTGGTGAACGTGGTCATCGGCTCCTGGGCGCGAGCGCTGTCCAAATGGGTGACCACGGTGGGCACTTTCCCATGAATGCCACGACCTCGTGACGAGCAGCTCTCATCAGGCGAGGCACAAGCCAGGAGCTCTGGCTCCAGGGGACGACCCACGTGGGCCGGGTTGGGGTGCCTCTGGCTGCCTCGTGGGAACTCTCCCAAGTTCCAGCAAGTGTAAGGTCCCAGAGCTGCCAGACAGACTACAGGACTCCCCTGAATTTGGACTTCAGATAAACAACGAATGATTTTTTAGTATAAATACATCTCAGACAGGGCTCAGGCATTCTGTATTTCTATTTCCTTTTTCTGGGAACCCTAAATAGATGTCAAGGCTTTGGAAGTTGAAGAACGCAGATGGAATCACCATGTTACTGGTACGGGGCTGCTTGGGGCCTGGGGCAGGGGCTTCCAGAGGTCCCCGTGGAAGCCCAGCCTTGGCAGCTTTGGCTCCAGGTTTTTGTAAATTCCTGAGAGGGGTGTCAGAGCCGGAGAGCTGCAGGGGATGGGGAGGAGCCGAGGAGAGAGGAAGGCAATGATTAAGGGGGTGGGGGACTGTGTGATTTATGGTTTATGAGCAGAGATTTAAAGACCCAGATAGGATTTCCCTTAATTGTACAAAGACTAATTATCCAAAGACTCACGACAGAGATGAATGCCTGAAAATATCTTTCTGGGCAAAAGCATCAAAGGTGATTAAACTCTGTTGGAATCAGGGACAATGGGACGGCGTCAAGAAAAGAAGGAAAAGTTCTTAAGACAGATGGGTTTTTCCTAAAACCACCACATTCGCACTCATAATGCAGCCGGCCTGCTGCATTGCTCCCTTGGACGTTTTGCCTCCTTTTAATCTGTGGATGCTTTTCCTCATCTGTGAGAACCTCTATGCCCGTTGTTTGGGGCTTACTGAGGACCAGGAGCTGGGGAAGGAAGGATGTTTCCGCTCCTGAGACACTGAGTAACTTGGGGTCTTAGACAACGTATAAAATCAGAGGAGAGCGGATCGTCTAGAGGGAGGGGGCAGGCCCCACCCCAGCGCAGCTGAGACCCGCTCAGGGCTGGGCCCCGGCGACTCCAGGCACGAGCCCAGCGCCCCGCGTGGCGAGCCTGCGCTCTGAGGGGCCTTCCTGGAGGCGAGCAGGACGGTTCTGGGTGATGGTCCGGGCTGCGGACGTCCGGTGTCGCACATTACTCGGGCACTGGTTTGAATCTCAGATGTTACAGGGCCTGAAAGCACGGATGCATGGTGCACCGCTGCGGGCCCTGGGGGTGAGCTGGACGCGGGAGGCGGGGTGCCCGTCGCAGGAGTCTGGTCTGCTGGCCGTCAGTCTCCCAGAGGACAGACTCTGGGGGGCAGAGAGCCCGTCACCGCGCTGTGGCACGCTCTCCCGTGGATCTGGTGTGGCCCACAGTCAGGCGAGCCTGAGTCGCGTGCCCCCCGTTGGGGCAGGAATCCTTGCCCCCACAGAGTTCACAGGTCCGACACCCGCCGTGTCCGCTGGGCGGCCCCCGGGACACGGGGAAGAGCTCGCACAGCTCATCTCCTAGCGTCACCCACGAGGCCGTCGCAACCAGCAGTCCCCGGATACGGATGTGCCGAAAGGTGCCCTGGGGACGTGACGCAACGCGTGTCCCTGGACAGCGTTTTGGAAGATGCAGGATTGGAGTCTCTGTTTCGCAGAAAACACAGTTAATCACCCTCTGGGTATAAATTAGTTTGGGTGCATGTTGTAATATATAATACGTGTATAGCAATAATTCCTCTCAGACCAGCTATACATTTATCAGTTGTTTTTTTAATTTACTGGGCTGTTTTTATGATTTGGCACGTATTTATTTCCACAACTAGAATGAAAGCTTCAAGGCAAGGATATATATTAATAATCACAATTGGGTTTAGAAAATATTAAAGCCAAGTGAAAACAAACGGCTCCGTCTCTAGAAGAAAACGTGCTTCTTTGTTGTCAAGTTTGTGCAGAGTCTTGAAGGAGGATGGGTCCTGTGCAGCCTGCACTCTATGCAGAGAACAAAGGCGGGAAAGAAAGAGCCAGCCCCTCACCCCAGCAGCCCGCACAGCCTGTGAGGGGGTGTGACCATCGGTTTTCATTTAGTGCTTAATGTCTGAAAATGTTAAGAAGTGATATACTAAAACTGATTCGTAAGGAGCCAGAGTTCATGCTTCTGAACTGTCGTGTTGAAGAAGACTCTTGAGAGTCCCTTGGACTGCAAGGAGATGAACCTAGTCAATCCTAAAGGAAATCAGTCCTAAATGTTCATTGGAAGGACTGAAGCTGAAGCTGAAGCTCCAATACTTTGGCCACCTGATGCAAAGAGTCGACTTATTGGAAAAGACCCTGATGCTGGGAAAGATTGAAGCGGGAAGGAGAAGGGAATGACAGAGGATCACCGGCTTGGATGGCATCACCGGCTCGATGGACATGAGTTTGAGCAAGCTCCGGGAGGCTCTGAAGGACAGCGAAGCCTGGCGCACTGCAGTCCACGGGGTCGCAGAGAGTCGGACACGACTGAGCGACTGCACAGCCACAAAGTTGATGCATCTTAATTTTGTGAGTTTCTTTGGGGTCATCCTGCCGACAACACCAGTCTGGAGACCTCACTGGTGGCATCGGGGCCGAGAACAGGGCCCGTTTCACCCATGGCAAGAGGGTCTGGAAGTGGCTAGCCGGGATGTCCTGATGAAGGCCGCTCTCTGGGACCCTGCACTTGCCCACCTCCTGGAAGAGACCGCAGTCGGCCTGCAGAGGCCTCCGCCATCTGGCAGGCGTGCAGAGGATCCTGTGTGCTTGGCGGGGAAACTCCCTGCCACTTCTGCACCCAGGAAATCATTTCAGTCATTTGCCAGTAAGAAGCTTAAAAAAATGTTTAAGTAGCAATACAAGAAGTGCTCAGCACCGCGAGCAGCCAAAAGCCCTCAGGAGAGGCGCTTTATCCTTGAGAACGTCCGGAAGCCGCTCACGCTCGTCCGGAGGGGCCACAGAGCATCTCCTCCACATGGGCGCCCGGAGACAGTGCGTCTGGTGGGGACGCCAGACAGGGACTCTGCAGACGCGATTTTCATTCTGCTCCTGCCAGCGAAGGCTGTGTGGCCCTTAGCCGGTCACTTACCTTCTCTGAGATTCAGTGTCTTTATAAATCAGGAGCTCTGGACTTGATCTTTCCCAGCTCTCACAGCTTACAATTCTGTTTCACTGATATAAAAGTTGCCTCTCATCTCAGCGCTTTGCTTTGCTAACTGGTCATTTACTTGTTGGCTGCCCTGGGTCTTCCCCGCGGCGCGCAGGCCCTTCTTTGCCGCATGCAGGCCCTTCTTTGCCGCGCGCAGGCATCTCTAGTTCGGGCACACAGGCTTGACTGTGGTGTGTGGGGTCTCATTCCCTGACCAGGGATCTAACCTCGGCCCCTGCAGTGGGAGGTGGAGTCTTAGCCACTGGACCAGCAGGGAAATCCCCCGATACTGATCTGACTAACAGTTTGGGCTGGTTTTGCCTGTCCAGACTCTGAACACCGGGGCAGAGTAGCTGCGTGCCCTGTGTCCCTCTGACCAGACCCGAGAGCCGCGCGTTAAGCAGAAGCAGGCGTGTGCCATATGTCCCAGGCTGGAAATTTGCAGACGTGCATCTGGTCTCTTAGAAAACAAGGGCTCATCCCTATTAAGCTGGTCTCATTACAGAGTAATAAATTGGANGCGTGCCCTGTGTCCCTCTGACCAGACCCGAGAGCCGCGCGTTAAGCAGAAGCAGGCGTGTGCCATATGTCCCAGGCTGGAAATTTGCAGACGTGCATCTGGTCTCTTAGAAAACAAGGGCTCATCCCTATTAAGCTGGTCTCATTACAGAGTAATAAATTGGAAATTGCAATGAAATTAGGTTGATTTCTGATGGACAAATTTTGGTTGCAGGGCGGAGAAGAAATAATCATTTTTAAAGCTGCAACAGCTGTTACATCGTATTATATTTTAAAATCCTTTAGAGGAATTAGTTAATTAATTTTAACATTGTTACACTCTCCTTAATAGTGTTCCAAAATACCTGGCAGTGATTAATCATGATCGGAATTTTTATCAGTCATGATCTAATACTTTTTTCCAAAAAGAAGATTTTATTGCATATTAAAATTACTTCGTTTGAATTCTTTAATTGTAGATCTTAATCTTGTTTGAAAATATAATCTTTATCCATTCAGTGTCATGCAAAGTTAGTGCTTCTCCTCAAAAAAACATTTTCAAACTTTGCTTGGATTCTTTTCTTTCTTTTTTGCTAAGCCGTATCATTTAATTTCATGTGGCTTTAATGAGTAATTGTTTCCAACAGTTTCTAAGAGTTTCCATCAGCAATATTTCATTCCAGAATAAAAGGTAATGATCCATAAATTCTTAATGCCATATTTTTATAGCCAGTAAATTAGTCTTTAATGGGTTCAATAAGTTCTGTGATGTATGTCATTAATTGTTAATGGTGTTTTAACTAGATAATTGTTATGAAGGGCTGTTTGTCATCACCTCCGTGAATGACTGATCCCTGCTATCCCTTCCGCTTCACGGTGCGGCACTTATTTTATCTGGTCTAAGTGCTGACAGCAGACCAGGGACCCAAAATGCACCAACCGAGCATCAAATTCCCACCGTCGTGCCTCAGGCAGTGACGACGAGTCTCCAGCCCTCGGCTCCGGCGTGTTTCTATCTTAGGTATCAGTCAGCTGTTGGTCCCACAGTGCTGAGTAACGACCACCCCAGATCCCCGTGGCTTCAAGCTGCGGTCATTCACGCTCCCTGTGATGGTTTGTCTTGCGATGGTCGGCGAGGCCCTGGCACCCAGCTCTTCAGTCAAGCACAAATCCCGGCGCCACTGTGAAGGCATTCTGTAGACACAGCTAGCATCTACAAGCAGCCGACTCTAAATACAGGAGATCACACTCGCCAACATGGTGGGCCTTGCCCCATCAGCTGACGGATGTCAGCGCAGAGGCTGAGCCCCACCCTCGGCCCCGAGAGGAGGGATTCTGCCTGCAGACGGCAGCACGGAGTCCTATCCGCCTCTGCAGCCTCGCCAGCCCCTCTGTGAGTGTCCAGCCCGGGCGGGGATGGGCAAGTCCCGTCTGGGTTCAGCGGGGCTGGCTCTTCATTGCGGGGGCACCCTGCCTGTCCTCGGGTCTCTTGGCTGCCCAGGCACGCTCTCCTTGGCAGGGGCAGAGAAGCAGGAGGTTGCGTGTCAAGTCCTGCTTGCCTCCCATCTGCCCTCCGCCTCTGGCCACAGCAAACCGAGGATGGATCCCTCAGCACCGGGCAGGGACGTTCACGCACTTCCAGGGAAGGCAGGCAGAGGCCTGAGCAGACGGAGAGGACCGGGAGACCAAGCGTGGCCAGCGGCCCTTGACCAGTGGCCCTTCTCCTGCGCCCAGTGAGGCTGGAGCCTCGGGACGTTTGCTTCTGACACGCCCACCCCATCACTTGCTCACGGCCAGACAGACTGGGAACCGCGGGTCGAAGACAAGCCAAAACTCCCGAGAAGGCAACACCGCCTCCGAGACCCTCAGTGGCACCGCTGAAAAGCAGCCGAGTCGTCACCCTAAAGCTTCCGTTTTCGTCACACTCCAGCCTGCTTTCTCTTCGGTTCAATACGCGTTTTCTCTTTTGGGGGCAACTTTACACGGGTAGTTGTTGATTTTCCAGCCTGATCAACAGGCTTACTTTGGGTTTGGTTTTGCTTTTGCAGCTGCAGAAACACTGCACTGCTTCCGTCCTCTCTGTGTGTGATGACCTTTCTAGGCAGACGGGGTCTGGTGCTTTGCGCCCCGAGAAGGTGACGGTTACGTCTGCGAGGGGGCAGGGGGCCCAGAGAACACACAACAGCACCCGCGAGGGAAGAGCCAGCAAAGACGGGTGAGCATTGAAAGGGATTTCCAGCCAAGGGAAAGCATCCACAGTCAGAGAAAATGATAATTGGTGATAAATGATAATTGCTTCTGTGTAAGCAAGGCTGACTCAGTGAGACATGGTCCCAGTGCTAAAGCACGGTTATGGTCCTTCAGCGATCTGTCTAATCTACCAAAAGCTCCCCTAGAAAGTCCTCTCATCAGAAAGAAATTTGTGCTCGCATGCACACGCAAACACACAACCACATGCTTGCAAAAACCGACATCATAGTCAGAGGACCTACAACTTCAAGGAGTTCCTGGGCCCGTCTCTGCATTAGAGAGCTACTGAGGTGCTCACGTTCACAGCGTATTTGGTCAGCTCACGTGGGATGCAAAAAAGGGAAAGGGCAAGGGCGCTGTTCTCTAATTTGGTTGGTTGGGCGAAGGATACGGGCCTCCCCTGTCCTGGGACCAGGAGAACAGCCTCAGGGGCTGGAGGAGAAGGCAGCTGGCCAGGGGGTCACCTGTCCGGAGCAGCCGGAGAAGAAGATAGTTGGGCAGGGGGTCACCCGTCCGGAGCAGCCGGAGGAGAAGGCAGCTGCTCGTCTCGATGAAGCACAGAGGAGAACCAGGGTTCGGCATCAGGAGGAGGGCCCGCGGCAACAGACAGGGCTGGAAGCATTAGGGCCACAGCTCTGGGGCCTGGACTGGAGGGGAGGGGGCTGGGGC
>SJYH01003469.1:110022-143167 GCA_006408735.1 Sylvicapra grimmia | reverse complement strand
TATACAGCCTTGACGGACTCCTTTTCCTATTTGGAACCAGTCTGTTGTTCCATGTCCAGTTCTAACTGTTGCTTCCTGACCTGCATACAGCTTTCTCAAGAGGCAGGTCAGGTGGTCTGGTATTCCCATCTCTTAAAGAATTTAGTACTATAGCATTTTGTTTTCATTCTTCTCAAAGTGTTTCCTAGTTTCCCTTATGATGTCTTTTTTGACAGATTGATTATTTCAATGTGTGTAGATTAATTTCTACATGTCTGTGACCCCCAGGTTTCCTTCTGATTCTGATTTCTAGTTTCATTCCATTGGGATCAGAGAATACATTCTTTATTATTTTAAATGTATTGGGACTCTACTGAAATCTGTGGCCTAACATGCTTCCTGTACAGGAGACTGTCCCATGTTCACTTGAGCAGAATGTCTGTCCTGCCATAGCTGGGTGCAGTGTCCACAGAGGCCAGGAAACTCCCCTTGGTTAATAGTGCTGCTCAGATCTATTATTTCTTTATCGAGGTGCGTCTAGTTGCTCTGTCCATTACTGAAAGTAGGATGTTGAAATCTTTGACTGTTATTGTTAATTAACTTTTTTTTCCCTCTTCTGTGAGTTTCTCCTTTTATTTTATTCTCTGTTTTTTGTGTATGTATATTGTTTATGATTTTTATATCTTCTTGATAGTTTCACACGTCTATCATTATAAAATGCCCTACTTTATGTCTAGTAGCAACTGGTATCTTAAAGCCTCTTTTGTCTCATATTACTGTAGCCAGCCCACTGCTTTTTTGGTGTTTCCATGGTGTATCTTTTTCTGTCTTCTTACTTTCAGCTTATATATGTCTTTGGATATAAAGTTTATCTGCCAAGACAGCCTGTAGTTGGACCATGTTATTTTTGTCTATCTGCCAATTTCTGCCTTTAAACACAAAAGCATTTGATTCATATTTTATGTAATTACTGATCAGATAGTATTTATACCTGCCATCACCACAGATTTGTAATTATTTATGCTATTTCCCTTTAAATCATTTAGAGAAAGGAGTTAAAATACGATTTTACAGTCTTTCATCAGTGTTTTTATGTCTGTGGTTGCCGTTGCCGGTGCTTTCCTGCCACTGCGTGGCCTGGAATCGCGCTCTCACATCCTGCGCGTTAGTCCAGGGTCTCCAGCGGTCGCTGCCGCTCAGGTCTGCGAGCCACGCACGCTCTCAGCTTTTGTTCCTCTCGCCTCGTGTTTGGATAGCTCTGCTGGGCACAGGGCTCTGGCTGACGCTTCTCTTTCTGTTGGCGGTTCGAGCTCTCTCTGCCTCTGGCCCCGTGGTTTCCGATGAGAAGCCAGCGGCCGCCTCAGGACGGTCCTGTGCGATGCGTGGCCCTCACGGTTCTGCCCTTCTGCAGGGCGTGTGTTGGGCTGCGAGTCTCTTTGAGTTCACCTCACTTGGCGTGTGGTGAGCTGCTTGGGTGTATGGATTACTGTGTCCATTCTGACTGGGAAGGTTTTGACATTGTTTCTTCAAATGTTCTTCCTGCCCCCTCCCACTTCTTCCCTCTTCCTGAGACTTGCCTCAGAGGCCACGTGTGTGTCAGGGGCCTCTGTGAGCTTTCTGGGGCTCTCTTATTTTTCTTCTTTCTTCTCTATTTTTCAGAATGGATAATTTCAACTGACACATCTCTGAGTTCACAGACTCATGCCTGCTCGAATCGACTGTTAAGCTCTTCTAATGAAATTCTTATTTTAATTATTGTACTTTCCAACTCCATAATTTCTATTTGGTTCCTTTTAAAATAATTTTCTGCCTTTATGATATTTTTGATTATTTAAGACATTGTTCTTGTCTTTTTCTTTAGTTCATTGAACATATTTTAAATAGCTGGTTTAAAGCCTTTGTCTGGAAAGCCCAATGTCTGTGCTTCTTCTCAGGGACAACTTGTTCAGTTCAGTTCAGTTCATTCGCTCAGTCGCGTCCGACTCTTTGCGACCCCATGAATCGCAGCATGCCAGGCCTCCCTGTTCATCACCATCTCTCGGAGTTCACTCAGACTCACATCCATCGAGTCCATGATGTCATCCAGCCATCTCATCCTCGGTCGTCCCCTTCTCCTCCTGCCCCCANCTCTCCTCTTTCACTTTCATCAAGAGGCTTTTTAGCTCCTCTTCACTTTCTGCCATAAGGGTGGTGTCATCTGCATATCTGAGGTTATTGATATTTCTCCCGGCAGTCTTGACTCCAGCTTGTGTTTCTTCCAGCCCAGTGTTTCTCATGATGTACTCTGCATATAAGTTAAATAAGCAGGGTGACAATATACAGCCTCAATGCACTCCTTTTCCTATTTGGAACCAGTCTTTTGTTCCATGTCCAGTTCTAACTGTTGCTTCCTGACCTGCATACAGATTTCTCAAGAGGCAGATCAGGTGGTCTGGTACCCTCATCTCTTTCAGCATTTTCCACAGTTTATTGTGATCCACACAGTCAAAGGCTTTGGCATAGTCAATAAAGCAGAAGTAGATGTTTTTCTGAACTCTCTTGCTTTTTCCATGATCCAGCGGATGTTGGCAATTTGATCTCTGGTTCCTCTGCCTTTTCTAAAGCCAGCTTGAACGTCAGGGAGTTCACGGTTCATGTATTGCTGAAGCCTGGCTTGGAGGATTTTGAGCATTACTTTACTAGCATGTGAGATGAGTGCAATTGTGCGGTAATTGGAGCTTTCTTTGGCATTGCCTTTCTTTGGAATTGGAATGAAAACCGACAACTTGTGTTGATTACTTTTCCCCTGTGTATTAGCCATACATTTTATTTTCTCTGCGTGTCTCACAATTTTTTGCTGGAAGTTGGACATGCGACGTAATGCGACGTGCCAGCTCCAGGAATCGGGCTCTCTCCCCTCAGGGTCTGTGAATGCTGCTGTCTGTTCAGTACTTGCCCTGAGTTAATTCTGTCGAGTCTGCGTTTCACGTCACATGTGACCACTGAGGTCTTTGCTCAGTTAGCTCAGGGGCAGCCGATCATTAGACAAGTTCCCTTAAAATCCTGGAGCCGGCACACCTCCCTGTCTTTGCTGAGGGGCCAGCTGACGGTCCCCACTGTTCTGTTCGGGATTCAGCCACTGACCTTTGTTTGAATAGCTGTGGTTCTGCTTTTCAGGTTTATTTTTCCAACTATGGGTGTGCTGTTTCTCCCTTCAGTCAAGACGCTGGTTTGGAAGCTTTATTTCTTTTAAAACGTTTGGCCAGACAACCTTCTATAGCTTAGATCTTTCAAGAAATAGTATATGATGTTATAATCTTAAATAAGAATTACTTTTTAAAATGTGATAAGGACTTGGAAGTAAAGCAGGAGGGCGGTTGGAGCTGGGCAGACAGGCGGCCGCTGGTGGTGCCCCTGGGTCGGGGACAGGGCCTCCGTCTCTGTCTTCCCCGAGTCCAGGCTGTACCGGGCTTACCGTGTCGACACCGGCATCCTGCTATCCGAGGAGCAGGTGTGGGCAGGTGCGCCATCTCTGGGGCGTCCGTGCCCCTGCCATTTCCGTCCCCAAGGTGCCCGCACAGCACCGAGCGTGCAGGATGCGCCCAGTGGATGCTATCAGCGCCGGCAGCAGGTTGGATCTCTATGCCCAGACTGCCCCACAGTTTGTTCACAGCCTGAGGAGCCCATTCAGACTCAACCCTCCTCAGGGACTACTTTGTTCGGGTGAAACATGCAGGGACTGAGGGGGTTTCCTCCAGCCTTTACTCAACGCTGTGATTCACTTTGTAGAAACCACTTTCTCAATCAGCCAGATTACCCGGCTCATTTTATTTGTGAAAATTTTGATATGAAAGGATTTGCTGCCAAATCTGAGGCACGGCCTTATTCAAATGCACACAGGGGAGCAGATCCTCCAAACAAAACCCACCCACGGAGCCCACTGAGGGTCTTGGCTGCGTGCATTCCTCGCACGCAGGCACCCGTGGGATGAAGAGGAGTCAGCGCTTGCAGGCTGCCAGCTCAGTCCGCGAAGGCGAGGGGCCCGCCCCAGGCTGCAGTGTGCGCGGAGCACAGAGCACAGGGGCGCCAGCAGTTTACGAGGCAGGACGAAGCAAACGCATCAGTGCACAAACCCTCCCGGGGGCCCCGAGCAGGCACCAGCCTCAGCGGAGCTCTAGGCCCGGCTCAGCCCACGCGGCTCCCCAGAGGCCGGAGCTCCTCGGTCGAAGTTCAAAGACCTGAGGCTTAATTACCAGCATAATTAGAGTCAGAACACCTTCTCCCTGTGGAGGGCAGCCCTCGCCTTGGGGAGAAAGCTGGTCATCATCTCCCAGGAGCCACCAGGCAGGAAGGCCACCTCAGGCCCACCGCCAGCCTGGCCTTCAGCTGGTCCTGGGTAATTTGGAACTTGCTGCTTTGAATGTGCTAACGAGGGGCATTATTTTAGGTGCATAGGTGAGGGGTCAGGCTCCTGCGAGCTGAGCTGCCTGTGGAAAGAGCTTGTTTAGAGCCCCTTCTTGCAGGGCAGGACTCTCCCGACTTGCATTTCTGCTTCTCCTACAAACCCATGCCTTTCAACCTCTGGAATCTGCAGGAGGCAAAGGGGAGCATGATCAGTGAACAGTGAAGTTGGCGGAAGCAGGCCCCCTCTGGGGCCGGGAAACCAGGTGGGCTGAGTCGGTGAGAGTCTGGTGCCCAGGCCCAGAACCCACCTGGACACTGAGACCAGCACGTGGCGACAGCCGCGTCCTGCATCCCGGGCGCTCTGACGTCTGGAGCGGGCCCTGGGGTCCAAGGGGCATGCCCTAGCTCCCTGGGCAGGGCCCTGCCCACGCTGGGCCTGGTTCCTCAGTGGGAAGCAGCAGCGGGGACTGTGCCCACCTGGCAGTGGTGCCGCCCCTCGGCCTCTCCCCCTCCCCCCGCAGGTGGAAAGTGGGCCGCTGTCTGAGCCGCCCGTGTGCACACCAGGATTCCTGCACACAGCCTCGCCTGGGACACGCGTGACCAGGCCTGTGGTCAGGGCCGGCTGGGGCCCCGGGAGGCACCAATAGGAGAGGCAGGGACCTCCGTCTACAGGGGGAGCGAGGCCGAGAAGCTGCCTGCAAGGGGAACTTGGGGGCGAGCACGCAGGGACTGTCGGGGGTAAGAGGTTAGATGGGGCGAGCGGGGAAGCTCCGGGTCTGGTTGGGTTGGAACCAGCTCTTGGGACCGGTGACTGTCAGCTCTGCAGGGGCCACACGGGGCATCCCCAGGGCAGGCGGCCCTCCCAGGAGCCCGCGGGGGAGCAGCAAGGCCCGGGGCGGGGGTGGTGCAGAGGAGCACTCTGAGGAGGCGGAGGAGGGCGTGGATGTGAGCCCAGACTGCAGGGAGGACAGAGCCCCGGGGCTGGCGGGCCACCCAGGGCAGCGCGGAGGCAGGGGAATGGAGGCGGAGACGGCCTGGGGCCGGGGCTGCTCCGCGGGAGAGCCGCGAGACCCCACGAGAGGGGGGACCGGTCCATGTCGGGTAGTAGCAGCCTGGGGAGGCTTCTCCCACACATCCTGGCAGAACGTGAGCTGGTCCGACCTGAGAGCTATGCGCCGTGGCACTCAGTCCCAGCTCCAGGGCCGGCTCTGCCCAGGGAGGTGTGGGGTGAGTTGACAGCGCTGAAATCTGCCGGCGGGGTGCCTTGTGGCAAAGCCCTCACTTCTCGGAGCCTCTGGGAACCTCAGCAGGCGGACCAGGTAGCTCTGGGAGTCTGGGAATGCCAGGGCCTTGGAGGNCTCTGACGTCTGGAGCGGGCCCTGGGGTCCAAGGGGCATGCCCTAGCTCCCTGGGCAGGGCCCTGCCCACGCTGGGCCTGGTTCCTCAGTGGGAAGCAGCAGCGGGGACTGTGCCCACCTGGCAGTGGTGCCGCCCCTCGGCCTCTCCCCCTCCCCCCGCAGGTGGAAAGTGGGCCGCTGTCTGAGCCGCCCGTGTGCACACCAGGATTCCTGCACACAGCCTCGCCTGGGACACGCGTGACCAGGCCTGTGGTCAGGGCCGGCTGGGGCCCCGGGAGGCACCAATAGGAGAGGCAGGGACCTCCGTCTACAGGGGGAGCGAGGCCGAGAAGCTGCCTGCAAGGGGAACTTGGGGGCGAGCACGCAGGGACTGTCGGGGGTAAGAGGTTAGATGGGGCGAGCGGGGAAGCTCCGGGTCTGGTTGGGTTGGAACCAGCTCTTGGGACCGGTGACTGTCAGCTCTGCAGGGGCCACACGGGGCATCCCCAGGGCAGGCGGCCCTCCCAGGAGCCCGCGGGGGAGCAGCAAGGCCCGGGGCGGGGGTGGTGCAGAGGAGCACTCTGAGGAGGCGGAGGAGGGCGTGGATGTGAGCCCAGACTGCAGGGAGGACAGAGCCCCGGGGCTGGCGGGCCACCCAGGGCAGCGCGGAGGCAGGGGGATGGAGGCGGAGACGGCCTGGGGCCGGGGCTGCTCCGCGGGAGTGCCGCGAGACCCCACGAGAGGGGGGACCGGTCCATGTCGGGTAGTAGCAGCCTGGGGAGGCTTCTCCCACACATCCTGGCAGAACGTGAGCTGGTCCGACCTGAGAGCTATGCGCCGTGGCACTCAGTCCCAGCTCCAGGGCCGGCTCTGCCCAGGGAGGTGTGGGGTGAGTTGACAGCGCTGAAATCTGCCGGCGGGGTGCCTTGTGGCAAAGCCCTCACTTCTCGGAGCCTCTGGGAACCTCAGCAGGCGGACCAGGTAGCTCTGGGAGTCTGGGAATGCCAGGGCCTTGGAGGCAGAAACTAATTCTGAAATGTCGAGCTGCGTCCTCCTTAAGCCTGAATGTTGAAGCTTCCCCGGTGGCTCCGTCGCTAAAGAGGCAGCCTGTAACCAGGAGACCCGTGTTCAGCCCCTGGGTTGGGAAATTCCCCTGGAGGAAATGGCAGCCCACTCCAGTACTTTTGCCTGGAGAATCCCACGGACAGAGGAGCCTGGCGGGCTATGGCTCATGCAGTCGCCAAAGAGTCAAACACCATTGCCTAAACCACTCACCACCACCACAAGCCTACATTTTAAATGACATAAAAAGTGCATCACAAAAGTCAAACAGGCATATAAAAAGGCAATTCCCATAGATACGCTTGCTGGATTTAAAACTGACAGCTGGACGGTTTATGACAGGAGAGAGCTGGCTTCTGTGTGGCAAGCTCTGGACAAACCCCCGCTAATCACGAGACCCAGGGCTGGCAGCAGGTGGCTGATCTGCATCTGACCAGGGCCCTGCACCCCATCTGCTGGATCATTCGAGAACTCTGGACCCACGGCTGCTCATGAGGGTCACTGAAAACTCTGGGGGAACCTTGGTACACAGGCCTGAGCCACGCCGACCGGCGGCTTCAGCTGCCCCTCCGGAAGCCCCGCTGCACACAGGAGGTTAGCATCCAGGTGCAGGCGTCGGCTTGGACGGCCGCTGACAGAGGCAGGCGGGAACGTTCAAACACTCACGTCCCATTCTGCATGGAAAAGGATGATCGAGCAGAGAAGATGGCATAGGTGAGATTCGGTTTGGGGTCAAGGGCGATTGCTACGTGAGCAAACACCACAATCATAATAAAACCTGTGACCATCCCACTCTGGTGACGCGGGCCCGCCGGCCCTGCACCCGCCGTCCCACCAATCACTGGGCCGTCTGCACGTGTCACGCTGATTGATCTGTCCGAGTGCCGCCATCCCTATTACGGGGCTATCCTTAATTGGTTAAATCCAGAACCGGCATTCGGGCTTGCTTTTTAATTCCACCCCTCTTGGATACGTTATTTAAAAACACACCTTTTCTGACCACCCCCCCCATCAGCCCGGCCCTCACAAATCTTTAGCTTTCCTGGTCAGTGGCCCGTGGGAAGGCGCCCGGCCAACAGTCAACTAGAGAGACGCCCTCCTCCGAGCAGGAGCTGACGAGTCACTGCCGTCTGCGGCATCGCTCGGAAAGGGTCCAGTCGCCCTGGCAGGGCTGTGCCCTGTGCCTCCGGAGCCAAGTCCCATCACAGATTCAGGGGCCCCTTGGCCTCGGTTAACAGAAGCAAAGCTGCCCTCTGCCCAGTCCATCTCTGCTATCTGGGGGAACATCTCGCCCTCCATGACCGAAACTTCCCGGGCCTTCCTACAGTTTCCAGAGAGCAGGCTAGGGCTGCTGTCCCAAGGGAAGGACTAGGCAGTGACTGGAGGCCCTGGAGGCCGGGGCCCGGGAGTCCAGATCTCAAGGGAGGTGGGGGTCAGGGGCCCCTTCTCGTAGGCACCGCCTGGGAGGGGCTGTAAGCGGCAACAGTGTCCCCCCAAAACACTGACTTTTCCGACCAACCCTGAGCAGGGGTCCCTCCTGGGGGCCAGCGCCCGGTCCCCCACGGGATCAGCTGGCCATGGGTCCCTTTGCCGTGGCCGCGCTCCGAAGGCCAGGCTGGGGTCCCCTTGATCCTTCCGGTGAGCTGCCTGTGGCCGGCAGCGTGGACTGCAGGCCTGGCTGCCCGACGCTTGGGAATGGCTGTGATTACACCCTGTGCAGCCTCGCCTCGCGCAAGCCTTTCAGCCTTGCCACGCATTACGCCTGGATGAGACTCAAAGAGCAGCTTAATATCAGGTTCTCGGGGCTTAATAGACGGTTCAAGAGCCGGCAGATCCCGCCGAGGCGGTGTTTCTGCGCAGTCCCTGGGTTAAAACACACCAATTGTATCCGGGGGCACGCTGTGAGTTAAAGCTCGGTGTGTGCATCTGCCTAAACCCACAGGGTGTGAGTGAAAACAAGCAAAGGCCGGCACTTGGCCCACACGAGGACGCCACATGCAGCCACCCCATACGAGGACGCCACACACGGCTGCAGGGAGCTCAGGACACACTGGTGGGCACAGAAAAGGGGAAAGCAAAACCTCCTCATGGCAGACAGGCCGCCTCTGCCCGCCGGCCACGCGTTTCCTTTTCTTGACATTCCCGTGACCCTGAGACCCCTGTCTTTATCACTGGGGCCAAGGTGGGAGACAGCATCCACTGTGGCCCGTGACCCCTGCGCAGTACGCTGAGGAGACCCTTGATCCCCCAGCAAGCACATCTGCTCCCACGGCTGGGAGGCTCTCCGCGGGCAGCCCTCTGTTTTCATCGTGTTCCTGGTCTGCACACCCAGGCGTGGTCTGGAAACACCGTTTTCCCAGAGACGCAGGTCCCCGCAGTGTGGATGCGGGTCAGCCGTGCCACCAACTCAAAGCGGGTCTGGTGCTTGCTGCCTGGCCTCTCCGGATCACTGCTTGCTCATCAGCCTGGGGGCCCCACTGGGTGGGCAGCAGTGTGTCCTGGCCCAGAGGCAGTGGCCAGCCATGCAGCTTAAAGGCAGAGGTGCCACCAAGGTGCCACCCACACTCCAGGCTTGCGCCTCGGTCTGCCCCCCTTCGACCACCAGCTGTAAGTCCCAGGGCTCCCGCGGCCTCCTCGGGTGCAATAATTCACTGACGGACTCAGAACCAGAAAAGCGCTCTGTCTACTGCTACAGTTCTGTTTTCCAGGACACGAATCGGGGTCCACCAAAGGAGGAGGCGCCGGGAAGGTCTGGGTGGCCCCAGGGCCCTCTCCCGTAGAGCCAGGGGCACCACCCACCCTTGTGACATGTGGATGTGGGCTTGCCCAGAGTTTTGACTGGTCTCTACATAGACTGAATGCCGTCTAAGTCTCACGCCTCTCGTGGAGGTCAGAGGGCAGGCTGACCTCACTCGGTCAGCCTTGCTGGCATGGCCACCCCACTCTGAGCACCTCCTCATAGCAAGCTCTCCAGGGGCACTGTGAGGAACAGAGACACTTGTGTCTCCAGGGAAATTCAGTCAGTTCAGTCTCTCAGTCGTGTCTGACTCTTCGAAACCCCAAGAACTGCAGCACGCCAGGCCTCCCTGTCCATTACCAACTCCCGGAGTTCACCCAAATTCATGTCCATCGAGTCGGTGATGCCATCCAACCATCTCATCCTCTGTTGTCCCCTTCTCCTCCCACCTTCAATCTTTCCCAGCATCAGGGTCTTTTCAGATGAGTTAGTTCTTTGCATGAGGTGGCCAAAGTATTGGAGTTTCAGCTTCAGTGTCAGTCCTTCCAATGAATATTCAAGACTGATCTCCTTTAGGATGGACTGGCTGGATTTCCTTGCAGTCCAAGGGACTCTCAAGAGTCTTCTCCAACACCACAGTTCAGAAGCGTCAGTTTGCAGCAGCTTAAATGTTATCCCTGGGCACCTGGGACTCAACCAGGCACACTCCTTATTACACAACAGAGTAAGTTATGACCGTTAAATGAGAAAATGCACAGAAAGGCGGAATCAGAGTGTCTGTGGTCCGTGGCTTACACAGTAGATGCTTAATAAGGTCATCTGGGGTCATCACCACCATCACGACAGTCAGCACAGCCCTGGAGAGTCGAGGCCAGTCCAAACCCTGCAACACCTGTACTCAAGGTGCTAGCAGACTCCCTGCCTGGGTCCGCCAGATAAACTGTCTCTCCATCTATCTGTAAATCATTTCCACAGGAACTAAGACATACATTTTGTCAAGGTCTAAATTGCTAATGGCGTTCCAGATCAACTTCATTTCTCATAATCTAGAACTGCATTTTATTCAATCTGTCTCTCACCTTTGAGTTTTACATGATATTCTGATGTATTTTTATGGAAATTGATTAGTCAGCTCTAAAAACCACAGGTAGCCACTAAACACAAATCATCTTCGTGTTCGTGTGTAATTTCCCTCTCTCAACCGTAATTCCAAGTTAGCATTATTACCCACATTTATAAGCCATTATTCTGATGAGGCACACAAAGGTTACCAGACTATCAAGGCCATAAAGCTGGTAAGTGATGGCACATTCCAGAGAAGCAGCGGGAAGTCCTTCGGGAGGAGTAAGGTGCGGCACTGGGTTCAGAGTGTCAGGGCTGACTTGGGGGGCAGGGGGAGAAGTGGGGTCACCCTTCCCCACCGGGAGGGCGGCCTTGCTCCAGAGCTGCCTGACATGTGGTGACTTCAGCAGACCTGCAGGGACAAGGCAAGGCACGGGACACGGGTCCGAGCCCAAGGTCAGCTGTGGGACAGGCCATCCTCTAGGAATTTCAAGTGAGAACCAGACGCGATAAAACAGCTCACTTGAATTAAGGATATAGAAGGCTTTTAGTCGAGGCGTGCTTGGTAAATGCCATACAACTGGCTCTCGGTGGGGTGGGGAGAGCCCTGGCGTAGAGTGGGCCTGTGTCCATGGTCCAGGCACCCACAAAGTACATCTACATACATGCGTCCATGCCTACACATGTTTGTCTGTGAATCCACCCAGCATCCGTGCCTACACGTCCTTGTCTGTGAATTCACCCAGCCATCCATGCCTACACACCTTTGTCTGTGAATCCACCCAGCCATCCATGCCTACACACCTTTGTCTGTGAATCCACCCATGCATCCATGTCTATGCGTCTTTGTCTGTGAATCCAGCCAGGCATCTGTGTCTACACATCTTTGTCTGTGAACCCACCCAGGCATCCGTGCCTACGCGTCCTTGTCTGTGAATCCACCCATACATCTGTGTCTATGCGTTTTTGTCTATGAATCCACGTCCACCGGGTTCCAGCTACTGCCGCACCANCTTTCCCAGCATCAGGGTCTTTTCAGATGAGTTAGTTCTTTGCATGAGGTGGCCAAAGTATTGGAGTTTCAGCTTCAGTGTCAGTCCTTCCAATGAATATTCAAGACTGATCTCCTTTAGGATGGACTGGCTGGATTTCCTTGCAGTCCAAGGGACTCTCAAGAGTCTTCTCCAACACCACAGTTCAGAAGCGTCAGTTTGCAGCAGCTTAAATGTTATCCCTGGGCACCTGGGACTCAACCAGGCACACTCCTTATTACACAACAGAGTAAGTTATGACCGTTAAATGAGAAAATGCACAGAAAGGCGGAATCAGAGTGTCTGTGGTCCGTGGCTTACACAGTAGATGCTTAATAAGGTCATCTGGGGTCATCACCACCATCACGACAGTCAGCACAGCCCTGGAGAGTCGAGGCCAGTCCAAACCCTGCAACACCTGTACTCAAGGTGCTAGCAGACTCCCTGCCTGGGTCCGCCAGATAAACTGTCTCTCCATCTATCTGTAAATCATTTCCACAGGAACTAAGACATACATTTTGTCAAGGTCTAAATTGCTAATGGCGTTCCAGATCAACTTCATTTCTCATAATCTAGAACTGCATTTTATTCAATCTGTCTCTCACCTTTGAGTTTTACATGATATTCTGATGTATTTTTATGGAAATTGATTAGTCAGCTCTAAAAACCACAGGTAGCCACTAAACACAAATCATCTTCGTGTTCGTGTGTAATTTCCCTCTCTCAACCGTAATTCCAAGTTAGCATTATTACCCACATTTATAAGCCATTATTCTGATGAGGCACACAAAGGTTACCAGACTATCAAGGCCATAAAGCTGGTAAGTGATGGCACATTCCAGAGAAGCAGCGGGAAGTCCTTCGGGAGGAGTAAGGTGCGGCACTGGGTTCAGAGTGTCAGGGCTGACTTGGGGGGCAGGGGGAGAAGTGGGGTCACCCTTCCCCACCGGGAGGGCGGCCTTGCTCCAGAGCTGCCTGACATGTGGTGACTTCAGCAGACCTGCAGGGACAAGGCAAGGCACGGGACACGGGTCCGAGCCCAAGGTCAGCTGTGGGACAGGCCATCCTCTAGGAATTTCAAGTGAGAACCAGACGCGATAAAACAGCTCACTTGAATTAAGGATATAGAAGGCTTTTAGTCGAGGCGTGCTTGGTAAATGCCATACAACTGGCTCTCGGTGGGGTGGGGAGAGCCCTGGCGTAGAGTGGGCCTGTGTCCATGGTCCAGGCACCCACAAAGTACATCTACATACATGCGTCCATGCCTACACATGTTTGTCTGTGAATCCACCCAGCATCCGTGCCTACACGTCCTTGTCTGTGAATTCACCCAGCCATCCATGCCTACACACCTTTGTCTGTGAATCCACCCAGCCATCCATGCCTACACACCTTTGTCTGTGAATCCACCCATGCATCCATGTCTATGCGTCTTTGTCTGTGAATCCAGCCAGGCATCTGTGTCTACACATCTTTGTCTGTGAACCCACCCAGGCATCCGTGCCTACGCGTCCTTGTCTGTGAATCCACCCATACATCTGTGTCTATGCGTTTTTGTCTATGAATCCACGTCCACCGGGTTCCAGCTACTGCCGCACCATCCCTGAGTGCAGAGCAGTGAGGAGGACCGCATATCTTCTCTTGCAAGGTGCTCAGCTCTCCAGGGTCCAGGCTGCTGGGAGCCAGCGTGAGGAATCCCGCCCGTGACAAGGTCATGAGGAAGGAAGCCTGACAAAATGCAAAGACGTGATCAGGCTTCAGGGGTTCCCCCTGGAATTTCCTGAGCATCCACCCCCCAAAAACCAAAAATCTGCCAGCCTTTGTACTCTGCTTTTCCACTCTTCTGACACACTCTGGGAAAAGTCAACTCAGGGCTTTAGTCTTCTGCATTTGAAAGGGATGTTTCAGTTAAACCCCCTCTGATAACTCTCTAGCTTGCCTAACAGGTTCCCCAGATCTCTTACAGCTTGTGAATTGCTTACAGCCCCCAACTGCGAGAGGCACAAAGCTTAAAAGCATCTTAAAGAAACAGAGCCTTTTCTAAAGAGTTAAAAATTATATTGGTGACGGGTTTTCACTGTTGACTCAATGATTGCTGCCAGGCCTCCATATTCTTTATCTTTTAGGCACCTGGGAGGACGTTAATCAATGTAAACGGGATATGGGAAAAGATATATAGTAGTTTTGATGTTGGCAACACTAGACTTTTGAGTTAATTACTTTTCTTTGTTATATATCACTGCACTTTTCTTGTGTCCTTGCTATGTAAGAATGTAACTTTATTTAGTGCTTTCTGAGAGTGGCACCAGACTTTGGGAAGATCAACACAAATAAGTCTTCTGGTTGACAAACCCTTATCGGAAAAAGGCTGTAAAATGTTAACTGGCCCTTTTTGGCCGGAAGATGATGTAAATTACCTAAGACTTATGTATACAATTAGGTATGCAGAGAGAAAAGCCTGGTTTTGATAAGAGTCTGGGCTGCTGACACTGCATAATTTTGTATTACCCATTGATCTCTAAGTACAATCAAAAAGGTAATAAAAGGACTTTCTAGACAATAGAGGCTGGAGCCAGTCGCTGAACTGGTTTCCCCCGTGTCTCCTCTTTACTCTAATTTCAGGCTGAATTCCCATCTGGAGCGGGGCGGCTCACCATGTCTACTTACTCGTCCTGGCTTCTAAGACCCATGCGAAAAGGAGCCCAAGGTAGGGCACCCTTAGATATTCAAGTGGGCGCTGCGGCCCAATGTAGATGGTGCAAATCTCTTGTCCTGAGATTTTATTGGTCTTCCCCGTAAGCCAGGCTATTCAGCCTCTTTTCTCCACTTAATTTTCCTACTACACTATTTCTTCCTAATCTAATCTTATATTTCTATATTAATAAATAAATAAATCTTTGCTCGCCAATGCCGTCCATGCTTCAAACTCCCTGGATCCACCGGGGCTGGACCCCGGCACCAGGCCAGGGCTCCCTCCTGTCTCAAGGATTTGGGTCTTGACTTTGCCATCAATCATTCCTGTTGTCTTGGTCCTCTTCAGACTTCCCCAGGACCTGCGCTGAGAGAGGGTGAACAGAGCAATTTTGAGGCAGAGCCCGGGGCCCCCGCTGGAGCCCTCCCAACTCATAGGCACCAGCTGTTCACACTCTTGTCCCGTCACGTCCCTTTTCTCTTTGTGAGACACTGTTTTCGATGAGCACACGGGTGTTTTCCAGTGGGTAGCCCTCACATCCGACATGGTCTCAGTAACTGTATCGCCTACCCGTGTGTTGTCTGCAGATGTGTGTGTTGTCTGTTAGCCCTATCGGACTTTATGCTGTTTCCCGGTGGCCCGGTGGTAAAGAATCCGCCTGCCAGCGCAGGAGATGCAGGAGGTGTGGGTCTGACCCCTGAGTTGGGAAGAGCCCCTGGAGAAGAAGATGGCACCCCCTCCAGTATTCCTGCCTGGACAAGCCCATGGAGAGAGGAGCCTGGCGGGCTGTAGTCCATGGGGCCCAAAGAGCTGGGGACACACACACACACACTCGACTTTATGCTTCGTTCCCCAAATGCCGGTCCCCAAACTCAGGAAGGGGTGTGTCAGTTTCACGGCCGTTCTTAGGAAACAGCAGTTCGTGCCACTTGAGTCACAAAACCCAGGACCACAGAGAAGCCACAGATGCGATGGGAACAGCTCGGGGCAGGCTGGACGCCTTCGGCGTGTTTCTAGGCTGGGAGGCAGCAGGACAGATGGCGCCTGGGTGAGGGGGGGAGCGAGGGGAGCCACTGGACCCTGGGCGCAGGAGACAGAGGCGGCGACCCTGGCCTGCGCGGAGCCCTACTGTCCCGAGCCCTGGGTAAGAGTGGGGAGGGAGCAGCTGATCTGCACCAGTGTGATTTGTCCGGAGAAGAACCACCCGTGGCTGCTGCTTCTCCCCCGCAGCTCAGGGCCCGCAGGCTCTGAAGCCCGGCTCTGTGTGTGTCTGCTGAAAGGCGGGCTTGCTGTCGCCGAGGCCGGGTCCTCTGCCACATTTGGATGATGTCCACACCCACGGGGCAGCGCGCTCCAAGCCACGACCCCGGTCCTCCTCCTGCAGGGAACGTGGAGCCCGCCCTCCTCGCAGGCAGCCCTGCCGCGCCCCCGCCTCCACCGCCTCCCCTGTAATTGGCCACCGCTGCTCCCAGCGCAGTGGGAGCTCCATGCTCCGGCTCCACTCCACTCCTCCAGGAGTATTTTTAGCGCTTCTCCTGCCAACCCCAGTCACAGCCCTGCAGCACGGGCTTGCCTGCAAGAGCACTTTGAACACCCTGCTGTTAAATGTCCTCTGCGCTGATGGGGAGCTAGGCGGGGAGCTGGATGGAGCTGCGGAGGCAGCAGGCACCCCGGAGCAGGCTGTGCTAGAGGTCAACATCACTGTGCCCTGGGGGTGTGCCGGGGCCGCGCTCATGGGCAGCGGTTCCACTGCAGTCTGACCCCATCCTGGGGACAGGCCCGCAGCCCTTGGCGCCCCCCGCCCATTAAGCCTGGCGCCCCCTCCTCACCCCACAGACAGGCTGCCTCCGCCCCCACCTCCGTGAGTCCAGAGAGCGTGTCCTTCCTGCAGCCGGGTGGGCCATGCACGTCAGCCCCTGCAGTCTGCGTCCACGGCAGGTTCCTGGGCGGACGCTGGGCACACAGGAGAGACAGAGCTGCGGCTTGGGGCCTCCCTGCTCCCCCATCCTCCTCCCAGCCTTTCCCACTCCTGGCTGGAGCAGTTACGTCAACTAAGAGCTGTGTTAGCAACCCCGGCGCTGTGGTGGCCTTACTGTAACAGCGGCTTGGCGTTGCCCTCCTGCACAGTCCCGGACGTGAGGCGTCTCACGGGTGAGGCGGGAGCCTGCTCTCTGCACCGTGTCCAGGGTGCCCTGGCTGGAGCTCTGGCCCCCGGCCCGGCCCCCAGGGAATATATGAATGTGTTAGTTGCTCATCGTGTACGAGTTTTTGTGACCCTTTAGACTGTAGCCCATCAGGCTCCTCTGTCCACAGGAGTTTTCAGGCAAGAATACTGGAGTGGGTTGCCATTTCCTCCTCCAGGGGATCTTCCCCACCCAGGGATCGAGCTAGGGTCTCTTGTATTGAAGGCAGACTCTGAGCCCCCAGAGAGGCTCAAAACAAAGGCTGCCGGAGGCCCAGGGAGAAACTGGGGTGTGTTGGATGAGTGCCAGGCCCGTCTCTCAGACTCTTCCCGGATTTATGCAGGAAAACGGAGATGCTTTAGGGTCCCCATTCCCACCTGGGATGGGAAGCATTGATCTAAATCTTAAGTGTCCCCAAACCTGGCCCCTCTTGCTCAATCAGTGGGAAAACATCCGTCACCCAGCTGGCCCACAGCATCCTCAGCTCCTCCCTACCTCCCATGTTGCCTTCTTGCCTCCACCCCACCCCACCCCGCCAGGCGGTGCACCGCTGCGGGCTTCCCCACAGCTCTGCCTGCTCGCCCTCTGTGGAGCCCTGGTCCACGTGGTGCCGGCGTCAGGGCCCTGGGTCTGCCTCCCCCCCGGACGTAAGCCTTCAGGACAGGCAGCCTCCTGCTTAGCTCTGAGATCTAGCACGGTGCATACAGCTGGTGCCCAGTGAGTGCTCCTTAAACTGACCCCAGTTACAGCCTCGAGGGCAGCCGCACACACGGAGCTGGAGGTGAAGACGCCCTCTCTGCCTCACGGCTTTGGGAAGAAGTTCTCGGGAAGGGGGACGGTGGTGCCTGGCTCACCACTTCACCTCTCAGCAGAAATTCTGAGGTTCAAGCCCCTCCGATTCTGAACGTGTCTCCAGACCAGACCCTCCCCGAAGGCAGAGGACCTTGCTGGTCCTCTCTCTGTCCTGAGTGGCTGAGAGGCCTCAGGGCCCAGCAAGGTGTCCTGGCAGGCTGGGGTTCTTGACTTGACGGTCTTCTGAGCTCTGAGGAAGACCCGACCCAACAGTGTCATTGGAAACTGCTCCGTGAGCCGTGCTCAGGGACCGTCGGGGCGACCTGCCGCCCGGGTCAGAGGCCGCCTTCTCCTCGGGGCAGCGAGGCGGAGGGAGCGACAGCCTCACGTCAGATGTCGGTTCCAGAAGAAGCCAAGTCTGGTTGGGCAAGCCCCTCCCACTTCCCAGCCCAGGTTGGACGGGACCAAGAGCGTCTCCTGTGCGGGTTCTCAGCCCCACGCACAGGGTCCTTTTCAGGAAGTCTGAGGGTGACGTTGTGCTGGCGGGTCTCAGGGCTGCAGACCCAGCTCCACACGGTCCTCTGACCACTGCCTCCCTGGGCGAAGGGCCGGTCCTCGTTACAGCCAGAGGGGGACGTCAGGGAGGGCCCTCCCGCCTGCACTGAGGGGCTGGGACGGCTGTCTCTCCTCAGGGCTCGTCGGGGACGACGCTGACCACCCTCCACCTAGAACACGGGGCACGCCTTCCCCACCTGACTCCTCTTCACTTGCTAGCNCCCCTCCCCTTCTCTCCTCTCCCCTTCCCCACGTTCCCCGAGGGAGGGGTCTGGAGCAGGCTCCCGGCCAAGTTTGCGCTTCACGCCAGGTCTCCGCTTGGTGACCTGCTCATCTCGGTGCAGTGATTACACAGCCCACAGTGCAGTGGTGGGAACGCCTCCTGAGAAAGTGAGCTGTAATTTATACGAGGGCTCTTGCTGCCAACAGCAGTAATTTGAGCATGAAATGTTCCTTTTCTCTGTAAAGGTTTTAGGGCATTCTCCCTCTGCTGGGGTCCTTCTGAAGAAGCTCCGTCCTGCTCTGACAGTTGTTGCCACAATAGTAATGATGCTCCCGATGCTCGGGGCCCAGCCCTGTAACCGGACACGGCCTGTGCACACGTCCCCCCGGCCGTGCAGCGTGACCCTGAGGTCTCAGCTTTCGTGGACTTTGCAGAGTGTTATCTGTTGGGCTTCCGGCTGCACTTGTTAGCTTGATTTGCGCTAAAAGTGAGCACCTGCCTGCTACAATTTACCAGTCCTTCAGCCCCTGGGGCCACAAAGGCTGGAATATGGAATCCGTAAGGGTGCGAAGTCAGAGCAAATGCACTTAGCAAAACTAGAAAATCTGCCACCTGGATCTGCTCCGTCTGATCAGGGAGAAGTTGCCGTGAGAATGTTTGCCTGGTGCGTGCGTCCCCTGGGGCGGCCCAGAGTCTGCTCCCGGACGCCCCCCAACCAGCACTGTTTCGAATCGGTGCTGACGGTCACACATCCAGCCCGACCGAGACCAGTGAGGGTGCGTCCTCTCGGAAACAAGGGCCCAGGAGCCCCGGGGGCAGGTGTCCTGTGCCCCTCAGCCTGCCTGGCTCCTGCCCCCAAGGCGTCTCTGCATCTGGAGGAAGCACGCCCCCCAGGGCTGCCGGACCCCCAGATCTGTGAAGACCACCAGCCTGTGAAGATCGTGGTCTTTCTCTTTTCTCATCTTTGAATTAACTGCTCTCTCGTCCCTTAAAAATGTCTTCTTCTGCACCGTGTGCCCACGACCCTCGTGCCGCCCCAGCTGCTCAGCCGCCTGGGGGCTCAGGGTCCCCTCTGGCCTCGGCGCCCCAGCGCTCGCTGTTTTAGCTGCATTGTTTTTAACTCTTCACTGACTGGCTCTGGCCTCTCATTGCTGATTTTTAAATTTGCCTGTTTCACCTTCTGACCTCGCTGAGATGTTTCTCTCTAGTTGTGAGTGTTTGCTTCGTTCCGTGAGCTTTTTCTTTTTCTCCTAATTCTCAAAGTTCTTGTTACTCTTTTGTGATTGAAAAAAAAATGCACCTTTTTCTTCTCCTTCTCCCCTGCTTCTATTTCCTCTCATTTCTATTTGTTTTTAATGGCAGCAGGAAGCTGGGCATTAGGTTGGGGAAGGATATAGGGACTGGGGTGCTCACCGTGGAAAGGAGGTTCCGGAAGCCCAGCTCCCCAAGGGCCTTAAGCTGACCTGGGGACCATTGTAAGCGGGATTCTCAGCCCCTTTCCAGGAGCCACGTCCCAACACTCACCCTGGGGAAGTGGCCAGAAGCCCGGGTTTGGCGGCCCTCCTCTGCTCTCCTGACACTCACAGGCAGGCCTCGTGGTCAGCGCAGGACCTGTGGGTTAGGAGGGGCTCACGGCCAGTTCCAGGGACCCCCCCTTCTCTGCAGGGTCATGTCTTTGCCCGTTCTCCACGCCCTCAGCAGCCACGCTCTCGGAGCACAGGCAGGAAGGAGAGCGTGGCCCGATCGTGGTCACTCCACGCAGGGATTTATGCAAACCAACAAGCAGGCGTTAGGAGGGAGCTTCAGGCTCTTAGACCACCAGGCCTCGCTATCCAATTGGCCTTCACGCTGGTTCCGCGCCGACACGCACGCGCAGCCGTGTCCTGCTTGGACCCGCACCTGACTCTGTAGGGCTGCCCTGGGGCCACCCAGGACCACCGAGCCCGCAGACAGAGGAGGCGGCTCCTGCGGCAGGCGGCCAGGTCCTTCCCTGCAGGGCGGGGCCGTGATCCCACGTACGCGCCAGGCCCTGCCTCCCCAGGCCTCAGGTCATCCACATGGAGGGCGCCCCTCCCTCCTCGGAGCACCAGCCCCCCGGACGACAGCGGTGGGTGAGAAACCGGGTCTCCCTGCCCCCAGTGCGCGGAGCCAGGCCCGAGACTCGGCAGCCCTGGCCACCTTCCAGGGACCCAGGTGGGCGCCCCTGGGGATGGGGTTCCCAGGAAGCCTTGGTGTTGGGTGTCCGTTCCCAGGGCCCCAGCCTCTGACGGGTCCCCGCCCCAGCACGGCCATTCAGAGGAGCTGAAATCCATCACACAATGAACCCACATGATACTCCTCTTTGCGGAGACATGAATAAATCATTGTGCCCGGCAGGACCGTGCCCGAGTGGACGGGGAGGCCCCGCTGCACTTTGATGAGCAGCGCTGGGCGGCCGTGCTGGAATGAATGCACCCCTGTCTCTGCCCCCGCGGGCCTGGCACCTGCCGAAACCAGACCTGGGCTGAGGGCATCGCCCAGCTGAGGGCAGATGCCGGGGACAAAGCCCGCCGCTGTTGGAGCCCCTCAGCCGAGCAGGGCCAGGTGGGTGAGGGGGCTAGGGATGCGGAGGCCCCCTCCAGGGACCGGCACCCCACTTCCATGCCCCGTGGGGCTCGTCCCCCGAGGTGGGTGCAGGCCACCCCTTCGGGCTTCTCCTGGTAACCGTCAGTCTCCACTCCTTCCAGGGGACAGAGTGGCCTGATGTCATAACGGGGTCCTGACCCCACTCACCAGGCTGGGTGTTAGGAATGGGCTCTGCTTTGGGGAGGCTCGGGTCCTGGGCTTAACCCTTGGCAGGTTAAATGCCATGAAGAATGATGTCAGCAGTAAACACGGGATGCGTCCTCTGTCAGTCGGTGGTGTCCGACTCTGGGCGGCCCCGTGGACTGCAGCCCACCAGGCTCCTCTGTCCATGGGATTCTCCAGGTGAGAATACTGGACAGGGTTGCCATTTCCTTCTCCAGGGGATCTTCCTGACCCAGGGATCGAACCCAGGTCTCTTGCATCTCCTGCACTGGCAGGAGGGTTCCTCCTCCAGGGGATCTTCCCAACGCAGGGTTGAACCTGATCTCCCAGATTGCAAGCAGATTCCTCACCACCTGAGCCTTCAGGGAACACTCCAAATGCAGGAGGGCAGTCCCACGGACCCTGCCACAGACACCCCTGCCTCTGGCCCCTGGCGGGGCCGATGTTCCACACACCAGGACCCGCACAGGTCCTGCCGGCTGCGTGTGCGTGTCAGCGCGGATCCAGCGTGAAGGCCGATCGGACAGCAAGGCCTGGCAGTCTGAGACCCTGAAGCTCCCTCCTAACGCTGACGGGCTCGTGAGGCGCCCGATGCTGGAACCCACGTGCTGTGCTGGCACATGGCCCGCCTGGGCCGAGTGGACACTGAGCGCGCCCGGCCGCTCTGCTCTGCTTTTCACAGGACGTGAGTCATGCAGACATGGCTGTCCACGCACACGGGGGCCCATCCAGGCAGAAGGGCCGCGCCTCAGAACCACACTCTGGGCATCCCTTTTATAAAGATGCTTTTGAAAAACTTTGTGCCCACTCACCCATATTTTTTAATGCTTTTTTTTTTAATGTGGACCATTTTAAAAATCTTTATTGAATTTGTTACAATATTGTTTCTGTTTTGGGTTTGGGGTTTTTTTTGGCAAAGAGTCACGTGGGAGCTTACCTCCTTGACCAGGAATCGAGCCCACACCCCCTGCGTCGGAAGGTGAGGCCTTAGCCAGTGGACCACCCAGGAAGCCCTCGTCACCCGTGCATCTTTAAGATGGCTTTTAAATTTGTGTGCCATTCATTTAGGAAGATCCCCTGCAGGGGGGCATGGCAACCTACTCTAGTACTCTTGCCTGGAGAATCCCATGGACAGAGGAGCCTGGTGGGCCGCAGTCCCCAGGGCCGCGGAGAGTAGGACACGACGGAGTGGCTTAGAATGCACGCACCGTTCATTTGAAGAGTTGCCCTGGACATGTGTGTGTTGTTCGGTAGAGTTACAGAATTCAGCTTATGCAGCTTATAGCAAGTGTTACAGTTAGCGCACATCAATTAGAAGATCTAGTGCTCCTTGTGAGAACTGTCAGCCCAACCAGAGCCACAGACTGCATGAGTCAGGGAGGCCTGGTCAAGCTGTCATAGCGCACGGCCTGAGTCTCAGCGCCCGCCCAGGAGGCCGCTGGGCTCTGTCTGGCTCCCAGGTAAGGTCATCGGCGCTCAGGGTGCTTGGCTGAGGGGTCCTTGGCTCAGGGTTGCGACCGCCACCTCTGGGATGGGAGGTGCGGTCACCGCAGGATTAACCGCACGTGGCCCCTGTGTGCACCTGCAGTGACCAGACGAGCCGCGTGGCCATCCCTGACCCCAGAGGCGGGCAGGAAGTGACCTCCAGTCACACAGCCGGAAGGAGAAGATCCAAGTCATGTGAGACGTACCTAACAGCTATCAGAAAACCCGCGACGGTCTACAGCCAGCATGCGTTGATATCGACCTGTGGGGTCTTCTCTGAATTCAGCACAGATGCACAGAGGCTCATGACCCACCTTCCATGGTCTGCTCCGCCCCCAGGCCCCCACCCCTCCCCAGCCCTCAGGACCTGCTCCCTCCCGGCTGTGCCAACCAGCCCCCCTCTCTTCAGGGGTGTGCCCAGCCCACGTCCTCTCCAGGGGCCCCCGGCCATGCCTCCATCAGCCCAGTGTTGGCCCCAGCCCTGCTGGGATCTGGAGAAGTTTCCCGCAAACGCCAGCGGTCCCCCAAGGCTGTGTCTGCGTCAGTATTTCCCCAGATGAAGTCGCTCAGGAGGCCCCACGGGGAGTGGACGGGGATCTGGCAGCGAGGGCCGGGATGCTGCAGACCCAGCCCCCAGACGCCCCCGGGCCCCCAGACAGCCCTGAGCTCCTGGAAGCACTCGAAAGCCCCCACCGCCGTCAGGATGGCGACGCAGACACACTGGAAACGTGGGTGCAGCTCCGCCGGGTCACTTCACTCAGAGCCCCCGGATCGCGCTGCGTGGGCGACCCTCGGCGGGCAGGGCCGTCGGTGTCACTCGGGCTGAGCGGGCACGTCGCATCCTGTCACTCGGTCACGTCAAGAATCCGGTCGGCGCTTCAGGCCCTCATTTGCAGGAAAGGATTGTGTCAGCATTTCGCTTCTGAATCCCTATTTTCAATGATTTATAATGAAGCCTCTTCTTAAAATGGTTTCAGCTGTTTGAGCTATATGCAGCCAAGAGAATGGATCCTAGGGCTTTTTTAGCACTCCACTAACTATGAAATTGTTTGATTTTTACAAAACATATTTAGCAAATTGTTAAAAGTATTGGCTAAACACAGCATTTCATAAATGAAATGTTGAAGTGATCAAGACGTTGAACTTTAAAATCATCTGCTTTCACTGAACAGTGCCTTTTTATTACAAAGTTCAATACGAATTTTTAACATAATTTTACACAACATTATAAGCGCGCTTCTCCGTCTTCTAACACCATGCCACTGCACATTCTAATTACCCGATTACGTTCGTTTACGTTAAAATTGTGATGAAATGTAACTCTGTGCTTATTGAGTGACAGTCCTTGGAAACTGCGATCCTCTGTCTGCGGCAGTCCGCAAGGTCAAGAGCAGCCAGCCGTGGGGTGTGTGCAACAGCGTTTAGCAAATCTCATCCAGTAACTTGGTCTCTCAAATACATCTGCAGACAGTGAACTTGTGGTAGGAGTTAGCTCGTAACGAGTGATGTTGTAGAACAAAGATCTTTGTTCCTGGGGTTTTGATCTTTTGGGGTCCTGAGTCACGCAGTAAAATAAGATACTGCTTTGTGTGAAAAATTAGGAAATTTTGATTTGTGTTACGAGGACAGCTACACTATGGAAGTCACCTGCCTGTGTTCAGACCAAGTGCCTTTAAATTCTAAGCCTTTCTTCTCTTGCAACATTTTCTAGTCTTTTTCCAAATTCTATCTCATCTCCTGGCGTCACCATAGCAACCCACCTCCTATGGCAAGCCCAGGGACACTTTCAGATCGGCTCGAAGGGGGAGTCTTAGCCGCAAATTTGGCCTTGAATGACTAATTGTTANGAAGCTCCCTCCTAACGCTGACGGGCTCGTGAGGCGCCCGATGCTGGAACCCACGTGCTGTGCTGGCACATGGCCCGCCTGGGCCGAGTGGACACTGAGCGCGCCCGGCCGCTCTGCTCTGCTTTTCACAGGACGTGAGTCATGCAGACATGGCTGTCCACGCACACGGGGGCCCATCCAGGCAGAAGGGCCGCGCCTCAGAACCACACTCTGGGCATCCCTTTTATAAAGATGCTTTTGAAAAACTTTGTGCCCACTCACCCATATTTTTTAATGCTTTTTTTTTTAATGTGGACCATTTTAAAAATCTTTATTGAATTTGTTACAATATTGTTTCTGTTTTGGGTTTGGGGTTTTTTTTGGCAAAGAGTCACGTGGGAGCTTACCTCCTTGACCAGGAATCGAGCCCACACCCCCTGCGTCGGAAGGTGAGGCCTTAGCCAGTGGACCACCCAGGAAGCCCTCGTCACCCGTGCATCTTTAAGATGGCTTTTAAATTTGTGTGCCATTCATTTAGGAAGATCCCCTGCAGGGGGGCATGGCAACCTACTCTAGTACTCTTGCCTGGAGAATCCCATGGACAGAGGAGCCTGGTGGGCCGCAGTCCCCAGGGCCGCGGAGAGTAGGACACGACGGAGTGGCTTAGAATGCACGCACCGTTCATTTGAAGAGTTGCCCTGGACATGTGTGTGTTGTTCGGTAGAGTTACAGAATTCAGCTTATGCAGCTTATAGCAAGTGTTACAGTTAGCGCACATCAATTAGAAGATCTAGTGCTCCTTGTGAGAACTGTCAGCCCAACCAGAGCCACAGACTGCATGAGTCAGGGAGGCCTGGTCAAGCTGTCATAGCGCACGGCCTGAGTCTCAGCGCCCGCCCAGGAGGCCGCTGGGCTCTGTCTGGCTCCCAGGTAAGGTCATCGGCGCTCAGGGTGCTTGGCTGAGGGGTCCTTGGCTCAGGGTTGCGACCGCCACCTCTGGGATGGGAGGTGCGGTCACCGCAGGATTAACCGCACGTGGCCCCTGTGTGCACCTGCAGTGACCAGACGAGCCGCGTGGCCATCCCTGACCCCAGAGGCGGGCAGGAAGTGACCTCCAGTCACACAGCCGGAAGGAGAAGATCCAAGTCATGTGAGACGTACCTAACAGCTATCAGAAAACCCGCGACGGTCTACAGCCAGCATGCGTTGATATCGACCTGTGGGGTCTTCTCTGAATTCAGCACAGATGCACAGAGGCTCATGACCCACCTTCCATGGTCTGCTCCGCCCCCAGGCCCCCACCCCTCCCCAGCCCTCAGGACCTGCTCCCTCCCGGCTGTGCCAACCAGCCCCCCTCTCTTCAGGGGTGTGCCCAGCCCACGTCCTCTCCAGGGGCCCCCGGCCATGCCTCCATCAGCCCAGTGTTGGCCCCAGCCCTGCTGGGATCTGGAGAAGTTTCCCGCAAACGCCAGCGGTCCCCCAAGGCTGTGTCTGCGTCAGTATTTCCCCAGATGAAGTCGCTCAGGAGGCCCCACGGGGAGTGGACGGGGATCTGGCAGCGAGGGCCGGGATGCTGCAGACCCAGCCCCCAGACGCCCCCGGGCCCCCAGACAGCCCTGAGCTCCTGGAAGCACTCGAAAGCCCCCACCGCCGTCAGGATGGCGACGCAGACACACTGGAAACGTGGGTGCAGCTCCGCCGGGTCACTTCACTCAGAGCCCCCGGATCGCGCTGCGTGGGCGACCCTCGGCGGGCAGGGCCGTCGGTGTCACTCGGGCTGAGCGGGCACGTCGCATCCTGTCACTCGGTCACGTCAAGAATCCGGTCGGCGCTTCAGGCCCTCATTTGCAGGAAAGGATTGTGTCAGCATTTCGCTTCTGAATCCCTATTTTCAATGATTTATAATGAAGCCTCTTCTTAAAATGGTTTCAGCTGTTTGAGCTATATGCAGCCAAGAGAATGGATCCTAGGGCTTTTTTAGCACTCCACTAACTATGAAATTGTTTGATTTTTACAAAACATATTTAGCAAATTGTTAAAAGTATTGGCTAAACACAGCATTTCATAAATGAAATGTTGAAGTGATCAAGACGTTGAACTTTAAAATCATCTGCTTTCACTGAACAGTGCCTTTTTATTACAAAGTTCAATACGAATTTTTAACATAATTTTACACAACATTATAAGCGCGCTTCTCCGTCTTCTAACACCATGCCACTGCACATTCTAATTACCCGATTACGTTCGTTTACGTTAAAATTGTGATGAAATGTAACTCTGTGCTTATTGAGTGACAGTCCTTGGAAACTGCGATCCTCTGTCTGCGGCAGTCCGCAAGGTCAAGAGCAGCCAGCCGTGGGGTGTGTGCAACAGCGTTTAGCAAATCTCATCCAGTAACTTGGTCTCTCAAATACATCTGCAGACAGTGAACTTGTGGTAGGAGTTAGCTCGTAACGAGTGATGTTGTAGAACAAAGATCTTTGTTCCTGGGGTTTTGATCTTTTGGGGTCCTGAGTCACGCAGTAAAATAAGATACTGCTTTGTGTGAAAAATTAGGAAATTTTGATTTGTGTTACGAGGACAGCTACACTATGGAAGTCACCTGCCTGTGTTCAGACCAAGTGCCTTTAAATTCTAAGCCTTTCTTCTCTTGCAACATTTTCTAGTCTTTTTCCAAATTCTATCTCATCTCCTGGCGTCACCATAGCAACCCACCTCCTATGGCAAGCCCAGGGACACTTTCAGATCGGCTCGAAGGGGGAGTCTTAGCCGCAAATTTGGCCTTGAATGACTAATTGTTATCTGCTTTTTGTGGGCACTTAGCCTCATGTGACACTTCAGCAGCCAAATATGTGCAGTAAAAGGCTTCTCGGTGGATTTCAGCTGCCCTTGACATCTTGATACCAAAGATGTGTCTGAATCCTCCCCTGTGGCAGCACAGAAAGATCAGGAAAAACCGGAACCGCCTTTGTCTTGCGTGTGCTCCAGAGGGAGGTGGGCGGCGACCTGGCTGAGACTAGGCAGGAAGGCCCGGCCGGCCCGGAGCAAGCCTCACCTGCGTGAGTCTCTGCAGAGACTGCCCGGGGCAACCAGAGCCCCTCTGGTCACCGTGATTGTTTAAAAACAGAAGGGAAGCGTTCCCCATGAGGGGAGGCCGGCGGGGGTGTCCTAGCGGTGCGCACACCCGCGAGTGGCGAGTGCCGGAGCCTTGCAGGCGGACGTGCGGAAACGCAGCCACGGCCGCACCACCTCAGCCTCTGGTTCTCTGGGTCAGGGGTGGCGGCCAAGGACCCCGTTTCTAACCGGCGCCCTGGGGGAGCTGGTCCACCGGCCTGGATGGAGCCTCACCCTCTGGAGGCTCAGGGGCACAGTGTAGAGGCCCCAGGACAGAATCCGGCCCGCCTCCGCACCAGGCCCTCTGTCTGAAATCTCTGGCCAGGCCACGGCCCCTGCCGCCAGGGCGGGGTGCCCACTTCCCATTTCACTGCCCCCCATTGCGGCTTCTAGTTTAGGAAGAGCAGGGTGGCCACCACTCTCGAGAAAGGAAGAAAGAGACATCTCTGAAGCCAGTTTACAAAACAACGGCCAGGGATCCCTGGACGGGAGGTGAGTCCAGTTGGTACCCTCCTCCTTACTGACTCAGGGCCTGTGACCCAGCAAAGACTTTTAAAGCCAGGTAAGACCTTTCCTCGGGAATGCACACGCCAGAGACTTCCACGCCCATCCTGAGCTTGGAAATGTGGCAGAGATGTACACTTGGGGGATACTGTTTTCAAGCATAAATGCTTTTATGTAACTATCACAGATACAGGAGAGGAAATGGTTACACTGTCCTCATATTTCATTCCGGAATAGATGTTGTGGAATTGCTCTGTTCTTAAGCTCAGACAGGCAAGGTTCTCTTAACTCAAAGGCATGTTGCTGGAATTAAAAATGAGCCAAAGATGCAGCCATAAAAAAAGGCATATTTCTGGAGGCGGAGGGGGTGAACTTGGGAGACGATTCTCCTATTAGAGAGCCATAAGCGCTGTTTAGATTTTCACGTTGGAAAGGGGCAGAGAAAGCATCCAGAAATTCTGTTTTGGAAGCAAGTGATGTGTGATACTACTAATTAAAAGCAAAAACAAAAACCTGTTTCTCTACTACCACTGGAATGTCTGGTTCCTTTTCCACGTTACTCCCGCAGACGTGCTGGGGGCTGGGGTCTGTGGCGTCGCCGGGCCTCCGTGGTTCTGGCCTGTTCCACACAGTTTGCTCAGCAGGGCTGTTCTTACCTCGGAGATCAGCAAGGAAACCTGAGGGCTAGCACTTTCCACCAAACAGCCGCTGCTGAGGCCTCCCTTGGTCGTTGGACTTCACAGCCTTGTCCTTCAAGAACGTCATCTTTATTTTTACTGTGTTTCGGGGGCAATCATGCTGGTCACTCACTTGTTCCGCATTTGCTGAGCACCCAGCATGGACTAGACACCGAGGATGGACTATTAGTAAGTCGACTATCAGAGACAGGAGAGAGAGGAGGACGGGGACCCAGGCTGAAGTCCCCAAGACTCAGACTCTCTTAAGGGGAGAGGCCTGTGACGGGAGCGGGCAGTGGTCACGGCGACCTGCGCGCCAGGGCAGGCTCCGGGCGGCCGGTTCCAGCGGGCGGGTGGCTGGAAGCAGGACCTCGGTCCCTGACTTCCCTGAAGGAGGCATCCAGCAGAGAGAGGACGGCTGTGAAATAGAGGCAGGGCTTCGGTGATGCGAGACGGGTGAGGGCAGCGCGGGGGCGAGCTCGGCAGGAGTGCCGTGCGGTCCGGGCGGCTCAGGTTGCCTCCGCGGGGTCAGTTTTCCAGGTGGTCTCTGGACAGGGTCTTGCTTGTGCCCAAGTCTGACTCGGGGGCCCTCCTGGTGTGCGAGTGACTCTCTCAGCCAAGACGGATTCCAGCGAGAGCATCTAGGGGCTGGCAGGACCTGTTATGGGCGGGCGCCTCCTCCCTCCCGGGGCCTCCCCTCCCCTGCGGACCTCCCCTGTGAGCATCGGCGGGAGTCGCGGGGACCACAGGGCGAGGAGGTGCGGCCGCCCTGACCTTCACCCGGTCAGTGTCTCATCCTGAAGCCTCGGCAGGAGCCCCATCATAGCCGCTCAGCCTCAACCCGACATGAATCTCATGGTGGCATCCTCACCGCCTCCCTGGTAGGCTGAGCCGCGAACAGCCCACGTCACAGGCGGGAGAGTGGGGCTCCGAGACCCCCAGCAGCTCCCCTGAGGTCACACAGCTCCTGATGTGACTGGCGCGTCGTCGCAGGACCGTCCGATCACGCGGGTCGTCCGCTCGCCTCTCTGTGACGCCGGCTTCACAGGCGGATTCCTCCCGGGAGCACGTGTAAGCAGGAGGAACCCGGGCTCCCGGGAGAGACCCCTCCCTCTGGGAAGGAGCTGCAGCGGCCCACCCACAGCCTCTCCTCGCGAAGGCCTCCCCGGCCTCGGCTCCCAGGTGGACGGGGCACGGCCGGGCTTCCCGGCGTGACGGTGCCCCTCCCACCGCGGGCCGCAGGCACCCCGCCTCCCTGCCCGTCACACGGAAGCATCTGAGATGAGATGCCGATGCTTCCGCAGGTGCAGGAGGAAAAGAGGCGCTGAGCTTCCGAAGAAGTCAGATGGCATTGTACGGCAAGCAGAAGGCAGGCGGCTGATTTCAAAGCCCAAAATCAGGTCCTTTTATTTGTATAGAATGTATCCATTTGGAAGGCACGGTCTGAAATTGCTGGGTATAGAATCCGCCACGTTTGATTGTAGTATGATGTTCCAGGCAGCAGCATCCAGATCCCAGCCCGGGGGGACGCGCTCACGCCCAGGTCCGTCTCTCCTGGAACCGTCACCCGGTGCCCTGGGAGCCCCTGCCCCTCACACGTGACTCAGGCTCTCGGACGCTCGGCTTTCCCGAGGCATCGAGCCGCCTGCCGCGGGCTGTGTCCTGTGACTCCGGGTGGGTTTTCTGAGTGCTTTCACTTTCTTATTGATTTCTGCTTAAACGTCCATAAACAAAATAGGGCAAATAGTCCTAGATTACAGCATCCGCCTCATCTCCCTCCAGCCCTAAGCCAGCGCTCTAAACGATGGCTGATCCGCTGGGAAGCAGAGGAGAGAAAAGCTCTGTGGTCAAACCCTCTCAAAGGCACGCCCGCGTCACGGTCCAGCTGCTGGCCGGGCCCCTCGCCGCCCACAGCCCTTCACGAAGGACGGGCTCTCCTCCCACGGCCCAGGAGAGCACACGCCAGGGGTGGCTCTGGAGGGACGAGCAGGAGCTGGGGCGTCACTCCCGGGGCAGCGGAGGAACGTCTCAGGAGAGACTCGGCGTGGGAGGCCCCAGCACGAAGCAGGAGGACCAGTCCCTTCCAGCGGCCAAGGGTCAGTGTGTCAGCCCCCAGGCCGAGGGTCAGGGGTCAGCCCCCAGGCCCAGTGGGTCAGCCCCCAGGCCAAGGGTCAGTGTGTCAGCCCCCAGGCTAAGGGTCAGGGGTCAGCCCCCAGGACAGTGGGTCAGCCCCCAGGCCGAGGGTCAGGGGTCAGCTTCCAGGCCGAGGGTCAGGGGTCAGCCCCCAGGCCGAGGGCTCTGGCTGTGGCAGCCTCTGCTCTAGGACCGGCGGGAGCTGGTGTCTGTGGTCTGCCGGCCGCTCCAGCTGTGGCCAGGGTTCACTCAGCTTAATCTCAGATGCAGCGTCTACACCACCCCGAGGGCCGCTTGTGGTCCCAGAGCAGGTCACAGGGGGGGTCCTTCAGCCCAGAGGTTATTTCCCTTTCCTGCTTTGCTGCCATTTCCGAGTTGGCAGGGGCATCAGGCATCAGGGGAGGGAGGAAGAAAGAACCAGGGAGGGAGGGAAAGCGGAAGGAAGGCAGATCCTTCCCTGCATCTTTCTGTCACTGAAATAAATGAGGCGGGAAGGAGGGCCACACTGGGGAAGGCCCGCACGTTCACGCACCAGCAGGCGCGTTCCCGTTTCACGGGCACACGTGACTCTGGTGAAGCACAGTCCAGGGTGCTGAACGGAGCTCCGACGCCCAGTCTTGTCCCCCTCAGCCGTGACCCCCGCCCCAGGCGTGGGCCTCTCCTGCGCGTTGCAGCCGCTCTGTGACGCAAACACTCTCGTAGGTTTTGCGGACAGAGAAGAGCTGGGTTTTCGGAGCCTCAGGTGAGTCACAGAGCTGAGTGTTCTGCACTTATAGAACTGTGCCCACTCCAGCGTTCTTGGGCTTCCCTGGCGGCTCAGCTGGTAAAGAATCCACCTGCAATGCGGGAGACCTTGGTTCAATCCCTGGATCGGGAAGATCCCCCTGGAGAAGGGAAAGGCTACCCACTCCAGTGTTCTGGCCTGGAGAATCCCATGGACTGTGAAGCCCAGGGGGTAGCAAAGAGTTGGACACGACTGAGCGGCTTTCACTTCCCTCACCACTGCCGGTAGACCTTCCCTGCTGGCTCGGGTCCTGGGTCATCACCGCTGATCGCTTCATGCAAATGCTTTTGGTCTTTTTTCCTACTTACTTATCACCCTATCTGACCATTTCTTAAACAAAAATGGAGTCACATTCTTTATCCAGTTTTCCAACTTGATGTTTTGCTTAACAACAAATCGTGTCTTTCCCTGTCAGCACAAATGGACCCACTTTACTCTTTTCAATAGACGCATCCTATTTCCTTGTACAAATGGTTTTGTTGTTTATTTTTAACCAATCTGTTGCTGAGGGACATTTGAGTTCCCTTCAGCTCTTCTCTGCACTAAGCCATTCCCAGTTTTGCAGACAGTGCCACGCGCCGTTCCGGCAGGGCAGTGCGCTCGTGGAGCGTCTGCAGTGAAAGCGAGGAGCGGGAGCAGAGAGCGCGACGTGACTGCCCAGCTGGGCCGGGTGTCCTGGCCCGGCCCTCGCTGCCAGGGGCCCCGTCCTCTGAGGAGGCGCCTCCGTGTCTGGGGTCCTGGGGGCCAGCCGGGCCCTCGTCACACCCGCGGAGGTCCTGGGCCTCCTGACCCGAGCGCAGAGCATATACCCCAAGTTCAGCCCTGGGCTCCTGGACGAGCCAGCAGGCTCTGTGCCCCAGTCTCTGACTCCGGCTCAGCTCTGCGTCTTTTCTGTGGGGGGATAGTGGGGAAATGGAGAGTCTAAGCGTTCCTTAATCCTATCAGTTGCAGCTCACGTTCCCTCAGTTGTGTGTCTGGAGGGCTGAACTTGCCACACCAGGTCAGCGAGTGAGCTGGTGACTGGGGCTTGCCGACTGGACCGCTGAGCGGTCACCCCCGATCTCTGGCACAGCCCCCAACCCGCCCTGGGGGTGGCAGGGGAGGCCCTCCTCCAGCCTTGTGGCCCCTCCTGGACTGCAGACCCCAAGGCCCCAGACCCTGAACAGAGGGCCAGGCGAAGCCCTCGGAAGTAGGCCCTGGAATCCCAGACGCCTGCGAGGCGCCATCTCCCCGGGCCCTTGTGCAGCCCAAATGAATTCAGTGGGTTCCGATCCACAAGTTCCTCAGCAAGGACCTTGCGGGCAGAAAGTGCTGTGAGGTTTTGCTAAACAAGGAAATAAGAGGGAAAGGATTCACAAGCGCCAGACCTTATTCTTCATTTCTAAAGTGGGTTGTATCTGTTTTCCATTCTTTTTTTTTGACATCTCCAGTTGTTTCAGTGAGTATTTAACAGGTGTATTAGATTGAACGCACAGTAGAATTTGCATTAGCCAGAATGATATACCGGAATAGACTATAACTTTAATTGGGGAAAGGATTGAGGCTTTACTGGTGGGACTGGCTATCAGCAGTGATGGAGCAAGAATGAGGCAGTGAGATGGTGTGTGTGTGCGTGGTCGGGTCCGACTCCGCGACCCCATGAACGGCAGCCCACCAGCCTCCTCTGTCCGTGGGCTTCTCCAGGCAAGAATACTTGCCATTTCCTCCTCTGGGGGATCTTCCTGACCCAGGGATCGGACCTGTGTCTCCAGCATCTCCTGCATTCAGTTCAGTTCAGTCGCTCAGTCGTGTCCGACTCT
>SJYH01003469.1:93623-105752 GCA_006408735.1 Sylvicapra grimmia | reverse complement strand
CTCCCTCCCCACCCCACCCCTCTAGGTTGATACAGAGTCCCTGATTGCGTTTCATGAAAGTGAAAGTGAAGGTCGCTCAGTCGTGTCCGACTCATTGTGACCCCACGGCCTATAGAGTCTGCGGAGTTCTCCAGGCGAGAATACTGGAGGGGGGAGCCCTTCCCTCCTCCAGGGGATCTTCCCAACCCAGGGATCGAACCCAGGTCTCCCACATCGCAGGCAGACTCCTTACCAGCTGAGCCACAAGGGAAGCCCAAGAATACTGGAGTGGGTAGCTTATCCCTTCTCCAGTGGATCTTCCCAATCCAGGAATCAAACCAGGGGCTCCCGCATTGCAGGCGGATTCTTTACCAGCTGAGCTATGAGGGAAGCCCTGAGTTTGCTGAGCCATACAGCAAATTCCCCGTTGGCTCTCTATTTTACATATGGTAATGTAAGTTTCTGTGTTACTCTCTCCATGCATCTCACCCTCTCCTCCCCTCTCCCCATGTCCAAAAGTCTATTCTCTATGTCTGTTTCTCCATTGCTGCCCTGTAAATAAATTCTTCAGTACCATTTTTCTAAATTCCATGTATATGTGTGCAGTCAGTTCAGTTCAGTTCAGTCGCTCAGTCGTGTCCGACTCTTTGCGACCACATGAATCGCAGCACGCCAGGCCTCCCTGTCCATCACCATCTCTCGGAGTTCACTCAGACTCACGTTCATCGAGTCGGTGATGCCATCCAGCCATCTCATCCTCGGTCGTCCCCTTCTCCTCCTGCCCCCAATCCCTCCCATCATCAGAGTCTTTTCCAATGAGTCAACTCTTCGCATGAGGTGGCCAAAGTACTCCAGTTTCAGCTTTAGCATCATTCCTTCCAAAGAAATCCCAGGGCTTATCTTCCTCAGAATGGACTGGTTGGATCTCCTTGCAGTCCAAGGGACTCTCAAGAGTCTTCTCCAACACCACAGTTCAAAAGCATCAGTTCTTTGGTGCTCAGCCTTCTTCACAGTCCAACTCTCACATCCGTACATGACCACAGGAAAAACCATAGCCTTGACTAGACGAACCTTAGTCGGCAAAGTAATGTCTCTGCTTTTGAATATGCTGTCTAGGTTGGTCATAACTTTCCTTCCAAGGAGTAAGCTATATGTGTTAGGATACGATATTTATCTTTCTCTTTATGACTGACTTAACTCTATATAGGTTCTAGGTTCATCCACCTCATTAGGACTGACTCAGATATACTCCTTTTTGTTGCTGAGTAATGTTGCTTCGTGTATATGTACCACAGCTTCTTTATCCCTTCATCTGTCGATGGGCATCTAGGTTGCTTCCATGTTCTAACTATTGTAACTAGTGCTGCAGTGAACAATGTGTCTTTTTCAATTTTGGTTTCCTCAGGGTATATGCCTAGGAGTGGGATTGCTGGGTCATATGGTGGTTTTATTCCAAGTTTTTAAAGGAATCTCCATCTCCCATAGTGGCTGTATCAACTTACAGTCCTAGCAACAGTGGAACAGGGTTCCCTTTTCTCCACACCCTCTCCAGCATTTATTGTTTGTGGACTTTTTGATGATGGCCATTCTGACCGGTGTGAGGTGATAGCTCAGAGTAGTTTTGATTTGCATTTCTCTAATAATGAGCGATGTTGAGCGTCTTTTCACGTGTTAGCCGTCTGTATCTCTTCTCTGGAGAAATGTCTGTTCAGGTTTTTTTTTTCCGCTCTTCGATTGGGTTGTTTGTTTTTCTGATGTTGAGTTGTATGAGCTGCTTGTATATTTTGGAAATTAACCGCTTGCCAGTTGTTTCATTTGCGATCATTGTCTCCCCTCTGCGGGTTGTCTATTCGCCTTGCAGATAGCAGAGCGGGTGGGGCAGCAGCCGCCTGCCCGCCCAGCCCCGGCCCCTGGAGCTTCTTCCAAGAGCCCAGGTTGGAGACCGCGTGGCCTGCCCGCCTCGGGCCCCCGGGCACCTCCACACCGTCCTGTGCGACCGTGCAAGTGCCTCACGGTGCAGAGTTGCGGGGTGACCCACTTATTTGAGGAATAGCTGACGTTTGAAGGTTTCCTTACTGCAGGCGGCCACGTGTGTTTGTGTGGGCACGTGCGTGTGCGAGGGAGAGAAGTTCACACCGCTTTTGTTTGCTGTGGTCGGTTCACAGATCTGACTGTGTCTGCAGCCACTGTCCACCCGGTCCTGAATCAGGTGGGTGAAGCCAGCGGGGGCCGGGGGTCCTGCCTGGCCCCAGGCCCCTCAGCCGCCAGCAGCCTTGGCGAGAGCAGACTCTACTGAAGCCCCTCCTCTGGGGGTCACTTTACAGCTGCAGGCCTCAGCTCCGTTTGACACCCCAGCCCATCCTCCGTGTTCTGGTTGAGAAGAGGTGTGAACGGGGGCAGTTAGCACGGCCACCATCAGCGTCCCCACCCGGGACATTGCTGTTCCTCCTGGACGCGCGCTTCGACCCCACGGCCTCCACGGATGTGCTGTGAAATGGCCTCGGTCCGTTCAGCACACACCTGGCGCCACTTGCGAGCGGTCAGAGCGCTGCCCGTGCTGGGAGCCCCGCTGAGTGTCCGCCGCGGCTGGGCTCGAGGACAGCATCCGCGCCGCGAGCCACGCTTGCTGTTACAGATGCTTTCTGACTCTGCATCAGGAACAGGGGCTGCCGGAGCCTACACGGATCCAACTTGTGCTGCATGGTGGGTAGAATAATTGCGTTTTATTGGAAAACATCACACCGTGCCCCACCGGCCAGCCCTTCTCAGGTGATGTGCAAATGTGTCTGCTTCAGAGAAGTCCATAACTCAGTAATCCAAATCTGCAGAAAAAAAATTCAGTGGAGGAGAGGGATGGTTATAATTTTCGATATGCAAACTTTTCTCACCACTTTTCCTTAAAGCATAAGCTTCTCCTTGTGAATTTAAAGTGGGATTGTTACAAGTCTGAAAGGAGCACGTGTGTGTACATTTTCACGTAACTTGTCACCTGCCCACATCCACACGTCAGAAACTCCACAGCCGGAGCTGGGTTATCGGTCCCCCGGGGCACGGCTGTTCCACGCAGGCGCTGGGAGCTTGACGGTGAGCAGGCCTGTCTGTAACAGGAGCGGTGCCTTCGCCAGGGTACCAGGTGTGGCAGGAACGTGAGGAGCACCGGGTGGGGCAGGAGAGAGGCCCACGGGGTGGTGAGGGCCATGGGGTCACCAAGAGGCCTGGGGGGTCAGCCCGAGGGCAGACACGCAGTCTGACGGGAAGGCCCATGGGAGCCACATCCTACAGGGCTGAGCCATGCTCGCCAGGTGGGAAGAGAAACGAGCCTAGAAAGGGGAAGGCCACGAGCAACGTCGGCGACCTTCAGAGAGCAGCAGGGAGACGGAGGACCGTCCAGAGGGCAAAGTGTGGAGGCACCTTGGGAAGGGTTTCCCACGTAGAGACGTGGGTCTGTGGTCTCCGTGCCAGCCGAGGCTTCCTCTGCCTCTCACGACCCGCTCAGCCTTCAGCTGGGGCGGCCCGACCCCCTCCCCCAGGCCCTAGAGGACGGAGCCCCCAGCTCCTGGAGACGGGCCGGCCCCTGCCTCCCCCCCCAGCAGTCCCCTCTGTTGCCTGCCTCGGGCCTCCTGGGTCATCTCCCCAGCGATGCCTGCCCCATCTGTCCCTGGACCAGCCTCGGAGGGGTCCAGCCTGAAATGACGTGGGCTCGGCTCTGGGTCAGGGCCGCCACTGAGCAGGAAGCCACATGCCAGCATCTCTCTTTCAGGAAGACCCGTTTCCCCAGCTGCGATGTAGACGGAGGAGGAGATGCTGGGAACCGGGAGACCATGTGGAGCGGAGAGAAGGGAAGGACCGGGGGGAGCTCAGAGGAAGGAAACCAGGGGAGCAGGAGCGGGCGGGGCGGCCGTGGGGAGACCCTCACCCCCTCCAGGAACCCCTGGGCTCTGCCCTCGGGAGCTGCAGGAGGTGTGGACAGTGTGGACCCTGAGCCCAGAGATGGCGACTTGGGAGCGGGAGCCGTGCCTGGCTTCCCTTCTCCCCCAAACTGGAGTCTGGTCAACCCTGCAGGGGGCAGCGGGGCCAGGGGACAGCGGGGCCAGGGGACAGCAGGTCCAGTGGGCAGCGGGGCCAGGGGTCAGCGGGCCCAGGGGCAGCGGGTCCAGGGGACAGAGGGCCCAAGGGGCAGTGGATTCAGGGGCAGCAGGGCCAGGANAAGAGCTTCAGAAACCTCGAGGGATGGTGACACGCTCAGTGGAGGTGAACAAGATGAGATAAACTGAAACACACCGCCCGTGTTTACACTTCAAGAGGAGGGTCGGGCTGGTGGCTGGGCCCGAGCCTGGAGGAGCAGCCACGTGCCCGATGCATTTGAACTACAAGCGTTCTCAACGTGAACTGCCTTTTTGCTGGGAAACAGCCGCATCTCTCTGCGTGGTTTCCTGGCGTTCTCCTATCGATGCCTCTGTCACCAAGAAGGAGGCGGCACAGGGGTCTGTGGCCCCCACTGATGAGAAGGAGCCTGCAAAGTGGGGCCACCTGCCCCTCTGGCCTCCATGAGGACCCCCGCCCCCAGCTGGAGGTTTGCTCTTAACGGTCCATTCAGGGCCGAGCGACGTCACAGTGGCCGCGGCACACGGCAGGGACAAGGAGAGCCCGCCTCCTGGGAAAACCAAGGGAAGGAAGAGGCCTGGCGCTCAGCGGCTCAGGGAGGGCACCATCCCAGGGATGGGGCTTCAGAACTGATCCAAACCTGGTCCAGACCGACATGGGCCCCCAACGCTGTCCGTTCGGCTTGCCTCGTCATTGCCCTTCAGGAGAGCCTGTGACCGTGGGATGGAACTGGGACACTCAGGGTACAGAGCCAATTCATCAATTAAGCCGAGTATTTCCAATACTCGGGACCCCTCCTCCCAACCTCGGTTCCCACTGGAAAACACGCAGACAAGGAACCCCATCCTCGGGACACACCGAGGATGTTCCTGGGTTTGATTTGTTCCTTTTTTCAAATCCCTATTGTTGTGGGAGTTATTAATTCTCTATTCATTTAATAGCTATGGATCCTGTGTCTGGACGAGCAGATGAAACAGTAAGCAGAGGAGACATCCTGCCCTCCCCTGGGTTATTTATTCACGCAAAATAAACCCATGATAGAGAACAGGATGTGAGCTCAGAGGAGACCCCACATCAGGGGAGGGGACAGGCATGAGCGAGGTGACGCCAGGGTGGGGAGAGGAAGAGATGAGCGCCCCAGGCAGGAGAGAAGTCAGGGCGGCAGGGAGGGCCCCCCAGCAACCGGGGGCATTTTTTCCCCAGTGTTTTATTTTGTCTTTCTGTGTTTTGACTCTTCTCAAAGAGCCTCCCACTTGGTTATTATTTTCAAGTGTACGGGCCCCAGTTCTTAAGTTTTGATTGTGAGTGTCTCTTTGCAACTTGTCTGTGCTTCCCAGGTGGCACTATTGGTAAAGAACCCACCTGGCAATGGAGGAGACGCAAGGGACACAGGTTCAATCCCTGGGTTGGGAAGAACCCCACTCCTGCATTCTTGCCTGGAGAATCCCATGGACAGAGGAGCCTGGAGGGCTACAGTCCATGGGGTCGCACAGAGTTAGACACAATTTAGCGACTAAAAAACAACCATTTTTAACTGTAGGATTCTGTGGCATTAAATACACTCACATTAGAGTTGACCCTGAACATCAACATGGGTTTAAACTGCATGGTCCATTTATATACGGATTTTTTTTTCAAAACTAGTCACAACAGCTCCCCACAACTGGGGCTGGGTTGAATCTGCAGCTGGAGAACCACTCATGTGGAGGACCCGTGTACACAGAGGAGTGACTATAAATTACTCTACGATTTTCTACCCTGTAGGGGGTCAGCGTCCATACTTCCGCTTGGAGTTCAGGGGTCACCTGTACTGGGCAACCATCCACACCATCTACAGAACTTTTCCACCTGCCCAAACTGAAACTCGATGTCCACTCAGCGCTGACCCCAGCCCCTCCTCCCAGCCCTTGGGATCAGCAGCTACTTTCTGCTTTAAGACTTTGCTGACTCCAGGTCCCTCCTACGAGCGCACCCACGTAGCATCTGTCCTTCTGTGACCGGCTTGTTCCACTGAGCGTATTGTGCTCGGGGCTCATCCGTGTTGCGGCCCGTGTCGGGATCTGCACCCTTTCCGTGGCTGAGTAATGCTCCATTGTGTGGGTGGGCCACGGTGTGCTTACCTGTCCCCTGTTGGCGGCCACGTGGGCTGCCTCCGCCTTTTGGCTGGTGTGAGTTTGCTGCTGAACGCGTGGGTGTGCAAACAGGAGACGGTTCCCTTGTGGCGCGCACGTGCCTGCACAGTTGTCGCTGGGGAGCGAGCTCAGCCCCTCCACCCTCAGGCGCTGGCGGTTTCATCCTCGTAGCGGGGAGCCCCGGGATGTGTGACGGAGATCTCAGGGCGGAGGAGCAGGGCCCCGGCGGGGAGTTTGGAGACGCGGCTGAAAGCAGGAGGCGGCGCCGGGGCTGCCGGCGTCTGGGCAGAGCCCTCTGGTTCCCGGCGTCCCCACGCCATGCGGGCATTTGGCTGGCCTTTACGGGGCCTCCATTTGGGATGAGAAGATGGAACCCGAGCTCCGGGGAGAGAGAACCTCCCACGAGGCCCCACGTAGAGGGCGGGGCGGGCCCTCCCTCCCCTCCCCGCAGGGTCTTAGGCCGCCCGTGGGCCCCTGGCCTCCGGTGACTCCCAGACGGGGACCCACAGTGGTCCTTCCTGAGGCTTCGCCGCGCTCTTGTTTTAGACTCAGCCTAGATCGGCGTCTCCCCCGATGCCACACGGCCCATTACACTGTCAGCCCGCGGGGCGCCCTGGGGCAGGACGAGTGTCAACAGAAGGTGAGAGGGGAAGTCAGCCGCCAGGGCTAATTACCCTGCTCACAGTTAATTAAATGCTTGTTAGGAGCAGCGGGGTAGATCCTAATTAAACGTGTCTAATCCCAGTCCCCTGACATTCCCGGACACCAGGCGCCTACCCGGCTGAAGTCACTCTCTCGAGGGCAATAATACCTGTCGGGACACGAGGGGCCGGGGGGGGCGCCCGGCTCCGTGTTTTCTGCCCTCGGTTCCCACGAAGCGCACGCTTGGCGTCAGGGCAATTTACACTCGTTTCCGGGCGGTGACCCCGAATTGTCCCGACAGTTCTGTCGCTTTCCCCTCTTTTTCAAGAGGAGAAGAAGAGGAGCAGAAAGTAACCAGCACTCAGCGGAAGCGGTCAGCAGCGTCCTTCCGCACGGTTTGGGTAACGATCGTGGTTAATGCGTGTTGAGTGTTCTGTCTCTTGTTATGTAGACAAAGCGGTGGCCTTCTCCTTCCAACGCCGATTCCATTTGGGAGCGTGGAGGGAGGGCAGGGCGGCCCTGCCAGCCTGCGGGCACCTGTGCCCAGCCATACCCGCCCCATGGTACCAGGCCCGCCTCCTGCCCTGGGCGTGCGGGCTGGCACCACCCCCTCAAAGTGAGCCAGGACGGGGCGAGCGGGTGGCCGCGGGGGTGCTGCAGACCCCCGACAGTGAGCAGAGAAGGGTGGNCTGTTCATGACAAACCCCTGGTGACTGACGGCTGCGTCCTCCCCAGGAGCCCAGGCAGCGTGCCCAGGGCCGGCGGCTGGTGCTGCAGGGCCAGAGTCCAGAGGAAACCCGCCGCTTGGGTTACAAACGGGCTCGCATATCCATCAGGCAGAAACCCAGACTCAGGATGCAGGAGGCCGAGCTAATTCATGGGTGTTCGCCACGCAGAGCTGCAGTTTGCCCCAGACCTGACCCTCTTTCGGAGGCCCCGTAACGAAAGGGTTAAATCAAGCTGCCCCTTCTTATTTTTCACCTTCTCACCAAACAGCATGAATTAATGAAAAGATGTGAGCACTCAGATCTTTTCTGGCAAGAATGCTTGTTGAAATAATCAATTAACCTTGGAAGATCAAATTGACAGGCCTTAAGTGCAAAGTTATTCAAGATGCCAGATTATCTAGCCAGATGACTGCTTCTGTTGCAAGAAGGCGGTAAGGATGCTTTTGAGAAATTTCAAGGCTTCGAAAAGATTTAATGTTATTTCCCCACAGAATTAATCTGCCCATTAGAACATACTTTAACCTCTCACGAGTAATAACCTGGGATAACTTTAATTTACCTCTTTCCTTTATTCGTACAGTGAAAATGAGCTGAAGACAGCAAACAGATAAATTAGGTTCAAGCTTTTGCCTTCATTTATTTTCAAAAGGGTTTTTTTTTTTTTAATGAAATGAAATCTCAATTTGCATGAGATATTCTAAATTCGTCAAGGTGCCACTCAAACGTCCTTTATCTTGTAATAGTAACTGCACTGGGTTTTGTAGGCTCAGGATGAGAACATTTTATTCAGTAATGCTTCTAGGATGGAAGCTGTCTTTTTCATAACTGGCCAGTCTGATCACTTTTGCAGAAAATAATGGTATGCTGTCTAGCAGGTAAAGACTCCCTGAGAAGTGGCGTCCGTGGGTTTACACGTCACGTGTCCACTCCTGGCCACATGGTGCTATGTCAACTAAAGAAATACCGGCCGTCGCCTTCGAGGCAAAGGCAGTTTTTTCTTGGCGTCGCACTTGAAAAGTGGTGCTAGGAGCAGCCGGTTTTTCTACGGTGTTTATCTTACCCCATTTTCATCATTAGCAAGATGTGAGTATTGCTGTAATTTGGAACAGAGGCTGTGCAGAGGAGAGTGTAATTCCGTCTCGGCGTTCCGCGACCCTGGCCGGCTCCGTGACAGTGTTTGTTCCGTATGAAAGCCGCCTGCTTATTGGTAATTCCTTTAAATAAAGGAATTATTTTCCTAAGCAATTTGTCTTGATTGTGCCACGTTCTAGCTCGCCCCTCCTCGGCTGTGATGACAGAGAAGCTAATCCGCTGGCTTGCCATCTCGCCACACATAAAAGACAAGTGGAAAACGGAACTTCCGAAACGCGAGACTCCTCATTTCTGCGACAAAATGTGAATGAAAATGATGAACTTATTCACGAGAGATGAGGGTTTTGAAGTGAAAGATCTACGGGTGTGAGCATTAAAATATATTAATTTCGTGTGGAGGCAGCGCTCATCACTGTTAGTTGGTCGCTGGGCACGGCGGGCGGGAGCGGGCGGGCTGCGGGCAGACCCCTCCGGAGCCGCCGGGCTGTCGAGCGGGCCCGGCAGGGGAGCAGCTGGTGGGGCTCCAGTCCAGGTGCGGGGGCACCGACCACCTCAGCCCAGGGGTCCCCTCCGTCCGTGGCCCCGAGTCTGTGGGTGCCTTCCAGCAGCCACGCTGTGCGCCCTGTGGGGTGAGCAATTCTCTAGCCAAACCCAGGACTCTCCCACCTCCACGCGGTCGACACGTGGGGGCAGACACCCCCGGTGCTGAGGCGTCCTGCGCATCTTGGGGTGATGAGCGACATCCCTGGCTTCTCCCGCTGACGCCGATAGCGCCCCCTGTCCAGCTGGGACAGTCCAAACTGTCTGCAGATGCTGGCCACCGTCCCCTGGAAAAGGCCAACCGAGGAGCCCCACTGTGCCCCGCTACAACCCGCAACATCCCCGTGCCAGGCTGGGGCCTCCGCAGAGGCTGCCGCACACACAGCTGTGGAGACGCAGGGTCGGCCCCTTGAGTCCATAAACTCCCATCCGAATGGGATGTTTGCAATCATTTGTGTCTTTATGAAAGAGGACGCCTCGAACGCCAGAAGTTCAGGCCCCATGACATCTGGACCCGGACCTGGTGTCAACCCGGTCAGCGTGAGTCAACTCTCTTTACCAGGACCGTGCCCTGCCCTCTGCCCGCCCACCCGTCTCACACTTGGCGGCGTGTGTTGTGACCCCCACAGAAAGAGCTGCCCTGCCCCGTGGACCCCCACACGGCGGGGACCGACGGTCAACACGCGCCCTGGCGTTGCTTCCCGTGCTCACGGGGAGCGTCCACAGTCAGGGGGCTTGGAGCCCTGTTCTCACATGTTTCAGGATTCTGCACAAATACAGGTTGCCGCCTGGAATTGTACACGTGATTTGTCATCAGGTTACCCACAGACCACACATTCCTTAAGGAGTACGGCCAGTCCCGGGCAGTGTGAGGGGTCGGGGGTAGAGCTGAGAAGACGAGCCGTGTGTCTTTGCTACTGAGCCCTGGTCCTGCTGGGAAGACCGAGCTCAGAAACCACCATGAGGCGGACGCATCGTCCTGACGGGACCTCCCCAGGAAAGAGCCCCTTCCCTCCTCAGCCGGTCGCGGTTCCCTGGGGCATCTCCAGCCGTGGGGCTGGCGGGTGGGTGTGCGTCAGCCCCCTCTCACCAGCGCCCATCCAGCAGCTCAGGCCCCCAGCCTCCCAGCCCCCTGACCTGCCCTGTTCACCTGGGACCCCTGCAACCTGGGGAGCACGGCGTGACCACAGGCAGGAGAGACCCCCCCAGAGATTTGGGCCCACAGAAGCGCCTGGGCGCCCTGGGACAGGAGGGCTGAGGCTGTCCCTCTGCGTGTCGGCTTTCTGTTGCCAAAGACGGCTTTTCCACCTGAGATGGGTCCCGGGGCCTGACGCCACCAAAGGGGGTGGGCAGGGGAGCGGAGCAGGCCAGCGCTGGCAGGGGCGGGGGTCACATGTGGGCTTGCACACTCACGCACAAGCGTGCAATTGACAGCTCTGGTGACCACCCAGCTGCACAGACCACGTGTGCAAGCAAAGTGCAGCCCCTCCCCCGCCACCTCCTCTCTGCCCGCACGGCCGACCTTAGAACACTGCCCAGGGAACTGGGCACGCAAACCGTGTCCACAGGCTCCAGGCACACCCCGCAGACAAGCCCTTCCCACCTACAGCCCCCAGAGTCTCCAGGCCAGCGGTCAGCCAGAAATGTACCGTGGGCCACACTGCTGCTGCTCACTCGCTTCGGTCGTGTCCGACTCTGCGCAGCCCCATAGACGGCAGCCCACCAGGCTCCCCCACACGGGTGAGCTTAAGCGTTTCTAGTAATCACTTTTTTTTTTAAGTAAAAACAAGTAATTTTAATAGTATGCTTTATTTAATCCAATATATTAAAAACACATCTTTTTTCAATCCAGCAATCACGCTCCTTGGTTTTTACTCAGATGGGTTGGAACGTTACCGCCACACAAAAACCAATACAGTGTCTATGGCAGCTTCATTCATTGTTACCAAATCTTGGAGGCAACCAAGATGCCCTTCAGTAGGTGACGGATAAATACGCCGGTGCAGCCACATGATGGGAGTTCACTCTGCACAAAAAGAAGTGTGTTTCATTCACAGAAAGGCGTGGAGGAAACGGAAACGCGTGTGACTGAGAGAGAAGGGCCGGTCTGAAAAGGCTACGCACTGCGTGATTCCAGCAGTATGATGTCCTGGGAAAGGCAAAATGCTGGGGACTATGAAAAAGATTGCTGGTGTCCAGGTGTCAGGGCGGAGAGAGACCAGGGAGAGCACGGCAGATCGCAGGGCGATGAGATCCCCCTTCAGGAGACAGCGACGGTGGGGCACGACGTCAGAACTCTCACCAAGAGCGATCTCTGGTGTCAGTGCAGACTCTGGGTGCTGATGACGTGCCTGTCCGTCCGTCAGTCCAGTCGCTCAGTCGTGTCCGGCTCTCTGCGACCCCATGGACTGCAGCACGCCAGGCTTTGCCGTCCTCCACCATCTCCCGGAGCTTGCTCAGAACTCATGTCTAGTGAGTCAGTGACGCCACCCAACCATCTCATCCTCTGTCATCCCCTTCTCCTCCTGCCCCCAATCCTTCCCAGCATCAGGGTCTTTTCAAATGAGTCAGCTCTTCACATGAGGTGGCCAAAGTACTGGAGCTTCAGCTTCAGCATCAGTTCTTCCAATGAATATTCAGGACTGATCTCCTTTAGGATGGACTGGGTGGATCTCCTTGCAGTCCAAGGGACTCTCAAGAGTCTTCTCCAACACCACAGTTCAAAAGCATCAATTCTTCAGCGCTCAGCTTTCTTTATAGTCCAACTCTCACATCCATACATGACCACAGGAAAACCCACAGCCTTGACTGGACGGACCTTTGTTGCCAGGGTAATGTCTCTGCTTTTCAATATGCTGTCTTGGTGGGTCCATCAGTGGTAGCAGGCGCCCCGCTGCAGTGGGGTGCTGGTA
>SJYH01003469.1:53332-69363 GCA_006408735.1 Sylvicapra grimmia | reverse complement strand
TCCAGACGTTTGCCGTTGGGGTAGAGTGAACAGGTGTGCGTAGGTAAATGCCCAGCAGGAGCGTGGTGGAAGGATGGGCCCTTTCATGGTGGCCCTGGGACGGGACAGAGGGGGTGGCGCGGGGCGGGGGGAAGGGAAGAGGCGCCTCCCCCTTTCTCGGGCAGGCTCGGGAAAGCGCGTGTCCACCCATCACGCACATCTCAGTCCCCCCTCTGCCTCCCTGACCAGTCTCAGGACATTAATGCGTGAGCTGTAGAGAGACAGCACTCAGCCCGTGAAAGAGCAGGAAGCGTTTTGCTCAGCAATGATGAATTTCACAGAGAACCTACACTTCTCTGGCGACTTTTCCACAAAGTCGACCAACACCGAGGCGCGCCCCATGACCGTGATGCCAGCGGCCGCGGTTCCAGCCTCTGCTTTATCGGGGAAGTGCTTGGCCGTTTGTTGCTCCTTTGTCCCTGAAATGAGTTGGCAGCCCCCTTGTGTTTCTGACTGTGGGAATCCACCTTGCTGGTGGGCTCGGCAGAGGCAGGGACTGGACCGCCGCGGTACAGAGCCCTGATCACCCAGAGAGCCGGGGACCGTGCAGGGGGCAAGGATGGCCACAGGGAAATCTGGGCTTGGTGTGGACGCCAGGGCCGACCCTGTGGAAGCCTGGGGCAGCTTTCAGGCCCTGGCAGATGCTGGCCCTGCCCTGGGCCTGTTTCACCGAACCCTCCTGCGTGGAGGCCCCACACGCAGAGAAGGCCCCTGGCAGTGCCAACAGGGGGCAGGGAGAGAGCCACAGCTCTGGGTGTGAAGGGCAGTGACTGTCCTGGCCTGGCTGTTGGGGGGAGGGCTTAGGGTGGCCAGGCCTGTGCCCACTGCACTGCTTGCCCCTCACTGAGGGTCTGTCCACCCCCAGCAGGCCCACCTGACTCTCCGAGGTCTCCGCACCTCATCCCGGCCTCAGCCTCCTTTCTTTCCTCCTTCCTTCCCTGGGAGCCCCGTCCTCTGAATACTCCCACTCACTCTCCCGCATCAACCCTTCTCCTGGGGGCCAGCTCCCTGCCCAGAGAGCGGCTCCTGACGTCTGCAGCGGGTCTGGCAGGGCCCAGGCCAGACGCGAGTCCACTGCAGCAGATGCCTGAGGGCTCGCTGCGCCGAGAGCCCATTGCTCTGTCGCGACCTCGGTCCTAGGACTGTCCCGCGGCACCTTGAACAGCCAGGCTCTCACCTGACCTCAACTGCCCGGGACCGCCTAAGCTAGCATCCCCACAAGAAGGCCTGGAAAATACACATTTTCCAAAAGCATCCTTCCCCTGAAGGAGGGCACGTCAGCCCACTCCAGTGTTCCGGCTGGAGAGTCCCACGGACAGAGGGGCCGGGCGGGCTACAGTCCACGGGGTCGCAGAGTCGGATGCGACTGAGCGACTAACACTACTTCAAACGCACGTTTGCTGTTTGTAACAACAGCAGATTTCTAACAAAACCAAGCTTCAGAAAACCCCAATGCTCTCCTTTAATTCTCACCGTGCCTCTCAGTTACTGATGAGGAAACAGGGCCTGGAGGGGGAACGTGCCCGCAGCTAAGCTGCAGAGGCCGCTTCAGACCCTGCGGCGGTGAATGGGGGAGGCGCTGGGGGTCGCAGGAGCTCAGGGTCTCCGGGCAGCCTGGGGTTCCTACTCACACCCACGTCCATCCCTCCTCTTAAGTATCACCATAAAGAGCTGTTTTCCGGAAGATGGTGCCGATGTGCCGGCACAGGGGCGTGTCGCTGTAAGGACCCGGGGTGGGGTGGCGAAGGCCACCCCGCCCTCCTCGAGACCCCCATCCCGTTGCCTGCAGGCTCAGGGGTCTGTGCCCTCAGCGCAGAGCGGCTCTGCAGCGGCTTTCAGGGAAGTCAGTGTCCTTGTATTTCGTGTAAAAGGAAACTGTCATCACGTGTTAAATACATGCTCTTGTTGTTTTTAGTCGCTAAGTCATGTCAGGCCTTTTGTGACCCTACGGACTGTAGCCCACCAGGCCCCTCTGTCCCTGGGATTCTCCAGGCAAGAATACCAGAGCGGATTGCTATTTCCTTCTCCAGGGGATCTTTCTGACCCAAGGGTCAAACCCGCGTCTCCTGTATTGTGGGCAGATTGTTTACCACTGAGCCACCTGGGAAGCCCCAAAACATGTTTATCACTAAATAAAAATAGTTTTTATCTCCGAGCCTGTATTACAGGCAAAAAGTGCGTAAGTAGGAAATGAGCATATCGGTTTTCTGAGAACCAGCACACTAGATGAGAGCGTAACCATTGCTATATGATTGTTTGACGTAGATTCAAAGGTGGAATCACCACAGATGTAATTAGAGTAATTATTAAAGTCTGCATTTAGTCCAGAAGCCCCAGGGAATACTGAGCATTCGTTCATCTGAGCCTGAAATTTTTCTGATGAAAGTCTGAGCTGCCTCCTGAATCACTTGCCTGTCCGCTCTCTAGGGAATGGCGGTTTGGGGGACACCTCCGCCTCAGAGGTAGGGCTTGCTGCTTGCGACACCGTCTAAGAGGAAGCGTTCATCCTGCCAGGATTGTCTTCCTTTGCTTTCACGAGAACCATGTGAATTACCTCCCGAGGCGAGAAGGCTGCAGGCAAAGCATTCTCAGAGACCAGACTCCTGAGCTGCTCATACCCAACATCCTGCAGGTCGATAGCAGAGTTGAAACCCCCAAGGTGAATTTTTATCACCTTCTAGATCCTAAGGTCACTTCTGAGTGACTGTGTCCTGAAAATAACTGATGGAAAAAAATACACGAAACCACAGAGGGCTTTAATTTACTATTGGGCTCAGCCGCTTCAGTCGTGTCTGACTCTTTGCGATCTTGTGGACTGTAGCCCCCCAGGCTCCTCTGTCCATGGGATTTCCCAAGTGAAAATACTGCAGTGGGTTGCCATTTCCTCCTCCAAGGGATCTTCCCGACCCAGGGATCGAACCCACATCTCCTCTGTCTCTTGTACTGGCAGTGGATTCTTTACCACTGAGCTATCCCGGAAGCCAGTGATTCATTATTAGCTTGGTGAGTTCTGATCATCTTGTATAAACCTACCTACTTCATAAAGAAGGCAGCTGTAGCCTTCGTCTTGGATCAGAAAGGACGATGGACTTGCCTCCTGGGGGTCCGTGTCTCTCACTGTGTCCTTCTTCAAGTCTAGGCGAGACTCTGGGGTGAGACCGGATGGGATGGGAGGTCCACGGCCCCAGTCCCGCAGGGGCTGCCCTTCAATACAAAGGGATGACTCAATCAGCAAGTCAATCAGCAAACGTTTACTGAGCCCCTGGGGCCAGAGATGAGAATGCCATGAAAAACCGGAAAAATTGCTGCTGCCCTGCAAAAAAAAAAAAAAAANTGGACTGTAGCCCCCCAGGCTCCTCTGTCCATGGGATTTCCCAAGTGAAAATACTGCAGTGGGTTGCCATTTCCTCCTCCAAGGGATCTTCCCGACCCAGGGATCGAACCCACATCTCCTCTGTCTCTTGTACTGGCAGTGGATTCTTTACCACTGAGCTATCCCGGAAGCCAGTGATTCACTATTAGCTTGGTGAGTTCTGATCATCTTGTATAAACCTACCTACTTCATAAAGAAGGCAGCTGTAGCCTTCGTCTTGGATCAGAAAGGACGATGGACTTGCCTCCTGGGGGTCCGTGTCTCTCACTGTGTCCTTCTTCAAGTCTAGGCGAGACTCTGGGGTGAGACCGGATGGGATGGGAGGTCCACGGCCCCAGTCCCGCAGGGGCTGCCCTTCAATACAAAGGGATGACTCAATCAGCAAGTCAATCAGCAAACGTTTACTGAGCCCCTGGGGCCAGAGATGAGAATGCCATGAAAAACCGGAAAAATTGCTGCTGCCCTGCAAAAAAAAAAAAAAAATCATCATCAGGTGGGAAGCTGGGACAAGCACACAGGTTTTAAAAAACCAAGTTATGTGAAGCAGCGACCGTGAGGACCCCGCGGCTGTGACCCGGCACCACAGACGCCGCTCTGTCCCTCCTTCCCACGCTCCGGCACGCGCACTTCCCCAAGTCGGCTGAACGTTCCACAGATGGTGAGCATTTCCCGGGCTCTCCAGATTCTTGGGATAGAATTCCAGACAACCTGGGCTCCCAGGAGCAGCCTGCCTTTCCAGGGCGCTGTCTTTGAGCTGCGTTTGGGAACACGTGGGCTGGACGCTGTCTTGGGTTGGAAAGATGCAGGAAGGCTGCCCCGTCACAATCGCAAAAGGGCGCCAGCTCCTCCTGCGGTCTGTATCCTTGGAGACTCACCACACCCCTCTGCGGTCGCCACGCGAGTCCAGTAGCACAAGAGACGAGTGGTTCCAGGATGAACTAGCTTCATTTCTGCTGATCACCTTCAAAGGACAAAAAACTACTCAAATACAGTGAGAGAATGAATCGTAACCCCCCTGCTCAGTGAACCTGTTGGTGCTACGTCCTCATCAAGCTTGTCATGAATCTTCTTGTTTTGCACTGATCTGTCCAGTTGTCGGTCACTGTATTCGCTCCACCCCTCGCTGTCGCGTGGCACCACGAAGCACCAGAGACCCACAGATGACTAAGCTTTGCAACTGTCTCCAGAGGACTTGCAGTCCCGCGAGAGTGCTCAGCCAAAGTGCCTCCATCAGAGGCCGACTTGGCTCCAGGGAAGGAAGAGCCCAGGGGGACGCACGGCCAGGTCGGCCCTGGGGGCAGCCTTGACCCCCTCACGTGCAGCGGGCACTGGGGCCAGGGCACTGTCTCCCGGACCACTGCCGTGAGAACCAGCCTTTTTTAAAAGTCAGTATTTTGAACACATTCTTATCCCCCCCCCCACTTTTTTCTCGTTATTTCCCACTTTTCTTCTGTTCTGTTCAAATAGATCTCTACAAAATCACCAGGCACGCCCCCATCCACACGCTCCCAGGCAGCTCTCAGCGCAGCAGCGAGATCCTTCTCATTTCCCCCCATTTCCTGTCATCTCTCACCTTGGTCGATTAACAGCGGATCCTAGCCGCACATAAAGGAAACGCTGGCGCCTTTTAATTCCAATCCCAGTTGATTTGACGTCCAAGTTTATACTGTTATTTTGTAGTTCTAGCGAGGGGGGCGATTGAGATTCAGAAAATTCCATCCGTAGGTGCCACATTTGCATTTCAAGAGTAGTCGTTAGTGAGCAGAGTTTATACGTTCACTCTTGAATGGAAACAGCAGTGGCAGGGGCGGCATTTAAGCCGCTGGTGAGGATGCCCAGGCCGCCTCGCAGCAACCGCCAGGCTTCCAAGGGCAGACAGCGCCTTTCGACCCTAAGCAACATCAAAACATGCCTCGCACCAGACCTCCAATGCCCATTAGTGCTAGGCACTGTTGCCTCAATCATGAGCGGCAGAGCCCTAATTATTAAGGTAATTAGAAGTTATAACACTGGCAATATTAAAGGGAGAACTTCTAGAGCCCATTAACAATGTTACTTTAAGTGATCTGGCTGTGAACTGTTCAAATCTCTAATTACATTACACGTCTATCTTAACGGGTGATGTAATTAAGTGATGGCGAGGGGATTAGCGTATACTCACTGCTGCTGACGCTCCTAAGTACTATTTTCACAGGATCTGGCTGCAGCAACGTCGTTTTGCTTTCTCCCACTTGACCGTACTCAGTGTGCAGCTGAAGGAACCTGACCTTGATGTGTTTACGCGTATTTTACACCCAGATATTTTTCTTCTTTCCTTCCTCTACTGAATGTGTTTCTTTATATTTATGGCAAATACATCTAAACCCAGTTAAAGATAAACCGAGGTGCCTTTAGTTTATACACAAAATATAGATTCTATTTTTTGATACATAAAAACATTTAAATGTTATGCTTATCTCTCCACTACTGAATCAACTGTTCTGGAGATACAGAGCTATAGGAAAACCTTCAATAATTAATAAACCATAGCATTTTTTTTTCTTTTGTGACCCAAGCAATACATTTTATACTGGACCTATCATTATATCTTAGTTTTCTACAATTTCTCATGAAATTTTATTTAAGACTCAGTAAGGTTTGCTTATTTATCATAAGCCATGCATGCATGCTAAGTCACTTCAGTCATGTCCGACTCTTTGCAATCCTATGGACTGTAGCCCGCCAGGCTCCTCTGTCCACAGAATTCTCCAGGCAAGAATAGTGGAGTGGGTTGCTATGCCCTCCTTCAGGGGATCTTCCCGACCCAGGGATCGAACTTGCATCTCTTACACTGGCAGGCAGGTTCTTTACCACGAGTGTCACCTGAGAAACCCCTATTAAGCCGAATTTGACCAAAATGAGTTGGTTTGAGAAACTAGACTTCCAGAAAAGACAATATTTCAAGTTGCCTTCATGGAGAGCTTCATTTTTTATTTTACAAATCATCTTTCATTTAGAAATCACCTACTAATCCGTTATATGCCGATAATGTAAGAATATGGAAAATGATGGATAATGAAGATAATGAAGGATATTGTTTTCATGTAAAGTCAGGCTTCAGGCAGGGAACACTAGGCAGGTGCTCTTCGACAATCTGGAGGGATGGGTGGGGAGGGAGGGAGACGGGAACAGGGAGCAGGAGAGGCGACACAGGGCCACGGGGTGCCTGTGGCCGCTTCAGGCCAATACACGACAAAAACCCTCACGATATCGTAAAGCAATGATCCTCCGATTAAAATAATTAATTTAAAAGCAATAAAGTCCGGCCTCTCCACCCCAGGCACACTGGCTTGGCGTCAACCCTGTAGCTTCTATTTCTTCTTGGACCTGGTGGAGTCCCCTCGTCTTCCTTTCCTGCCTGACCCCAGTTGTTGGTTTCTCCCCCCTGCCCCTGCCTGTGTTCAGGCTGGAGGAGGAGCAGCTGAGCAGGAGGACCAGAGGGTCAACTCCTCCCCACCCGACTGTGTAACTGCGTAGACGCAGAAGCCACCTTGGAGCAACCTGCTCTGGGGCACCCTCTCCCCACCACTAACCCCAAGCTTATTCCCTACTTCTGTGAGTCTGTTTCTGTTTTGTGATATTCATTTGTTTGTTTCATTTTTTAGATTCCACAAATAAGTGATCACATGCGGTATCTGTCTTTCTCTGTCTCGTTTCATTAAGTGCAATACCCTCCACAGCCATCCATGTTATTTCGAAAAGGTTTCATTTGTTATGGCTGAGTAGCACTCCATTCCAACCTGTGCTTCCTCCAGCCCAGCGCTTCTCATGATGTCCTCTGCATATATGTTAAATAAGCAGGGTGACAATATACAGCCTTGACGTACTCCTTTTCCTATTTGGAACCAGTCTGTTGTTCCANGGGAGGAGAAGGGGACGACCGAGGATGAGATGGCTGGATGGCATCATGGACTCGATGGACGTGAGTCTGAGTGAACTCCGGGAGATGGTGATGGACAGGGAGGCCTGGCGTGCTGCGATTCATGGGGTCGCAGAGCGTCGGACACGACTGAGCGACTGCGCTGAGCTGCACTGAGCTGAGTGCTCCCCTGGCACTGAGCTGAGTGCTCCCCTGGACATACACCACATCCTCTTCTTTCGTCTGTGGATGGACACTTAGGTTGCTTCCATATCTTGGCAACTGGAGATAATGCTGCAGTGAACACTGAGGGACGTGTAGGCTTGAATTAGTGTTTCGTTTCCTTCAGGAAAATACCCAGCTGGAACTGCTGGGCCGTGTGGGAACTCCGCGTTTCGTTTTCTGAGGAGCCCTCCACGCCCTTCTCCGCAGTGGGGCACTGACTGGCACTCCCACCAACAGAGCCCGAGCGCTCCCTGTTCTCCACAAGAGACCGAGTTAATTTTGGAGGTTATCCTGCATGGAGCATGTGTTGGATCTTCTTCATAACGCTCACATTGGGTAAGATAGGAGCCCCGGCTAAATTGGATTTTGAAATGAGCTGTCACCAAACTTTTCAGGACTGAATGAATTAAAGTCTCTGTTCCTCGTCCCAGGCGGTGCACAGGCTCTGTGTGCGCACTCACTCTCAGACATCCTTCCAAGAGCAGCACTCGTCTAAACGAGAAAGTGCTCAGAATCACACACACACACACAAACGCCGTAGGGCTTTCCCTGCTGCCTCAGAGGGTAAAGAGTTTGCCTGCCTGTGCAGGAGACCTGGGCTCGATCCTGGGTCAGGAAGATCCCCTGGAGAAGGAGATGGCAGCCCGCTCCAGTGTTCTTGCCTGGAGAGTCCCAGGGACGGGGGAGCCTGGCGGGCTGCAGCCCAGTGTAAAGAGTCCCGACCCAGCGGCTGACACCTGCCTTCCCACGGGGAGCAAAGCCCGCCAGCCCTGACCCAGCGCCCCTCGCAGCCCTGCGCCCTTGCCCTCAGCACGAGGCTGCGCGATGGGGCCGGACGCCTGGGTCAGGCTCCAGGCCGGAAGGAAGGTCTGCAGCTGTCAGCAGCGCTTTGTTACCGAGCACGCCCCTCCACAAGCACATCCCAGCGGGCCTGTGTCTGCGGGCGACGCCCCCCGCGCTGACCGCTCTGTGAGTCTCCTGGCCCGTCCTCCCTGTGTTTGGGAAAACAAGACCTTCTCTCTCTGTGTTTTACTTAATTACAGTCATAGCTACCCAGATCTAAAGTCTTAGATTTCACATGCCCCAAGGTGAGAGGGGAGAAGGAAATAGCAACCCACTCCAGTATTCTTGCCTGGAGAATCCTGTGGATGGAGGAGCCTGGTGAGCTGCCGTCTATGGGATCGCACAGAGTCGGCCACGACTGAAGTGACTTAACATGCATGCGTTGCATTGGAGACGGCAATGGCAGCCCACTCCAGTATTCTTGCCTGGAGAATCCCAGGGACAGAGGAGCCTGGTGGGCTGCCATCTATGGGGTCGCACAGAGTCAGACACGACTGAAGCGACTTAGCAGCAGCAGCAGCAGCAGCAAGGTTAGAGGTCTATTGACAGCATGCTTCTGATAACTTCTAACCTCTGTTTGCTTTAGCTGTGTCAGGATAAAATTATTGTCATTTTTAATCACTCTAAAACATCAGAGAATTAACTTGGAACACATGGGAAGGCTTTGGTGAAAAGGGAAATCCTACGGAGTATACAGAATTTTTGAGCTAAAATTAGCAGAATTATTAACATTTGAAAATTATGAACTCCGCAGGAACACCAAAACATTTTCATTTGAAGAGTGCTCTAAAAGAAACATGTTCTGAAAACATGTGCAGAACCTGGGGCCTGTGCAGTGAATAGAATTCACGTAGAATGAGGGTATTCATGTACTTGAGAGAGTGCCCCACTTTTTTATTGTTTTTTTTTTTCTTTCTTCTAATCAGTGTTGAGTTCAAGTTTTGCTACAACCAAAGTAAAGTCTTGCAAAATTACACACTTCTACAATACTCTTGAACTACCTGTGGGATTTCAAGTGTTTGTTATGGGTATGCATGTCTATATATGTGGATGCTTGTATGCACAATGGAATAATAATTTAATTCACAGAGTTGTGCCTTCAGTTGTAAGAGATTCTAGTTGTTACACATTGTTTTGTTTTGCTAAAAACTGAGAGTTTCAAGGATCTTATTGTTTCAATGAGCCAATGTCTGGAGGCGCTTGTACCCTTTACTGTAAATGAAACCAAGAGCAGGGGGTGACACAGTCTGTCTTACGACCCAGCCTTGTGACTAGTCTGCTGAGCCAGCATCAGGAGATGGGCCAGGGACCACAGGTCGATTCTAGGAACCCAACATCTGTGCAGATAAAGAGCAGAAAAGAGAGTCCTTTTCCCGGAGGGTCTCCTTTTTTACTTGCTTATAGCTCCCAGCCTCCTAACTTGGATGGAACATTATCAAAATCTTTCACTAGACCTAGTTTTAATTTTATCCAATGGGGCCCCTCTAGCCGACGTCCTTGGTGGCCCACCCAAGGCTGAAACTGAGGTGCCCTGACTCTGGTGCTTATGACATATCGAGATGCCGTGCATTTTAAACGTTCTCTTCTGACCTGCAAATGCAGGAACTCGACGCTGGTTCCCAACTAACGTCATCCTTCACCAGCCTCGTTCCGAGAAAGGAGAGCGTGCTTGCAGCACGTTAGGTTTGGGAGGTCACCACACGACGGTCTCTGAGCAGACATTCTTAAATATCTTGGTCCCCAGGGCACAGTGCACTCAGAAAATGCGGAAGACCCGTCTATGTGAGGCACGCCCATAAATACTCATCTCATGGCAAAGCAGCACGGGGACTCTTCAGAAAGTGTTCATTTATTTAAAAATAGCTATACATAACCTTAATAAATAAGCATTACCTTTAAACTTATTCTTTTGAAAAATCTAGCCATATTTTTAAGAGACTAAGAGGCCATTTCGTGGAAAGGGCACATTATTTTGAATCCGGCTTGAGAGAAGAAGGCAGCTTTTCGTGCCTGCTTCAGTATTCAGTCTGTGGGTGTGATTTGGTTGAAGGACCTCATGCCAATTTGTACTTGGAAGAGGGGAGAATGTTTTAATACTCTTAACAAACTGTGGACAGTCTTCTTTGTCACTGCACCAAAATGTGACCTTTAGTATCCTATAGGCTCATTGCACGGACTCTGAAAACATGTCAACAAATACGTTTCGTATTCCATTTTTAAATCCACTGGCTTATCCTGTGTTTGAATGAATCTTGTACCCATTCATGGTTCTGTGACATCACACACTGGCCATTTGGAAAACACTGACCCACGCAGGCACGCAGTTGAGACATTTCTTTAGACTATATTCCAAAATCACTCATTCATATTACCATCCCCTTCAACAGCAAACAGCCTTTGAGAATTAGGAAGCTGTTAGACTCAGGGGCAAGTTTTCACAAACCTGAGTTTCCATTTCAAAAGTCAAATGTGACCATGAGCACTAAAGGGCGCCGACTACTTTCCTTGAGCTGACGGCGCCTCTTTCACTTTCGTCCGACATCCAGTCTTGAGGTCATGGCTCGTCCGTCGGGTTCTTTGGAGTAAAGACAGCGCTTGGTGACGGGGAGGAGTGGCTAGTGTAGCGCTTCCCGGTCACGGCCATGACGTCTTCGCAAGCCCAGCATCATGCTTCCCATCCCCTCACACAGAGCGTGGAGGAGACACACGCTCAAGGGCCAAGAGTTAAAGTAATCACCTTCACAGCATCGTCAAGGCATTTCCCAAGTGTGGCCGGCGTTATTAATTCCTATTATCATATCGCATGAGCACGGGCCTTGAAGCTCCCCGTGACAGTGGGCAGCAAGGGGAACCCCTGCCGTGGCGTGGACCAGACCCCAGCAGTTCAGTCACCTGGGACTCTGCACCTAAGCACTAATATCCACAGGGGCGAGGCCAAGGGCACGGTGGCATCTTCACAAAGACAGAGGGGGCCTTGGGACCTCTGTAAAGGTCTCAGGGTTCCCCAGGTGACTGAGTTCCACATTTTGAAAATTGCTGAATTAGATGATGGGTAAGGGTCAAAACAAAAAGCTAGGAATCTGTGAGGACTCCAGAAACTCATAAAAATAACCCAAGCCAGGCAATGTCTTTTTCTGTCGAAGTAGCCAAAACCTGTGCCTCGCTTGGAGAGCTGTACAGGGAAAGAGCTGGTGTGTTGTTACAAAGAGCAAACTGGCATCCTTGATCTGAGAGACTGCATCTACCAACTTGCAAGTGAAGCTTGAATAAGAATTCAGGGCCTAAACCCGCATCACCGGGCGCTGCTGGCTGGGGAGGCAGCGGGCGTCTCTGCTTGTCCAGGAAAGGCTGAACAAGCTCCTCCTACTTCCACGCTCTTGACACCCCGCCCCCCACCCCGGGCGAGGGGAGGGAAGAGTACATGGATCGCAGTATAATTGGAACTCTGGTGATTTTAATAAAAGCTAACATTCATTAAAAAAAACAGGAGTGGTGCTTGCATCTTACAGAAAGCAGCATGCCTCAACAGAAACCTGCGAAAACATATGAAAAATGCCATATCAGTAAAGTGGGCGAAATTTGTAAAATTTTGTTAGTATGCCGTTTGTATGCAGGCGATCAACATTTCAGACGATAAAAACCTTTTTTTTTTTTAAGCAAAACAAAGACAATAAAAGCTAACAATAGCTAGAGCTGCAGTTAATCTTTAGAATTCAGTTTATGCCTTGGCAGTTTACTCTGGTTTTGGTGAACAGAGATTTTTTTTTTTTTTTGAAAGCTTTTTGGCTTTGATTCAGGCAAAAGCAAAACAAGGCTGAAAATGTACACTATTCTGAGCCCCCAATGGATGCCAGCAACAGCGACTCTCAGCTCATTTGTTTTAAAGGTTGTGTATCTGATTACAAGTGCCTTTAATACACTTTTTTTGAAACAAAATGGGATAGATCTAAAAACGGAAAGTGAATGCATTGCTAATGTGTATTGATATTTTCAGAATATTGACATTTCATAACTAGTTTATACAGAAAATACATTACCAAGTATTTGCAAGGTGTTTTTAAGTCTTGTTTGGACCAGCAGCTGATGACTTTATTACTATCGAATAAGCCATTAAGGGGACTACATAACCGCAATATAATTATTTATTAAACCTTTTACAGTGAAATGAACACTTAGAAAGAGAGAACTGTCTCTACTTTCTCTTAACCAATAATTATAATGTATTTACCATGTGTTTTTTTATGTCACTGATGCATGGTAAATTGTATGTACGGTGGCTTCACATTTTACCCGTAAGGGTGGTTATTTTATAAATGTGCTAAATCTAATTAGAATATGCTCAGCCAAGAACAGCAGCCTCCCACACGAAGTCCCGCCCGCCTGGCCATTTGCTTCCTGATTTCCATCCATGCGCTCCTGGGCGGTGTCCAGTGAGCAGGACTGGGTGGCAGGCTCAGGATAAAGAGAAGCTGCTCCTTCTGGGAAGTTGCAGGTGAGAGCGCTGGCCACCTGCTGCTGTAGGGCCTAACCCCCGCTGGGGCTGCACACCGCCTCATGCCAGCCCCCGCGCCAGCCCTGGACCTGTGGTCTGGCGGACCAACCGCATCTCGGTGAGCTTCTCAAGGTCTTTCCAGCGCCACACACCTGGGAAGACGGCTAGGGAGACGTGTGTGCATTTCAGGATGTGTGTGGTGTGAAGCAAAAGAACACGGGCCATGAGAGGGAAAATGGAAATTTTTGTCAAGAAAACTAAGAAAACCCCCAAGCAGCTACATGGAGTGAATATTTCTGTATCTAAAGCGTTAAGGACCCAAACAACACTTAAAACTAAGTGCGCGCAAAGACGGGTCATCACACAGGTTTGCTGTTGTTAAGAAGAGAGAGACAACTGGACCTGAACATCCGCTCTGCGCGGCTGCACTCGGCTGTGTGACTCGGTGGCAAGTGCTTCACCCCTCTGAGCCTTCGTTTCCCCTTCTGTAGAATGGGCATAATGACAGCGTCTACCTCCCTGGGCTCCTGTGAGGATGAAATGAGTGGCGTGGTCCCTGAGGGGCCTGGGAAACTGCTGTTGCTATTCAGTGGCTAGGTTGTGTCTGACTCTTTGCGACCCTTTGGCCTGCAGCACTCCAGGCTCCCCCGTCCTTCACCGTCTCCCGGAGTTTGCTCAAAGTCCTGGCCACTGAGTGGATGATGCCATTCAATCTTCTCATCCTCTGGTAAACAGTGAGTGCTCAGTAAACGGCAGACACTGTTCTTTTTGCTGCCTTCGGGAAGCATCACGGGTAAACACCGACTCTCGTTTTGTATCAGACTTCTCAGATGGCTCAGCGGTAAAGGACCCACCTGAATGCAGGAGCCGCAGGAAACGGGTTTGATGCCTGGGCTGGGCGGATCCCCTGGAGGAGGGAATGGCCGCCCGCTCCAGTATTCTTGCCTGGAGAATCCGCCAATTTCCCCTGAGCTGGGCGGGCACGGTGGACGCAGGTTCCCCCGCCAGGCTGCTGCTGCTCCAGCTGCTTGGGCCACTGCTCGCCTGGAGACGGATGGCGTGAGACGATGGGTCCAGAGTCCCTCCGTCAGGATGATAGAGCCGGGGCAGAGTGCGGGGACGCGCCCCAGCACTTCACTCCTCAAAGTGGCGTTCAGCACTGTCGGGGGCTTCCTAAGAGCTGGAGAAGAGCACTCAGAGGCCACTGCCACCAGCTGCCGGCGGAAGCGCAAGACAGGTCCTCCCGCCCTACATCCATGTCCCCAAGGGGAAGCACGCCTCGAGAGCCCATAATCGGCCAGGGAGACAGCCCTGGCATGTGGTCCTGGGCACCTCTGTGACCTCGCAGGTCCTTGCTGTCCCCGGTCCCCCATGTTCTCGTTTGTAATGGGAGATGATGTACCCCCTGTAGAGGGGGTCCACATGGGCATCTCTGCCATGGAGAGCTGATGGGAAGGGGAAGATGGGAAGGTGTGCTATTGATGGAAATCCAGTATAGTAAGAAACAGTGAATGTCAGTGACTCTCTTCTGTAAGGATGTGAGCACTTAATGTGACCGTGGGCATGGATGTATGCTAGGTCGTCTCCGTCATACCTGACTCTCTGTGACCCCAGGGACTGTAGCTCACCCGGCTCCTCTGTTCATGGAGATTCTCCAGGCAAGAATACTGGCATGGGTTACATGTCCTTCTCCAGACGATTGAACCCACGTCTCTTATGCCTCCTGCGTTGGCAGATGGGTTCTTTACCACTAGTGCCACCTGGTATCAAGGCAAATTGGAAGTGGTGAAACAGGAGATGGCAAGAGTGAACGTCGACATTCTAGGAATCAGAGAACTAAAATGGACTGGAATGGGTGAATTTAACTCAGATGACCATTATATCTTCTACTGTGGGCAAGAATCCCTTAGAAGAAATGGAGTAGCCATCATGGTCAACAAGAGTCTGAAATGCAGTACTTGGATGCAATCCCAAAAACGACAGAATGATCTCTATTCGTTTCCAAGGCAAACCATTCAAAATCATGGTAGTCCAAGTCTATGCCCCAACCAGTAACGCTGAAGAAGCTGAAGTTGAACAGTTCTATGAAGACCTACAAGACCTTTTAGAACTAACACCCCCAAAAGATGCCCTTTTCATTATAGGGGACTGGAATGCAAAAACAGAAAGTCAGAAACACCTGGAGTAACAGGCAAATTTGGCCTTGGAGTACAGAATGAAGCAGGGCAAAGGCTGATAGAGTTTTGCCAAGAGAATGCACTGGTCATAGCAAATACCCTCTTCCAACAACACAAGAGAAGACTCTACACATGGACATCACCAGATGGCCAAACCAAAATCAGATTGATTATATTCTTTGCAGCCAAAGATGGAGAAGCTCTATATAGTCAACAAAAACAAGACCAAGAGCTTACTGTGGTTCAGATCATGAGCTCCTTATTGCCAAATTCAGACTTAAATTGAAGAAAGGAGGGAAAACCACTATACATTTAAGGTATGACCTAAATCAAATCCCTTATGATTATACAGTGGACGTGAGAAATAGATTTAAGGGGCTAGATCTGATAGACAGAGTGCCTGATGAACTATGGACAGAGGTTCGTGACAGTGTATAGGAGACAGGGATCAAGACCATCTAAAGAAAAAGAACTGTGAAAAAGTAAAATGGCCATCTGAGGAGGCCTTACAAATACCTGTGAAAAGAAGAGAAGCGAAAAGCAAAGGAGAAAAGGAAAGATATACCCATTTGAATGCAGAGTTCCAAAGAATAGCAAGGAGAGATAAGAAAGGCTTCCTCAGTGTTCAGTAAATAGAAGAAAATAACAGAATGGGAAAGATTAGAGATCTCTTCAAGAAAATTAGAGATACCAAGGGAACATTTCATGCAAAGATGGGCTCAATAAAGGACAGGAATGGTGTGGACCTAACAGAAGCAGAAGATATTAAGAAGAGGTGGCAGGAATACACAGAAGAACTGTACAAAAAAGATCTTCACGACCCAGATAATCACGATGGTGTGATCACTCACCTATAGCCAGACATCCTGGAATGTGAAGTCAAGTGGGCCTTAGGAAGCATCACTACGAACAAAGCTAGTGGAGATAATGGAATTCCAGTTGAGCTATTTCAGATCCTGAAAGATGATGCTGTGAAAGTGCTGC
>SJYH01003469.1:22205-46600 GCA_006408735.1 Sylvicapra grimmia | reverse complement strand
TATCTGTGGGTTTCTTGTCCCCAGCGAGACCTCCAGAGCCCAGATTATGGACCTGTAAGCGGCTCTCAGTAAATCTGTGTTCAGTCAATGAGAACCTGAGCTCCTTTCACTCCTACAACCGTCAGCTGAGGACAAGAAATCCACTAAATCCCCAGATCCTAAGCCAGTCTCTTGCTTCTGCTGTGACGCAGACAAGCTTCACTTGTGAGAACATTGGTCACTGCATGTGTCTCAAGCATGGTTTTGTAGGAAAATAAAACACATCTTTTCCCTGTTAAGGAGCTCCATCACAGAGAGGAGAAGACACACCGGCGTGGTGTGTCTACACCTGCAGGCTCACCGCGGCTGCTCTGTGTGGGTCTTTAATTGAGATGAAGGAAATGAAGGCCCGGAGACAGCTGCCTGGCTATAGGTCAAGGGCTACGTAGCCGCAGGGATGGGTGGGCACAGTCAGACACGGAACATTGCCCTCAGCACAGAAATTTCTCCTGAAAGCCCAGCTCTAAACACTTGACCCTGGAATCGTTCTCTGTTTCCAACTATTTGGGGATGAACTGGGGTTAATTAAATAAGACAGAAAGAAAATAATTGACCTTGTTTAAATATCATATTATGGTAACAAGAATTAGCAGATTCATAAAATCATTTCAATAGACCATCTTGCTAGATGCCACAGGAATGTGTGCAGGAAAAGAAACAGAGAAACAAAGCTGCAGAGGCTTTGCACCTTGAGCATCGCCAGTTGGAAAGTACCTTTGATTGTCCCAGAGGGTTGGTGCCAACCTCCTGTTTCCCCCGGGCAGCACTGCAAACCCCGGGAGCCCCCAGTAGGGGAGATCCCCCAGCTGGTGCCCAGACTCAGCCAGGACTTGTTTCCGTGGCCCCGTGATCGCAAGTGCTGGGGAAACAGAGCTGCCGCTGGGCTTTGCGGTGTGCGCGTTGCTTTCCCTAAAGCGTGTGGGGGTGAGCCTGCGACTCTCTGGCTCTCACAGCTTGAAAAGGGAGCTGGAGTCTTGGAAACACGTAGGCTGAGGCCCCCGCTTGTTCCACGGTCATCGCTGGACCATGGGTCAGGGCCTCGAGCCTGCATCCTGGCAGCCCCGAGCCTCTGTCACCACAGCCGAGAGCTGACCCGCCCTCAGTGCGCTTGGCTCCTACGCTGAAACTGGCGACCCAGGGCTGATCTGAAAACTCGTAGGAAGAAAATGCTGAGCAAAGTGATCAAGTGTTCCCGCTCGCGTCTCCACCATGTGCCGGGTTATGCGGTTTGAGTCTGCGGGACGCTGGGTGTGAAACGGTGGAGAAATACACCAATGCCACCCGCGCTGCTCCTCCTGAGGGGCGTGGCCCCCTTCCTGCCCACGCGCGGCCCTCGCCAGGCCCTGGCGTCTCTCCTCCCGGGACGCTCTGACCCATGTGCCCTCTCCCTGCCAGCTGTCGCCACCTGGGCCCGTCACCAGTCCACGCGCTGGAGCCTCGTGCTGTTTCCGGCCATCGAGTCTGCTCTGCAGCAAGAGAAGCTCTTCCGTCCCTACCGGGTCCCGTCGCTGCTTCAACACCCGCCACTGTTTCATAAGGAGCTTTTGCTGATGTCTAAGGTGCATACGGAGAGATTACTGGCTCAAAGGGGACAGCCCGGTCAACTACCAAAAGGTGAATCCTAGGGCCCCCCAACCCCGTCACCAGCCCCAGACTTGGGACCAGAGACGCCCACTCGCTATGCCCTCCTGTCACCCTAACTCCAGACGCTACGGGCTGGCTCACCGGCTTCTAAAGTGAATGCACAGCGTGGGTTCTTTTGATTTTGGCTTATTTGGTTCAAAATGACGTCCAAGAGACTCACTCACGTTGGTGTGTGTCGTAGCGGTTCATTCCATTCCACCCTTTCGCCATTGGCCATGGTCTGATGCACTCAGCACCCAGCTCAGCGAGGGCCTTCATAATATCTGCCAAACGGTTATTGAGTGTTGATAATAATATCTATCACAAGCTTTGCTCAGGACAACGGGATTCTAAAACTCCGAGGCAACGTGCTCATGGCCGTCAGAGCTCTCTTTCCAGAATGATCCAAATGAGCAAGGACTTTAATTCAGATTTCGTTTTAAGGAGAAAATGTGCACATACACGTGTGAGATCACACTTGACCCACGGAGGACTAGGACAGCAAGGAGTGGTGACCGCTTGTGCCTTGTGGCGGCTCCGGGAGCCAGCCTCGGCCTCCTCTTCCCAGGGGGTCTCCCTAGACGTTGGCTTATTTCACTTACTTCAGTGGCTTTAGGCTCCCTGGGAAGAAACATCACCTACTGCACCTGAGCAGCCTTGATGTGGGTGCAAACCTAACCCCGTTGGGCAGAGACGCTGAGCCCAGTGCTTTCTGCCAAGCGTGCTGCCTGCTTTGTGCACAGGCATCAGAAATGGCATTTTGCATAAGTGGTTTTATGTGGGTGGTTATTGAGGAAAAAAAAAAAACCAACTCTCTATCACAGCAGCCCCTCAGTGGGTAATTCACAAGTGCTCACTTCTGCAGAAGAAAATACAAATCTCAAACAAGCTGTGGAAATGCATGGAAACATAGAGCGTAGTTCCTTTGACTAAAACTTCAGCACAGTTACTTGTTGGAAAGAGGATCAGCCTTCTCCTATGTTAATACTGTTAATCTTTTAAGAAGGACCAAATCATTGGTATTCAGAGAGGTAAAATTGTTTATTTTCTTTTCTTGAATCCTTTGAATTTTTTTATGCTGCTGTATCACTTAAAATTTAGTCAAGGTTAGTTTATAAAATTCTGAACTAAGTGGGAATTGACCATGTTGGTGCCTGAATACTGGAAATGCCTACTTCCAGGGGCATTACTGGGGAGCGGGATCCGTGTACCCCCAGCCCAGCCCAGAGCTATCATTTATCCTGACAACTAGAGATTGGCACCTGCGTAAACTTTGTACCCGGGTACGTGTCTCATTGCCGTGATGCAAGGCCCGGCCTGACGGAAAGCAAACGAAGGATAAGAAACACAGAAGTAAACATGAGAGACACAGGGCTTCCACCTCCGTGGTTTTCGTCCACAGTTTGCTCATGATGGTTTTTGGGTTACTGCTCAATTGCCTCCCAGTTCACTAACTCTCTCTTTAGCGCTAATTTATCTTGAATCTACCCAGTGAGCTCTTCATTGAGTTATCATAATTTTTTTTTCTTCTGAATTCTTAAAATTTTTTTTCACTTTTTGTGGCTTCTAATTCCTCCCCATTTTTGAGCTTGGTTTTGTCTCCTAAAAGACAGTAAATACAATTGTGCTAGCCCACGTCTGGGAACTCTGCCATCCGGAGTCACCGTGCCTCCGTTCCTGGTGTCTCCTGTCGGTGATTCTGCTCACTCGTGGTGGTATTTCTGTGGGGTCGGCTTATCTTTGACTGTGTGCTGGGCACAGCGGGGTGTGTGTGTGTGTGTGTAAGTGCTGGAGGAGACCATTTGAGGCCTCGGATAACACCATCTTCCTCTAGGGAAGAACTTTATTTGCTTCTGTAACTCCCTGGGTGGGGGTGGGAGGCAGCAGTCTGGGACACCCTAAACCAGAGGCAAGCTGGAGGTTTTCTGGGCCGCCTCGCTGGTGTGAAAGGGGCTGCAGAGCTGTGGGCAGGTTGCTCACATCACCCTCACTTCTGCGTGAAGCCCGCAGGGGTACCGGCCCCAAGCAGGGGCTCCTTTACAGAGTGTGGTGCGCTGCAGGTTCCAGCATGTTTCCTCGGCTCTGGGAGACCACCAGAAGCAGAGTTCAAGTCTCAGCCCTGGCTTCCCGATCAGCCGCTGCCTGTGAGATCCCAAGAGATCCTTCCTGCCCAGTCTCTATTCCAGCTCCATCTCGGATTTCAGTCCAGTAATCTCTCACTATCTTCTCAATTCTTCGAGGCTTTAAAAAATGGATTTCCCCCAGCTTATTGGGTTATCCTCTGTAAGACATAGCAAGCTATATAGTTGTTATAGCTAATTATGTTAGTTATTATATTTGTTTTTACAACCCTATGACATTGTATTTGCTTTTATAATATCATAATGTTACAGCGAATCATGTAGTCTGCCATTTACTGGAAGTGGCAGTTCTTTCAACGAGAAACTTAACTATAGATAAAGCTGTACTTATACAAATTTCTGTCAGAAGGAAACTTTCTCTCAAAGCCCATCAAAAATGTTCAAAGCGATAGAGGTTCACATGAATTAACTCATTTAGTGTCACTACAATGATCTCCGAGGTTGTGCGATTATCATCCACATTTTTAAGTGAAAGAGGTTGTGGCCCAGAGACAGGGGATGACTTGACTGTGGATAAGCAAGCAGTCAAGGGCACAGCACGACTTAGACCCAGGCCTCCCTGACTTTGAGGCCCATCCTGTGCCTCTGCTTTAGAGTCAGGATTGAAAACTGATACTTTAATCTCTGCTTCATGCAGCAAAAAGGACTTCTTCGGGAGATGAGTGGCACCTGTGAACAGCCAAGAAACCAATGGATAAAATATGCTTTCACTGCATATTTTATACAAATCAGTTCAACCATAAAATCTGACAGCTTGTAAATAATGGCTTAAGAAGCCCAGGAAGAAGAGAGGCCGGATCGATTGAGAGGCCGACTGCCGCTGGTCTTCAGCGGGACCACCACTCTCGGCCTCCCAGCGCGACGGTGGCATTCCGTGGGTACTTACTTCACTGCAAAGCTCCTTTTCCTCTCTCAGTGTCTAGATGACGGAGACTTATAACACAGATGTACACATATTGTAGGAAGCCTGTAAGGTGGAAAACAAGTTTACAGTTTTTGAATCATGAAAGCTAGTTTATATTTTAGTAAGTACAAAGCGGCATGGGATGATAAGTAACTAGATATTAAATAATAAAGTGCTTAGATGCTCTGCTAAGATTTGAAATAATCTAACCCCAAAATAACTCCTGAGTTGTCTTAGATGAATTATAATACACTTTTACTCATTGTTTTAAAATGCAGTACAAAGCAATTTTTTGCGCAGCACACTGCATGTAAAACAAGCTCCAGAAGAGTATCAAACATAATCATTAAAAATCCATGTTAACAGCAGCATCTCGTCTGTTAATCCATGCCATCTGTTTTGAGGACGGACTGCGCATTATCGTTGCTGTTGTTCAGTCGATAAGTCACGGCCAACGACCGCATGGAATGCAGCATGCTAGGCCCCCTGTCCTTCACCGTCTTCCGGAGTCTGCTCAGATTTCTATGCGCTGAGTCAGTGACGCTAGCAAACCATCTCATCCTCTGCTGCCCCCTTCTCCTTTTGCCTTCAGCCTTTCCCAGCATCAGGGTCTTTTCCAGTGAGTTGGCTCTTCGCATCGGGTGATTGCATGAGATCGCCTCAAAGTACTTGACACTGTTTTATCCCATGAAACTCTTCTAGTGAACATCAGCCTAGAGGCAGCCTGAAACCTGTGGCACTTCTTTTGAAGGGGCCCTTTGCAAATGCACATCCTGCTCCAGTAGGTCTGGGATGGGATCCGAGATGCTGCACTTGTAGCGAGCTCCCCCGTGCTGGGGTCAGCGAGTGTTTCATTTAAAGATGCAGAGTTCAGAAAGGCAGCTTTTGAATCACATGTACAAGAGATGAGAAAAATCCAGCAATTCTATCAATAAAAATTTCAAGAATAGCCTAGTTATTTTCAAGCATAAGTAAATTTGTCTACAAAATTTCATAAGGCAAAAATTTTTGCTTAGCCCTGCTCTTTTAAAATTATTTTCTAACATTACAAAATTACTATAAGCTGGCATATGAAACACACTTTTTCAGATTTTTTTTATTGATGAGCAGAGCTTCAACAGTTTTTGGGAGAACATGCCATGGAACCTCAAAGAGAAAACCTGGGTCAGTATATATGTCATCAGAAGATGGGGAGAGGTGTGTGTGTGTGTGTTTGATACCTTCACATTTATAAAGACAGTAAAACAAACCTGTGTCTTTCTGTCAAGTGGCAAAGAAAATAAATAGGAAAAGAATGAAAACTAGATGTCCTCACAGACAGTACTATACTTATCCTAATCGGTAAAAAAATTTTTCTTTTTTCCAAATACTGCTAAGTCGCTTCAGTCGTGTCCGACTCTGTGTGACCCCATAGACGGCAGCCCACCAGGCTCCCCCGTCCCTGGGATTCTCCAGGCAAGAACACTGGAGTGGGGTGCCATTTCCTTCTCCAATGCATGAAAGTGAAAAGTGAAAGTGAAGTCGCTCAGTCCACTCTTAGCGACCCCATGGCCTGCAGCCCACCTGGCTCCTCCGTCCATGGGATTCTCCAGGCAAGAGCACTGGAGTGCGCCACCACTGCCTTCTCCGAATACTAAGCTCAATTAAAATAATTCAACATGCTTTCCTTATTAAGAATGTAATTCACCCAACGTAGAGAACTCATAACTAAACATAGCAAATCGTTCTCTGTCACAGAAAAAAATGCACGGTCAGTATCCAATGAGAAAGAGACGGAAGAAAAGAAAGACAGAAGGAGGGTGAGGAGAGGGAAAGAAAGAAAGAAGAGGCGGGAGGAGGAGGAGGAGGAGAGGAAGGAGGCGGTGGGAGTGAGGAAGGAGGGAGTGGAGACAGGAGTTAGTTCTTCCTCTCAGAAGGAAGCATCTTTACTCATCATTATACACAGAGATCCCGAGTCAAGTAACCATTCCGTTTTAATGTCTCCCCGTGAACCTCTTGCCAGGAGAAATTATCCCAAATGCCCTGTGCAGCATGAAAGATTCCTCAGTTCATGTTGCAGACAAAGCAGGGTTTGTAAACATGGGCCAGATTCCTCGCTCGACATCCTGCCCCCTGACTCTAATGAAGCAAGGACTCTTGAGGCGATCAAATAAACAGGCAGAGGAGCGAGGTGGCATAATGCAGCTGGAAGACATTGTATCTTAAAAGGACGCAGCAATTCCTCAACGCAGCCTAGTTTCTGACTAGAAGCTACGAGGTCTTAAAAACTCACTGTGGGCGAACTATTCTGAAAACTCACCAACTCCCAGTACTTCGGTTCTCTTTGTAAGCAAGCATTATTATTTTCAACATTGTGTTGTGTGGTTTTCTCTCTTTCTTTCTTGCTTTATCTGGAAGCAGACATTCAGCTTCTTGGAACTAGTGAAGCCAAAGATATGGGTTCAACCTCCACAGGATCTATTAACTCCATACTAATTCTGAAGCGGCAGACTTGCTTCTTAAACAAGCAAGTCTTCTAACTAAATTAGGAGAAAAACATGAAACATCTCACAGGCCTCTGGCTCTTCATTTCTTCCTGTAGATGCTGGTTTCCACCGAGGGTCATGTCCTTTCACTCTGAAGAGTGTCTTTTAGTGCTTTTTATAGCGCAAATCTGTTGGTTGTAAATACTATCGGCTTTCAATGATGTGAAAATGTCTTTTTACAAGCTTCTTTTGAAGGATATTTTGCTTCATGTGGAATGACTGGGGTGGACGGTGTTTGGGAGGCTTTTCTTTCATCGTTTTAAAGATGCCTTTCCTTCATTTCTGCTCTTCGTTGTATTTCCTGAGGAATGCATGTGTGATCCTGGGCACTCGTCCGTTTTCTTCAGCCGAGTTGAAGAGTTTCTCTTTTTTCTTTATTTTCAGCAGTTTAACTAAAGCATGCCTCTGTATGCTTGCTTTTATATTTATCTTTCTGAGAGTCTGATGAGCTTCCTAGGTCTGTAGGTCATGTTTTTCACCAAATTGGTCAGATATCTGGCTATTATTTCCTCAAAAAGAAAATAGATATATATGTGCTTACACCTCAATATTGCTTGCTGGGCTTCCCTGGTGATTCAGATGGTAAAGAATTTGCCTGCAGTGCGGGAGACCTGGGTTCAATTCCTGGGTTGGGAAGATCTGCTGGAGGAGGGTATGGGAACCCACTGCAGGATTCTTGCCTGGAGAATCCCAGGGACAGAGGAGGCTGGCGGACTCCATGGAGTCCCAGAGAGTCGGACACGACTCAGTGACTGAGCACCTCGCTCGCTCCTCCTTCTGACCTCCAGCTACATTAGAGGTCAGACCATCCGATAATGTCTGCAGGTCCTCGAGGCCCTGTTGACTTTTTCTTTAATTTTTCTCCCTCTGTTCCTCAAGTTGGATAATTTCTGTTGATATCTTTGAATTCATTACTCTCTCTTCTGATATTTCCTGCCTGCTAGGAGCCTGTCTTATGAATTTTTCTCTGCAGTTACTACACTTTTAAGTCCATAATTTCCATTTGATTCTTTATAATTTCAAAATCTTCACTGAGATTCTCAATCTGTTCACTTGTTAATACTGTATTTTCCTTCAGTTGTTTGAAGGTGTTTATGAAATCTTTGCTGAGGGCAGCATCTGGGTCATCTCAGGGTTGGTTTCTATCGATCGCTTTTTCTCTTGACTATAGACTTCATTTTCCTGTTTCCCACCATGTCTAGTGAGTCTTTTTATCTCCAGCCCTATTCAGCTGTTCAGTTAAAGGTACGCAGTGTGAAGGGTTCTTTAACCAAGGGTGTGGTTTGGCCGTATAGTTAGTGACGCAAGAATAGAGGCGGGAGGCCGAGAGTGTTTCAAAGGCGAGATGATGATGAGTGACTAGAACGTAAACTGGTTCAGAGAAGGCAGCCTCAGGACTGAAGGGCTGTGGAGACGAGAGGGCTGCCCGGGGCCATGCCGCAGGCCCTCTGCTCCTGGGAGGAGGGCTCCAGCGGCAGCTGTTCGGGGCAAAAGAATCACAGACGCAGACTGCGGATCTAAGCAGAGAGTGTGGACGATGCGTCGGGAGCCCGGGCTCGGCTTCCTTCCTCTCTTCCACACTGGCCCACGACCAGCTGCTGGATGGCCAGCACGGACTTGCTTCCGTGCTCGGCACGTGTGGGAGCCCAGAGTTGCCCCAAGTCCCTCTAACTTGGCCCAGCGTTTTGCTTCCTCTGTGAATCTGCCCAGAGCTTGGCATCAGGTTCAGTAGCAGGTCGGGCCCCAGCGTGGGAGCCTCACCCCGAGGCCGTCCTGGGGTCTCGTCTGGATGGGCGGGGGTTGCTGACGAGCCCCCTCCCCCGCAGGGTCTGCCCTGCTCAGCTCTGCTTGCTGCTTGCCTCCCCGTCCCCTTCCCGCTTCTCCCTGATGAGCCGGGGTTGGTCTTGCCCTGTGCATGCTCAGCCTGGCCCTCAGCCACGCCCTCCTGGGGCCCCCGCAGGACACCCAGGGCTCTCCAGCCGCACGGCGCTCTCTTCTCTACTGTTCTGCAGACTGCAGCTGCTCCGGCACCCAGAACTCTGATTTCTACTTTCCTGACTCAGAGAGACCACTGGGCTCTCTTGGGCCCCAGACCACTGGACCGTGGCCAGGAAACTGCTCCCAGGAAGAGAGGCCGGCCACAGGGCTGACCTCACAAGCTTCCTTCTGCTGGGGATCACGACCTTGTGAAACCTGTTACCTGCTGCTGGAAAACAATTGCCTCGTATTTTTTGTCAGGTTTTACAGTTGGTTGGGGCTAAAGAACAACGCAGGATGGCTTCCCCATCATAGGCAACTGGCTGTTTTTGTTTATTTCTACCTATCCAGCAAATATTTCTTGAGTGTCTACAATGTTGGAGGCATTAGAAACACAGGGTGAACAAATGACATGATCCTTGTCCTCATGAAGTTTACAGTCTATAGAGAAAAATAGATATTAAGCAAATATCCACAGAAATAAATCTGCTACTTAAGGTGCGGTAGGTGGTGTATATTTTAAAATACAACACCTGCCTTAATTTAGATTGAGAAAGCAAGCATCCTCAAGCAAGCCACCTGAGGGGCGTGAAGGCAGACTAAAGCTTGAGGGAAGGAATTTGGGATAAAAGAGGAGATTAAAACCAAGAAAAGATTGTGGGAGGAGGTCCCTGGGGCGGGAACAGAAGTCGTATAGGGCCTTGGTGTCCGCGGACAGCAACCCCAGATCAAGGGTCAGCAGGCGGGGCTTCATTAGCAATGTGAGATCACACTGTCAGAGAGCTGGGCGCCGGGGAGCTGTGAGGCCACGCTCAGAATTGTCTTGTCACGTGTAGGTCACTGTGTGCACGCTCAGTCGTGCCCCAGGCTTTGCGATCCCAACAACTGCAGCCCGCCAGGCTCCTCTGGCCGTGGGACTCTCCGGGCAAGAATACTGGAGTGGGTTACCATGCCCTCCTCCAGGGGTCTTCCCAACTCGGGGATCGAACCCGAGTCTCTTACGTCTCCTGCACGGACAGGTGGGCTCTTTACCACGAGCGCCAGCTGGGGAGCCCTCAGTATAGATGACAAGGGCGCTGACTGGCCCCAACGTGTTTGTCACGCCACGTCTTCCAAGACAAGAATGAATGTATCTCGGAAAGGATGGAATCTCAGCTGAGGATGTTCGCCTCAGAAGACCCAGTGCGCTGTAGGTCAGTATTTATCGAGATGGTAAAGCTCAATAGTTAGTCCTTCCCTTTCAAACGTTCTCACGGATTGAACCGCATCTCTTGCATCTCCCACGTTGGCAGGCAGGTTCATTTCCACTAGTGCCCCCTGGGAAGCCCTCGGACAATAAAATTCTGCCTAAAAAGCCCTTTTAAATGTTGCCTGTTGGTTCTCTGTACTTTCACAGGTTTAGTTAGCTGTAGCAAGAACCTAACAAGGGAAAGCAATACAATTAGAGGCATCAGGCTAGTTTCCTGGAGCTTAAGTGTTAAGACAAAGAGGCAGTAGATATTAGGAGTTACAAATACCAAGGAGAGTAGGAGGGCACACAGAGAAGTCACTTATATAATTACTGGATGTGTTTCCAGAATCTTCTCTGGAGGCCTGACATAAGATGCCAGCTAGTAAATGCCTATTGCGATCAAGGTGACTCTTCTGTCTCATACTTCAACTGAAGCAAAAACATTTTTAAGTCATTGAAGAGAAGCTTTCAAACACAGTGTCTGTAGCCTCATGTGATCACAGCCGTTCACATGATCACCAAATTTGCTTGGTAACTATCCACTCAAATTAGGCAATTTTTGCTCAGGGTTTGACAGTGATTGACAAATATTGGTCAGTCTGGTTAGTTTTGGCTTCAATCATCCCGTTATTAAAATAGTTTCTTTGGGGCAGAAATAAACTAATACTCATGCAAGTCATATTTTTTTTTCAAACTGTTGCAGGAGGAACCGTGTTAATTAAAATTTTAAAGATATTCTGATACAGTAAAAGCATGCATCTTTTCTGCATAAGATACTAGCCAAAAAGATGCATAACTCTGTGTGTGTGTGTGGTGTGTGCGCGCACGCGTGTGTGTGATGTAGGAAGTTATAGCCCATAATCATGTACATATGTAGCCTAGTTCTTCAATGTCACCTCACATGCATTATGCTCGGCTAAATTACTAAAAATAAAATGTAGAGCATGATATATTGCAACCATATATTGTGTACAGTTTGTATATAAAAAAGAAAGAATGATTAAAAGTCGATGAGAGACTGTTTATAAATCTTGATTGCTTCATAATTTTAACTTTGAGCAACATTTTTATCATAATTATAGGCTTTCTTAAAGCATTTATGCAGATTGTTGTTACTCAAAAGGGGGTTTATTCCATTTTGGTATAAACTACACTTTTTTTTCTTTATGAAATCACTCTTTGAGTTCCTAATACTCAGTCCTCCGCCAGAGCTGCAAAATTCACATGGCGAGAATTCACTCCTCTCAAAGGACTGCCGCTTTATCCCCTCGCCTGCCTCCGTCCTGCCCCCTGACATGGGGCAGGCGGAGAAGCGCCTCCTTACCGCAGGCGCTCATGTCTGCAGAAGCTTCGACTTCCTCTCTGGACTCTCTCAGGCCCGCGAGGCAAGCGCATTGCACCCACTTCTCAGGTCAGACACTTAATCCCTAGAGGCTTAAACTATGACAAAATATTCCACTCCAGACTCATAAGGCATTAGTGCTGCCTCACTTTAAAGCTTGAAAAATCGAGGTCCTGGAGAAGGGAAGTGGTGGAGCCACGGCAGAATCGGGGGTTTGCCCACATCGGAGGCACAGCAGCAATCTCATTGGAATTTAGGCAGAATTGTTCACCGAGACTTTGGCATCACGTAGATTCAAAGCCAGCGAAAAATCCTATAGCGTTTTCTTCCACGGAGTCTTCACTTCCACTGAGTGAGCACAGACCTAAAAGGAAAGGAGGAAAAGAAATACATCACCAGAAACGAACATTGAAACAACCCCACCCTGGCTCAAAACTAAGCTTTAAGAAGAGCACGCCATGAAAGGGAGGACCACCAAAAGAGGATGGGGTGGGGGCTGTCCCACAAGAGCGACCCAGGTCTGCTCAGAGCTGCAAACGTGCTCCCACGGGGCAGGAGGGGAGTCACACTCCGGGGACGAGAGGGCGGCCACACCAGCGGGACCAGCTCTGTGCCCGGCACGTTGCAGGGCATCAGCACAGATACGCTTAATGACTGCATGAAGTTCTGAAACAGAACATCTCCCCAAACCAGGAAGGAGTAAGACCTCCAAAACCTACAGTTCATGAAAGAGGGACGGCCCTGAGTATCCACTGGGTCCAGTCAGTAAATAAGCCGCGAGCCTGGAGGGCTACAGTCCGTGGGGTCGCAAAGAGTTGCGCGTGACTTAGCAACTAAGCAACAGTGTGGAGGGAGTAAGAAGCTGAGATTTGGTCACTGTTTCCTGGAGAGGTGGATGTGATCACAAGAAGGCATCTGACAACGCCCTGCTGGCACAGACTGCAGGCCAGAGCGGTCATCTCAGGCTTTCAGAGGTAAACACCGAGATGGCAAGGCGGCCAGAGTCCGGGTTCCTGAAACGGATGCTTGTGTCTGGGAGACGGCGGGGCCCTCGGGGGCTGCACGGGTCAGACCGGTGGCATTTCCACAGGGGAGTAGCCGCTGCGTCGCCGGCCGCCGCTCTGTCCAGGGAGGTAGCCGCTGCGTCGCCGGCCGCCGCTCTGTCCAGGGAGGTAGCCGCTGCGTCGCCGGCCGCCGCTCTGTCCAGGGAGGTCAGCGTCAGCCGCTGCAGTTGTCACAGCAGTCCTGAAAGGGGGCGTTGACGTCGCCGCTCCACGGACGAGGGGCCAGGGCTGGAGGAGCTCGAGGCCTGCGCAGGGCCACACAGCTCGGAGCTGCAGGGAAGCCGGGCTCCACACCGATGGTCCCTGTTGCTCCATCTCCGCACCGGCTGTGCCCGGCCCCCTCCCCGGCGCGCGCTCATCTCCCGACTCCGCTACCCCAAGGCCAGGGCCTCTTGCAGGCTCCTGTGTGCGCATCATCAGAAAGCAGGCCAACCACAACTATTAGAGATTTTACAGAGTTACATTACTTTTCAAAAGTAAACTGTTTACATTATGAATGAATTACTGAGGAGGCCCTCTGTTCTGTCTCTGAGTGTATATTCACAGAGAGAAAGTTCTGTGTTCACGGGTGTGTACACAGAGACACACCAGCAAGCTGCTCCTCCCCTTTTCTCTTATTTTTTACTGCCATAGAGTTGATCTACAATGTTGTGTCATCTTCTGCTGCACAGCAGAGTGAGACACGATTGCCTTCTTTGCTATGTTCTTTTCCATCATGGTTTATCCCAGCAGACAGAACAGCGTGCCCTGTCTCTGTAGTAGGGTCATGTGGCTCATCTATCCTACATGTAATAGTTGGTGTCTGTCTACTCAACCCACACTCCAAGGCCATCTCTCTCCCACCCCACCCCCTCCTTTCGAGAATAATTACTCAAGCTCTTCACCAAAAATGTTCAACCTTTTGGTGAAGTCTTCCAGTAACTACAGCTGTGCTTCTATGGTGAAGGACAGGAACAGAATCAAAGATGGGCCTTCATCAGCTCTGCTGCAGAGAATATGCTGATATTCCAGCTGTCTTCCTGCTCAGTGACCTGGGGTTCAGGGTATGGCCCTGGGTTACCATGAGGGTTGACTCTCAGGAGAGGACAGGAGATGCTTATGCCCCATTCAACGTGAATACAGACATTTGACAAATCAGCCAAAATGCATTACTTTATGGCTCAACAGTTGGTTCAGTTTAACTCCCTAGATTAAAAAAAAAAAAAAAATCATAGAAAAATAATACTCTGAAAGTTACCTTTAACAAAGGTTGGGTAGCTAGAAGGTAAAGGATGTTCCTGAGCGGGTGAACCTAGCAACGTGGAGACCACTGCTAGCTGTGCTGTTGGAAAGGTGTGTCCCCTCCTGGAGCCCCACAGTGACTTGTCTGGATGAAGCCCTCCTCCTCCTCCTCCCGCCTCCATCCATCATCGCCCCCAGGGCTCCGGTCTCTCCGGCCTTCTCCCGGCCCCAGGGCTCTGGTCTCACCGGCCTCCTCCAGGCCGGCACCTTCGGTGGACGCAGGCTGCGCCGGACAGTTCTCTCCTGAAGGGGCCCTTCGCCTGCACTTCCTCACGTTTAGCGCATCCCTTAGACCTGGAGGGTCTGCTCCCTAGGGACCTGCTTCCTGCCGAGTATGACCTTAGGGCGCAAAGCCAGGTATCCTTGTGCTGAGGCAAGGCTGCCCACCCCCTGCCTTTCCCAGAGACCAGCCAGGACCCGTGAAGTGGAAGCGAGCTGCCCAATCTCGGCACATCACATGTAAACGGGCCACAGCTGCGAGCATGCGCGCTCCATGTCAGCAAGTGGGAATCTGCACAGCCGTGTCCACGAGGGCTGCCGTAAACTTTGACATTATCATTCTTCCATAAAACTGGAAAGTAACTCACTATAAGTGCAAGGTAATATGGTTTCTAGGTGAGCTTCAAGTTATCCCTTAAAAATACTAGGTAAAGCAAGGGACTCTCTGAAGTCCAATCAGAGACACTTTGGGGCACTTTTAAAAATGTTGGTTAAGTTTTTCAAGAGATTGGATCAGCTGGCCCGGGATGGGCCCACACACGGAAATGCTCTAGAGGCCTTAAGTGATTCTCATTTCAAATAGGTTTTCTTAAACAACTATTTTTGCGGGTAGGTTGTGAAAATAGTGAGCTCTCTGGTCAAAAATTCATTTTTGTATATTTAGAATTAATCAGACCTGGGAAAGGGGCTCTTAAAAAGTTAACACATCTGGTTCTCCATTAAAATCTAATTAAAAATCAATGGACACAGGAAGCTTCAGTTGTCCTAAAACTGCACCCCATTAAAACATTTGTTCTGTATATTTTCAGAGGACAAGGGTGGGGCATTAAATTTCTTTTTCCATCCCATCAATGAGAATATGAGAAACAAGTGAAGCCCTTATTTCAAGCATGAAGCAATGGTGTGTGTATTCATAGAAGATATGAATGTGTCCCAGGCTGATCTTACAGTAAAGCAAAGCAAAGTCAGTGTTTTGTTTTCGGTTTATCATAGAGCAGACAGTAACCTAAATAAGCCAGACATTTTTTTCTAGTTTTGTTGAGATGTAATTGGCACACAGCACTGCAGCGTAGTGATTCAACTCGCACCCTTCATGGAGTGATCAACATCGCCTCACAGAGACACAACACTAAAGAAATGCAAACAATTATTTCTCCTTGTGACGAGAACTCAGGATTTACTATCAACAGCCTTTATATATAACATGCAGTAGTGCTACTTTATCACTTATTAAAGATGTGATTATAATTAAGTCATGACAAAGCTAGACAGCACATTGGAAAGCAGAGACAGCACTTAGCCAACAAAGGTCCATATAGCCAGCTCCATGGTTTCCCGGCAGTCACACATGGAGGTGAGAGTTGGGAGAAAGAAGGCTGAGCACTAACAAACTGATGCTTTCCAACTGTGGTGCTGGAGGAGACTCAAGAGTCCCGCGGACTGCAAGGAGATCAAACCAGTCAATCGTAAAGGAAATCAACCCTGAATAGTCATTGGAAAGACTAAAATTGAAGCTGAAGCTCTAATACTTGGGCCACCTGATGCGAAGAACTGACTCACTGGAAAAGACTCTGAAGCTGAGAAAGATTGAAGGCAGGAGGTGAGGGGGACGATGGAAGATGAGATGGTTGGATGGCATCACCGACTCAATGGACATGAGTTTGAACAAACTCTGAGAGATAGTAGAGGACTGGGAAGCCTGGTGCAGTTCATGGGGCTCAAAGAGTAGGACATGCCTTAGCAATTAAGCAACAACAATAAATCACAAATTATTGTGCTTATTTATCGTAGAACCTGAAGTCTGTACCTTTTGACAGCGTTCATCCGATTCCCCTGATCCTCTGTTAGCCACAGAACTGACCTTGTCTTCTGTGAGTCTACTGGTGGGTTTGTTTTTGAAGTATAATTGACCGACCATGCTGTGTGAGTTCCTGTTGCACAACATAGTGATTTGATATTTTTACACATTTCAAAGTGATGACCGTGATAAGCCTCGTTGCCATCTGTCACCATACAAAGATACATTTTCTGAAATGCCTATCCTGAGGGAATCTGTGAGGCAGAAAAGTCACTTTCTTTCAAGGGAAGCCCTGAGAATTTTCTTAATCTTCATACTAACGTTTGCTTTTCATCACGCTTTGTAGTATAATCAGAGTTTTCTATTTTGACCTTCCAGCTTCAAGAATAAGTTCTAAAACTGGGGAGTTGGCAGGGTGGTTGTACAAAAGGAAGGAGAGAGGTGGGTNAATGGCAGACACACTTGCCTTTAGTAATACAGTATAGTCATTTAAGAATGTCGTTAAAATATTGCTTTGTTCCTTCAGCTGACATCTATTACTTTTTTCAATCAACTACAAAGTTGTTAGCACATGAAATATTTTAAGTTGAACCTATCTCCTGAATAAACAAAGCAATGAAGTGTTTCTTTAGGGGAAGGCTGCTGGGGAACATTCCTGAGACGCTAGGGCCCCGTGAACCGGGCAGGTCCCGGAGGCGACAGACCAGGTGGCTGCTCTGTCTGAGCATCACCTCCCGTCTGCAGAGGCAGTACATCCTCCTTGAGGCCTTTTTTTTTAAAGTCTTTATTGAACTTGTTACAATATTGCTTCTGTTTTTTTGTCAAATTTTTTACTGGAGGATAATTGCTTTATAATATTGTGCTGATTTCTGCCGTACATCAACATGAATACCCATAGGCATATACGTCCCCTCCCTCTTGGAGCCCCCTCCCGCCTCCCACCCCATGCCATCNGGAGGCTGACAAGAGTGCTCACCCAGACATTGTTCTCTGTCTGCACCCCGGAAACGACAAGGAGAGACTGTATCTAGTGGCAGCAATGGCCCTACGTGCTCGAAGACACGGGGATGAGAGTCTTAGCCTGGAAAAGACTGACGCCAGGCTTCACAGAAGGAAAACCGGGCCGCACAGTGCACAGAACCTCACAGGTACGGAGCACTTACGGAGGGCAGCCCAAAGACATTCCGAGCAGAGGCCAACTTCTCTCTTTATTGCTAAGCAACGGAGCAGGAGGAAGTCCAGGTGAACACGTTTCGAACCTGGGAAAGGATGTGGAAACCTCATGCCTTTCAGTCACCCAAACTCTAGGGGAAATTTAGGCACGTGGGAGAGCCCGGACTTGGGCAGGAAGTTACCACCAATGCCCACACAGAGGGAAGAGCGGGCGCTTTGTTCTTTGTGTTAGGCATTGCACGGAAGGGTGATGTTTATCCTTGTAGGAACTGGGGCCACTTGCATTTCACCCCAGGGAGCAGCGACGCACCTGTGCGGTGACAGGACGCGTCCATGTGAGACGAGGTGGTCTCTGTACCGTTTCTAATCTCTGCCGACCTTGTCCAGCAGGATGGGGAAGGATGTGGGATCTGGCCCGAAGGTGAGTCTGCTGGTATGCGGCAGCTGCGTCCTCAGTTAACGTCTTCACCGGCGAGTCCATCTTCTCATGATCTCACCCACCTCAGATGGGCATTAATGCTTCATGATCTGAGTGTGTGCCCTGCCCAGGAAATAGTAGCCTCTCAATAAATGGTGCTTCGCCAGCTCAGCCTGTGTCCACTCAGGCAGGGACAAAGTGGAGGGCTGTGACCTCAGTTGGTGGGGGTGGCCTGGGTGGCCAACAGTGAGAATTACATAAGCCGGTCTCCGTCCCCGCCCCCACGGTGGTGGTCCTGCTTCCCTTGAGAGTTACCTGAGCATCGCGCCACCGGCTCACCTGCCTGGCAGACACATCGATGGCGATGGCGGGCGCGGGTTCCTCTCGGGGCACCTGTCGTGTCCGTGGCCCACTTGCAGGCGCTGTCCGGGCGGCGCTGGACTCGCCGGCCTCACTGTGCCGGTGAGCCTGATGGCACATGAGGGAGCGTGACCCCGGGGGCCACTACTGGGGGACAGGCGGTGGGGGCCCATCCTGGGGGCTCCGGGAGGGTCCTTCAGAAGAGGCAGGAGCTGGGCTGGAAGCTGGGACGCCCTGGGCTGCTCTGCCCGGGGGCCCTCCCATGGGCGTGCACCCTGTCTCTGCACAGATGACGCTGCAACCACTTTGAGCAGAGCGGGTCCGATCACGACCTTGTTCAGCGGCGGCCGCCCACGTTGCTTTGGAGTTGGCGCAAAGTTAGCCGCAGAGGTTCACGCGGCAGGGCCTCTCTCATCCAGAGGCACGGACGCTGGGAGAGCTTGTTGCCAAGGCAGGGGCTCAGACCAGTCCCTGGCGCAGGACGCCTCCAAGGTCCAGGAAGACCCAGGCCCAGCCTGCTCCTCGGCACCCCCAGGGATGCTGAGCAGGTCCCGCGGGACTCGGGAGACCCAGGACACAGCACGGGCCCCAGCACATGTGTGGTGAACAGCTGTTCAGACCGTGTGTGTCTTAGTTGCTCCGTTGTGGGACTCTGTGCGACCCCATGGACTGCAGCCCGCCAGGCTCCTCTGTCCATGGGATTCTCCAGGGAAGAACACTGGAGTGGGTTGCCGTGCCCTTCTCCAGGGTATCTTCCCGATCCAGGGATCGAACCCAGGTCTCCTGCATGGCAGGCAGACTCTTTACCAGCTGAGCCACCAGGGAAGCCCAAGACTCTGTTTAGATCACTTAAATTTGAGGAGCAATTTATTGTTTATAAAGTACTCTCACTGAACTGTTCACTTTAGCTGATTTTTGAAAAAATTAAACTGGCAGAAGAAAAATTTAAGCTGGATTATCAAAATCTTGCAAGTAGAGAGGAATGACCAATTTACTGGTTCTATTTTCCGTTTTTGGACTGGCCGTTCCGACTGCCCGAGGACACACCGGGCCTCTCCCGGAGGGCAGTCAGGCAAAGGCAGGAGGCAGGCCCCACGCGCACGTTTCTGTCGTAAAGAATGGGCGATTAAACAGACTCGGCAAAGGCATACGTTGCGCTGTTATCGAGCTCTAACTTTACCAAACTCATGTGTATTTACACAGACCAGGTCTGCACAGCCTGTTAATGCAGTATGGGCCCAAACACATAAATAGTTGAGCATTGTTTTAATGATATTTGAAAGTGGGAGAAGAGCATCTAATAGTACAGGTGAGATTGAATAAATGGGTTTGTTGAATATATAATAACTGTAAGCATAATAATATACGTAGCTATTGTCTGTAAAATGGGGATATCTTGTTTTTCAAAAAAACCTTGATACATTAAGTACTTTCAGTAACTTTGAAAGGAAGAGGTCGTGCAAATAGAATGACAGAATAAGCTACTGTGTGTCAGCACGGCTCTGTCTAGAAACCACACAGCTCTGTGTGATGCATGTGAGTGTTCCTGCAGATCATAAGAAGGATAGCCTGCCTTATATTTATAGATACAGGTCTAGAGTAAGGTGTGGTAAGGGAAGAAATGTGTGTCTACTTGAGTAGCATGTGGGAAAAATAAATTTTAAATAGGATATAATGAGAGAAAATGTTCTATAGATTCAAAAGTGTCTTGATAATACAAGAGTTCCAATAGGGTTTTTAGCTAATTTCAGGACTCAGGGCATCATTCAGAAAATCTGATAACCTGTGCATCTTAACTGTAGCCTTTTGGAGACGATGACAGTGTCTTTGCTGTCTAAATCATTCATCATTTTAATGGATAAGATGTCAATCCAGACAATCAGGCCCCTGTGCACAGTAGGCAGGGGAGAGTTTCTTAAACTCTCTTGTTTTGATCATCGTTTCATATTATTAATATCATCACTGCAGTTATTGTGACTATGTGAGCGCACCTCATACACTACACACCCGGAACCATAGACATTCCGTCACCACGCAGCTTGCATAGAGAAGATGCTGTACAGGGAAAGAAAGACAGGGAAAGGGAAGGAGTGGGGAGAGAAGGAAGGGCGAAGGAAGGAAGAGCAGGAAGGGGGGAGGCTGGACAGAAACGTTTAGGTCACAGCTGATGAAATGAGATGGAGAAGTGAATTCAGGCGACTCTCAGCGCGGTCTCGCCCATGGTCAGAGCCAGTGGACTAAGCATCTATTTAAAACCTCGAAGGGCTCCCCTGTGGTCCGGGGGTTAAGAATCCACTTGGCAGCGCAGGGGATGCAGGTTCAGTCCCTGGTCGGGGAACTGAGATCGCACAGGCAGTGGGCAGCTAGGCCAGACTGCTGCTGCTACTGAGCATGGAGCGCCCAGCCTGAGAGTCCAGCGCCAAAACAAAGACCCTGCAGGACGCAGGTAGGACCCGAGGCAGCCAGACAAAGAGAGAAAGGCTTTTTAATGGAAAAAATTAAAAGTTGGTAGAAATCCTAGTGCTGGGAACATTTACAATGAAAATGAACAAAAAGCTGGAAAGCATGTTTTAGGAAGTCCTTGCCTGTGAGTTTACATGTCAGTAATTTCAGTTCAGTTCAGTCACTCAGTCGTGTCCGGCTGTTTGCGACTACATGGACCGCAGCACGCCAGGCCTCCCTGTCCATCACCAACTCCTGGAGTTTACTCACACTCGTGTGTCCATTGAGTTGGTGATGCCATCCAACCATCTCATCCTCTGTCGCCCCCTTCTCCTCCCGCCTTCAATCAGTAGTTCACCATCTCTAACTCTGAGTTGCATGGATTAAAATCTGGTTATGTTAATTGAGTAAGATATTAATGTAAAAGCTTTCTTCTCATTTAAAAAAGCAGATAATTTATTTTAGTCTCTCAAACCAAAATTACTACGAGAAATATATTCTCAATTTTAAAATATTGATGACAAGATTTGGATAATGAATGAAGTTATACACTTACTAAAGGCAATTACATGAAAGCCTTCAAATAATTAAACCATACTTTATTATCTAAAATAAATACATCACCTGTAGCAACTATTTGCAGAAAACCAAAATTGTCTTTAAAAGTCACAGCTCAAATGTAATCATGTATTTGCATTAAAAATAGATAATTTAAATCAATCTATAAGCTACAAGTTCAATATAAATTTAAACAGCTTAAGTTTTAAATGAATGTGAAACAGTTATGATTACATTAAATTAGGTTTGAGGAAAATAGCACATTTACAACATTTTAAGCAAAGTCTCCACTTAAGGATTTTTTTAAAACTCAACAAGCAAAATGGGGTCAGTGCCCCACCCTTGCCTGTGCAGCCTCGGTGGAGCCTGGACGCCTGCAGATTCGTGACGTGAAGGCCTGCTTTTGCTAAAACACCTTCCCAGATGTGCCCCGGGCCAGAGACCAGTGTGAGTGTGAACTGACCTGCCAGCAGCCCCCAGCCTCCTGGAGAATGGGCTCCAGGTCCCGCTTGATTTGTTTGCTCTGAATGTTTTATTTCAAATATCAGCACAGTTCAGGCACCTCGTGGGGCCAACAGCTGTTTACTGCACTGGACCCCTGCGCAGAGCCGAAGTCAGGGCCGGCGGGGCCGTGCTGTCTAGGACCAGCCCGAGGAGCCTTGCGTCGTCTTTTTTTAGTGCAGACCTTCTCTTCTCTTTGTAAACCCCGTGCTGACAAAACGTCCCTAGTCCTGGCTGCCGTGGCCGGTGAACAAGGAACACGGCTGCCTGGAATCCCCGTGCCAGCCACCGTGGCACTGCCGCACGGGACAAGGCTGGCCGGGTGCGGTCAGCGCTGCCTGGGGAGGTGGCAGTTCCAAATGCAGAGGGCATCAGTGTGAGTTATCCCCGTGACTCTGAAATCAAAACATCTGATTACCTTTTTACTTTGTCAGGGGTTATTTTTATCTTACAGGCTTACTCAGTATCCATGAACAGGAGGAAAGAGACGACTCTCAGTTTTGCACAGAAAACTGCCTTCTCCTGAGGCTTTTCATCATTTCAAAATTTATTTTGCTTGTTTTTGTTTTGTCTTGTTGAGGAAGCTGAGAAGGACCAAGACAAGCTCCGGGCAGCAATGAGGGAGGGCAGCTGGCCTGGGACCCACGGTGTGGGGAGCCGCAGAGGAGCGCGGCTCCGGGCACGGATACAGGGCAGTGAGGCTCCCTGTGGAGACGCTCCTGCACCGCCCTCGGCCTGGAGGCCGGCGGGCTCTCTGATTATGTGGTTATATGATTGCCTTTGAGCTGGATGGGGCGTCCCTGGTGGCTCAGCTGGTAAATAATCTGCCTGCAATGTGGGAAACCCCGGTTCCATTCCTGGGCCAGGAAGATCCCCTGGAGAAGGGATAGGGTACCCACTCCAGTATCTTGAGCTTCTTCTGTGGCTCAGACAGTAAAGAATCTGCCTACAATGTGGGAGACCCTGGTTCTATCCCTGGGTTGGGAAGATCCCCTGGAGAAGGGAATGGCAACCCCCTCCAGTATTCTGGCAGGGAGAATTCCATGGACCGTATAGTCCATGGGTTTGCAAAGAGTCGGACAGGACTGGGCGACTTTCACTTCTTTTGAACTGGATGGGTGACTAGAATGTGGGAACAAGTGGAAAACATACTTCAGAGCAAGAAATACAGGGAACACTGAGAAGATTATTAGGAATGAAGGGTTACTCAGATGCCAACAGGGGACCAAAAGCAGAGGGGGTCAGAGAGGGGTGACCTTGGAGAGACGGATGTGTTAAAGAGAGCTGGCAAGGAGACCCCCGACCCCAGCTCAGAGAGGTGCCCCCTGAGGCTGCAGTGCAGACGCCTGGACGGGAGAGGGGTTCTCGGTCACCTGCCCGAGTGCTGAGTGCCCACTGCAGGCAACCAGCGCCGCAGGCGGCAGGGTTTCCCACAGCACCAAGGTGCTCCCGTGCGGCCCGGAGGCCGGAAATCAGACGCGGAGGAGGGGCCGGGCGGTTCCCTCCGAGGCCGGAGGGAGGACCTGCCCGGGTTCCCGGCTGTCGGCGGTTCGCGGGCGTCCTTGGCGGAAGGACGTTCTGGTCTGGTCTGGAGTGGACAGTCCCTGGGACCGCAAAGAGTCAGACACGACGGAGCGACGTTCACTCTCACGTTTGGCTGGGGGCGCACCCTCGGTGACCGCTGAGCACCTCCGTGTCCAGGTCGCCCTTTATAAGGACACCCCATCTTGGTGGTCTAGAGGCCGTGTTTCCAAATCAAAGCCCCATGGGGGGATAGGACACCCTCCTTGGGGGCGCCATTCCATTCCAGCCGTAACGTCCGCTCTTTCGACCACGGCCCAGCCAGCGTTCTGGCCGGGGGAGCGCTGCGCGCTCGAGGGCCCTGGCGTATGGGAGATGACGGGTGTGGCCTTCTGCGCGCTCTGCACGCTCGGTGTGCAGTTCTCCCCTCAAGCTGTTTGTGACAGCGCCTCCCGATGCAGCCCCCGCTGGACTAAGCATCCGCGCGGAAGCGCTGCCGCAGCTGCGGCGCTCCAAGGCCACTCACGGAACCGCGCTGCGGCGGCTCCCAGCGGGCGCAGGCAGACGCGCTGCTCCGGCGGAAAACAGCAGTGAGCAACGCGCAGGGGCCGGACGCGGCCTTAGCTTTATCTATTCTTAATTCACGTTGTCTTGCTTTATTAAATGCATCTTTGCAGACCATCTTCACGTCTTTGAAGAATGCAGCATGTAAAGAGGTTAATCACTAGGAAAATTCGCATATATAATCCCATTTAATCCTCACTGCATCTCCAACTTGGAAGTATAGCTGTGCTTAGTCGCTCAGTCGTGTTCGAGTCTGTGTGACCCCATGGACTGTAGCCCACCAGGCTCCCCTGTCCAAGGGATTCTCCAGGCAAGAATGCTGAAGTGGGTTGCCATTTCCTCCTCCAGATAGAAGTATAGTTATTTCCCCTTTATACAGATTAAGAATCTGAAAGGTTAAGCTCTCTACCAAAAGGGCATATCCCTGAGGAACAGAAAATTCAGAGTCAAAATCCAGAGCTGACAGATTCTCCTATAATGCATGGGATTATTTTTAATAGACTTTATCTTTAGAGTGGTTTCAGGCTCACAGCGACCCCGAGTGTGAAGTGCAGAGATGACTCCCTCCCTCGCCATGCCCGGCCCCCCCTCCATCAGCGTGCCCACCAGAAGGTACGCTTATCTCGGTGGATGAGCCTCCACTGACCGGCCACCGCCCGGGGCGCGCAGTCTCCAGTCGCCTGACTGGCCGTTCTGCAGGACTGCGGTTTGGAC
>SJYH01003468.1:605211-615952 GCA_006408735.1 Sylvicapra grimmia | reverse complement strand
TCCCCCCAGTCACCACAGTCCTCATCTATGCGGGGCCTTAGTGGGGCTCAGCCTTTTTGGATCCTCACAGCTGCCTGTGGGGTGTCCCGCCCTCCATTCTGCTGCTGAAACAGCAGAGATTTTTGCTGGAAGGGGGAGCAGGTTTCCGGGTGGGGATGGAGGAGGCAGGAGGCCTACACCGCAGGGAGGTGGAGCCCCTCAGGGAAATTCACACTCCAGCTGCTCACCAGCCTGAGGACAGGCGCTCTCAGCTGCTGTCACATCCACACACACACATGCATGCTGACACACACGTGTGTACATGGACACACACACAATCCCACCCTCACACTGAGACACACACACTGGCAAACAGATAAACACCCACCATAGACCAACACACTGTCACACTGCACACGCACACACACACACAATTGCCTCTCCAGTTGGTCTGAGCTATCTGCTCCAGAATGGCCATCTCTTTAGGTTGGAGCCTCCTCTGGGAAATCTTTGCATCTTCATATGATCCTCCAGGCTGCCCCCCAGCTGCCGTTGTTGCCTAAAATCCTGAGAACTAAGGAAAAATTCCTTTAAAACTCACACTTCAGATTTTAGGCTGAAACAGTATTTCAGAAATGCGAGTCTTCAGGCTCGTTCTGATGGAGGCTTGTGTTACCAGGCAGGGGGGACAGGTAGGGTGCTGAGGGCCCTGCAAGGGGAGCTAGGGTTGGAGAGCAGGGATTGTTGAGGAAGGGTTAGTCTGGGCAGATTCCACACCTGCCCCACCCTCCATGGCTGGGAGCAAACTCCACAAAGCGAAAGCTGGCCAAGGGCTGAGTGGGTCAAGGAATGGCTCTGAAAATCCTATCCACCCCCCACTACTCACTCTGCAACCCTCCCCAAGGGACTGTGAGCCTCAATTTCCCCATCTGTACAATGGATGTGATCCACCTTTTAGGGCTAGTGCAAAGAGTTAAATGACACCCATATACCTATAAAGTTAAAAGCCCTGGAAGCCCAAGAAAATTAAGTTGGGGGGGTGGCGCGGGTAGGATGGTAAAAACGCAGCAGTGGCCTCTCGGGTGTAGCAGGGCTGAAAATAACCGGCATTTTCCTTTTCTCTGCGGCTGAAGCCGCGCTTCCCATAGGACCGAGCCTGCTTATCAGTAGCAAAGTCGCTCTCTCTGCCAGAAGGTGACTGTGGGGCTCGGCTCCCCTCTCCAGCCTTCAGCCCGACTCCTAGGGAGGAGAACAGTGAATTTCCTCCTCCAGGTTCAGGTTTCTACGCCGCCCCCCCCCAAACCCCTAAACAATTTTGCATATATTTAAATCTTCTCTGCTGTTTCTAGGCTTGAGCCGACCCCCCCACACCGCCCTCGAAAAAGAAAGAAATTACAAAAGCCCGTCATTTGTCTCCATCCCCGCACCCCATCTATCAGGGCCGCCGAGCCCGTCGCCTCGAATGATGCGCGCGCCCGGACGGCGCTTTAATGGGGCGCCGCGTGTGACTGTGCAGCCGGCCGGCATTTGCATACATATTAAACGGAGCAGTAAAAAATGCAGACATGCAAACCATTTGGACGGGCTCCTCGGCGAGCCTGCCAGGAAATCAATCTTCTGGTTTCTTAAAGGAAACCTGCTCGGGAGGAGGTGGTGAAGCCTCGCAGCCCGCCAGCCCTGGGAGGGGGGCGGCCAGCATCTGTCCATTTGTCTGCGGAGGCCAGTCGGTTGTGAGGGTCTTTCCCGGCCACGGACTTGGTGGAGCCTCGACAGGGAGCCAGGGGGGCCAGGGGACCAGAAGGCATCATCAATCACTTTGAGAGTGGATCCTGGCTGGACCGGCTGTGTGCCCTGGAGTAACAGGCTTGCCCTCTCTGAGCTCTGCTCACCCAGGTGATAGTGATAATTTAGTGCAGCGCCTCCCCCACCCCCAGGGGATGCTGGAGATTTTCCCCTCAATTCATGGCTCTGGGGCCTAATAACTAACCCAAGGTGGCCCATCTCCTCTATGAAGAGCCTGGATCCCAAACCAGGTGTGGAAGAGATCCCCCAAGAGCACAGGTTCTGGAGGCCTGAGTTCCAAGTCAAGCTCCATTCCTTACAAGCTGTGTGACCTTGAGCAAATGCATCAGCCTCTCTGTTTTTTTTTTCAAAGTGTGTGGGTGACCAATATACTTCCTTCTTAGGTGTGCTGTGGAATAAAGTAGGTCATTCTTTATCTGGCTCACAGTAGGACTTAGCTGCAAAGTGTAGGAAGGTCCTGGTATCACTGGTTTTTCAGGTGAAAATTCCTCACTATGCCTGCATGGCTTGGCGGCCGCCTGTCCTACGAGCCTCCTCATCTCTAAATGCCGCGTTTAATTCTCACAGGAACTCCTAGCTCACACAGACCACCCACCCTGCCCTCTGCAGAGGTCGGGTCCCAGGGGCTCCACTGCCCATTCCAGACAGATGTGGCCGAGACGGCACCTCTGAGGGCTCTGAGACCATCATCTGCTGGCAAACTGGGCAAAGCCCAGGGCCCCGGCGGGGCACACCCTGAGCCAGCCCCAAACAGACTGAATGTCTGTGGGACCAGAAAAGGTGAGTGGCCCAGAGTCTCCACAGAACCAGAGCAGTCCTGCTGCTTCACCACCCTCTCTCTCAATCCCACTTTACAGATGAGGAAACTGAGGCTCGGAAAGAGGTGCGTGGCCACAAGCTCGAAGGTGGTGGAACTGGGGTTGGAACTGGGTCTGAGTGATGGCAAGGACCACTCCCCAGAGGCCACTTGTAAATACTGTCGACAGAAGGAGCTCTTTCTGCGTTGTCAGGAATGCTGCTGTCCCAAAGAAGGTGTGTGCTTGTGGAGAAAGACCAGTTTTGTGGGCTCAACATGCTATTCAGAATTCACGCCGCTTCTTCCTTGAAGGGAACTGGAGGAAGCGGTGGGTGGGTTTTTTTGCTTTGTTTGGGCTGTATGAGTCCTCACTGCCCTGTAGCAGGTAGGGTCTTAGTTCGGTGTAGGAACTTAGTTCCCCTACGGGGCTTCAAACCCATGTCCCCTGCATTGGAAGGCGGGGTCATTACCACGGGACCATCAAGGAAGTCCCAGGAGTGGGTGGCTTTTGAGAACCAGCTTGAGTGTGGTGGGTGTTCATCCATTTCCTCCACACTCCTGGAGGGGACCAGTGTCCCCAGGACAGGCTGAGTACTGGACAGTGCTGGGGCAGTGACAGGGACGGTGGGCGCACCCAGCCCAGGGAGAACCACCTCCTCTCTGAGACCCTAGCCCTGAGTGAAGAGCCAGGCTAGGGGCAGGAGAGGCCCTGGCCTTCAGGTGGGAGAGTCTCTGGGAATCAAAACTTCCCATCTGAGCGGCAAAGGGGCCTCCACACGGTGCTGAGTTGCAGCCTGCTACCACGGGAACAAAAAGTCTGAATCCAGGGTGAGGCCCAGTTGGATGGTGGCGCCTCCCTGTGTGACCTTGGGCAAAAGCCTTAACCTCTCTGGGGCAGGGTGGCTCAGCTGACTGCACTCCTTCTCTCTCTCCCTTTGGAAGATCCTCCTTTTCACCCCTGGCCTCCAGGCTCTCAGGGGCCTCTGTCCCTCTACCTCTCGCTGCAGGCCCCAGAGGACGGGCCGCCCCCACTGCCTGGCAGGCCGCAGGTGGAGGAAGCCGGCAGGGCGGGAAAAGGCAGGAGGGGCAGGAGTTACAGGAACCGGCTGGGCCTGGGCGATTGCTCAACTGGGGAGCCTGGCCCTGCCCGGCCTCCACAGGCCTCCACTTCCCCCAGTCGCCCTCCCTCCTAGCTCTGCATTGCAAACATTCCTCGCCAACCTCGGCTGCTGCAGCCCCGGAAGGGGGAACTGCCGCAGACACAGCACGAGGCAGCCAGAAACACTTAACCCCTTCCTCGCTTCCAGGCAGAGCCTGCAGGCCGGAGGATGGGACTAGGTCTGGGTTCCCAGACTCTGGCGTGACCCGCTCAGGTGCAGCCCCAATCAACAGGCAACCTGGATCAACAGGCCGTCTGTGGGATCACAGAGTGACCACTCAAGGACTTACTGGGCAGACGTTTCCAGAGTGTTCACTGGGTGCCTGGCACTGCATCTGGTATAAACAGGAATATCCAATGGGGGGCACCCACAGAGCCCACCTTCTAGTCGGGGGTGGAGCGCAGATCAGATAAACAGGCTTTTTTTTTTTTTAGCTCATGACAGTGAGGAGCGTGCTACAAAGGAAAAGTACAGGGTGAGCCTGACTATTAACTGAAGTTGCTCAGTTAGGCAAGGAGGGCTTCCTGGAAGAAGTGACATTTAGCAAGCAACAAGAAAAAGAGGAGAGTGAGAAGGAGAGCTAGGCCTATGCCAAACCCCAAAAGGTTTGGGGTCACTTTCGAGCTTGGATTGTCTTCCAAGGGCAGTGAGGAGCCATGGAAAACCTTTATCTGGGGAATGACATGGTCAAGTTCAGCCTTAGGCACTAAGAAGCCCATAGCCAAGAAATGAAACCAGCACGGGTTTCAGATACAGATCAAATATACGCGAAGACCAGAATCCCTGCAACCTACCGAAGTGCCACCAACAGGAGACGTTTCAAATGGCAGCCTGGCAGCTGGGCCTGGCAGCTGGGCCTCCCGGGGCCCAGGGGCCACTCTGAGCCCTGCCATCCCCAGTCCAGCCGGAGGCAGCCAGCTGAGGGGGCTCCTCCTCCCAGGACAGGATCCACCCCTCCCCCATCCCAGACCCCGCTCTGCAGACAGCTGGAGCTTCATAAATGCAGCAATTTGTGCTGAAGTTGGGAGGGGCTGAGAGACCACCCAGGCCCACAGACTCCTCACTTCAGAGGCAGCAAGGGCTGGCCCTGGCTTCTACTGGGGGCCCAAATGCAGCTGGGCCTTGGGCCCGAGCTGGGGGTGCTTGGGCACAGGGAGGCCGAGGGGGCACGGATCCGAGATGCCCACAGCACGTGTCCAGAGAGGAGGCCAGCACACCCAGCCTGTCCATGACCTTGGCACCTCAAGATCTCTGTGGACCGCCCCCTACCAACTAAATCCCCTTCCTCTCCTCACCTTTCATGGGACCTCACAGAGGCTGAAAGAAACAGAGATTCGAATCCAGGAGACTAGGAACTGTTCAGAAAGGCGCGGTCACTAGACCCAGCTGATGGACTGCTCCACTCCTGTGGAGCTTGAAGGCATGAGTCAGGGGACAAAGTAAGTTGGGGGGAAACCTCTGCATTGTTTTCGCTGTAGCTGGGCTTCCTTTTCTTTTTTCTTCTTCTTTTTAAAAATGAAGTGCTGCTTAGATCATCAATATACCAGAGATGAAAATGGAGCTCTCTCGACTGGAAAGGAAGCGGGTGGCCTGGGACTTCACCATGCACACCTACCCAAGCTCTGTGTCCTCCTGGGCAACCCCCGGTTCCTAGGGTGGGCAGGCAGGCCCAGCCCGAGACTTCAGGGATGGGGAAACTGAGGGCCCGGGAGGCGGAGACACTTGTCTGGAGTCACACAGCCCTGAAGGATGGAGTCAAGGGCTGTCAGGCCAGCCTGAGCCAAAGACCTTCCATCAGGCCAGGCCCAGGCTGCAGGTCAGGAACTTGTATCCCCACTCTGGTTTCTGAGCATCTCTAAGCCTGGCCTGCTGGTTGGGGCAGCAAATTGAGCCAGAGCTCCCCAAAACCCACCTCAGCAGGGTGAGACTTCCGAGGGGAAAACACGCCCAGGACGCTCCCTCTGTTGAAATCGTGCTGGGACAGGACAGGAAAGGGCCGGGCCAGCTCCATGCCCACACATGCCCCCAGCAGAAGCAAGGGCTGAGCTCCTTCCAGCCCCTGAGGTCGCCCACACAGGGTCCCCAGCAGCAGCGACTGTCTGCTCTGTGGCTCTGGGTCCACGCTCCGTCACAGGGCAAAGATCTTTCCAGGCAACGGCACTTCTACAAAGGTTCTTTGAACCTAGGGTGCCACCACCTTGGTGATCCGCCATCAGCTTTGCCAGGATAAAGCACACCAGAACCTTCTGAAGCCTCATCATAACAGGAGGACTTGGCCACTATCAGCCCATTTCACAGACGGGAGACAGGGCTGTGAAGTCACTTGCCTGGTCACAGAGTTGGTAACAGACATGGTGACTCGAGCAACCAGGTGCCTGCTCCTCACCACTAGGCCACCACCAGAGATGTGGCCCTTTTCCCAGCATGAGACTGGGGCAAAACCAAAGAACCCTCGGCTCACCTTGACTCCTCGTGTTGTTTGTATTTTAGAATTTTGCCTGTTATTTTACTTTATTTATGGCTGCGCTGGATCTTCACTGCTGCATGGTCTTCACTGCGGCGAGAATGGGCTACCCTGGCGTGGCGTGTGGGCTTCTCCTCGCGGTGGCTTCTCTTGTTGCATAGCACAGGCTCTAAGGGATGCGGGCTTCATACTAGTTGCAGCATGTGGGCTAGTAGTCGCGGTGCATGGGGCTTAGCTGCTCTGCGGCATGTGAGATCTTCCCAGACCAGGGATCCAATTCGTGTCTCCTGCATTGGCAGGTCAATTCTTAACCACTGGACTGTCCCCCTCATATTGCTAATGCACACAAAATAAATATTTCATCTCACCTATTTCCTGTATTTTTGGCATTTATCCATCCTGAGTTTACACCCCACTTCGGTCTTCCCCGACATGGCTTCACACGGGTCATGGAATTTTCCTCTGTGTCTCCAGAAGGCAAAGCTACTTGTGTCCTTGTAGCCATCACTGCCAAAACAAACAGAAATCTCACTTTATACATTTCATAAAAATGAGTGGCCTAACTTGGAAATATTGTGGAACCGGCTCCTTGGGGACATGGATTGCACCATGCCATGATGCTGTTGAGGCTCAACAAATAGGCCTGGATGATTGCTATTGCTGCTGTTCATGGGGGTTGGTGTAGCTGATAATTCCTAGTCTTTTCCTCCTTCACATCACAGATTACAGGGTCACTTCTCAAAGTTACTAACTGGCACTAAATGGTAAGAAGCCAGTTGTGAGAATGAGGCAAGTTATCTGTCCTTGCACCGGAGAGATGGTTACCATGGCAGCTGGCCTGCAAGATGGTCTCCAGACGATTTCCACCCGCTTCAGCCCTTCCCACAATGAAGAGGGCTGCCCCCGCGGGGCCAAGAGGACAGTGTGGAAAGGACCACACATGCATTCCAAGGCACCGGGGCTTCAGTCTCTCTCACTGGCATCCATCCAGGGGAAGCCATATAGTAAGGAAACTCAAGCAGCTCTGTGGAGGACTCCATGGGGCAAGAAACCAAGGCCTCCTGCCAACAGCCAGCCAGTGAGCACACCATCCTGGAAGCCGGAAGCCAATCCCGCAGCCCCAGTCAGATGAGAGCAGCCCCAGCTGATGTTTGGACTGCAACTTCAGTGGAGACCACAGACTGGGACCAGCCAGCTATGTTGTTGTGCAGTTGCTGAGTCATGTCTGACTCTTTGCAAACCCATGGACTGCAGCACGGCAGGCTCCCCTGCCCTTCACTATCTCCCAGAGTTTGCTCAAATCATGTCCATTGAATTGGTGATGCCATCCAACCATTTCATCCTCTGTCACCCCCTTCTCCTCCTGCCCAGTTATGGCACCTCTGAATTCCTGAGCCACAGACCCTTTGAGATAATAAATACCTATTGTTTTAAAGCGCTAAGTTAGGAGTGATTTGTTACACAGCAGTAGGTAACTGATACAGAAACAGAGAGACCTTTAGTTATGAGGGCTCTTCCTTGACTGGGTTCCCAAAGTATGTTCCTTGGAATATTGACCCCAGGCTATAACCCCGGGAAAACCACAGTCTGTCAAGTAATGGCAGATGGTGGGCTTTCATCTCTTATTTAAGATCCCCAGTATACCTTGGCATATTCAAGCAGACCCCTCTGGGCAAGGAGGCTGTTCCTCTGGAGTCTTGGTGGAACTCTGACATCATAGCTTCTTTGAGAAATACAGCTGAACTGCCACGGGAGTAGGCTCCTACTGCACATTAGACAATTGAATCCAATATAAAAACAAAAACACTTCCAGCCGGATATTCAGAGCGTGGCCGATGGTGTCCTAGACAAAGACAAGATGGCCGGCCTCTCTGAGCTCCTCTTCCGGCTGAGGGGGCTGGTTTGCCCTGGGTCCCCTCTGGCCCCACCAGTCATACCATCAGTGGTTCTGGTCAGGGCCCTGGGCCCGTGTTTGGCCGTGAACCTCAGTGTATTTGGGGACCCCTGGGGCTTCAGATTTTGGTTCCTGCCCTCTGCAGCGCCAGCTCTCATCGCTCCGAAGCGATGGCCTTGAGCTCCCCACCCCTCGTGTTTGCCACATCCTCAATGACAATGCCTCAGAGTCGGATCCTTCTCGGCAGGAACATAACCATGGTCTTAAAACACGCACCACTGGAAAATAACGTTTGATATAGAAAAAAAAAATCATTTCGCAGGCAACTTTTTCAGAGCGAATCCACCCCCTTCAGTGAGGAAAAGCTGTGCTCAGAAAACCACATTCTTTCAAACCCCTGGGGCTGCGTGGGGGTGGGAACAGAGATCTTTCTACACGCTAGGAGGCAGAGGCCTTTTCTTCTGTTGAAAACGTAATTTTACCCTCATGTTGCTTCATCTTTCCCTGCACGGCCTTTTGGGGGGCTCGCGGGCCTTTCTGGAGCCACTGCTTCCAGACACCAAGCAGCCTGCCCTCTTCCCTCAGCCCCGAGGCCTTGGTGTGCGGCCCCGGCTGCCCCCCGCCCTGGCCTCACCTGGGAGCCCTGCTAGGCCTGCTCCGGCAGAATCTGCACTGGGACAAGGTTCCCAGGTGATTCCAGGCACATGAAAGATGGGGAGCGCCCAGCTGCACCCCAGAACTGCCATCTCAAGGTGCCCTCCGCCTGCCCGCTAATGGGCCGCCAAGCTCGCCTTCCTCACCCGGCTTCCAGGCTCCCATCACAGACGGCGTCTCAGAAGCGGCACTTCCGGACCCCCATTTCCACATGCACGCAGCCCACCCCTGCATCACACTCTCATCATGTTTGAAATCCAGCGAGAGGGCCACACACACAGGGTGGGAAGTCAGGACCCCTGAACAAGCGGTAATGGCAACAACAAAGATTCCCAGCCTTTACAGAGCACTGCCAACCGAGGAGGGAAGCAGTGAGACCTAGAGGTTCAGAGAGGGAAAGCCACCACCCCAAGATCACACAGCTGGCAAGTGGTAGAGTCAGGGCCACCAAGCTCTCCCCCGACACCCTGGGGCAGGAAGCCTTCCCTATGAGAAAATGGGATGGGCTGCAGGGAATATCAAAGGGTTGCACCCCCCACCCCAACTTAGCCCGGTGTTTCCCACTCTGGGATTCCTTGGGGGACCCTCCGAGGCTTTCTGCAGCAGTGGTTGGGGGGGGGAATTCTGTGCTCTTTTGAAATCCCTGATGGTCACTACACCTTGACCAAGGGCCAGGCCACCACGGGATCCATACAGCATTGCCTTTGTTTGCTTTGGATGGGATTACATCAACCCACCATGCTGGTTCAGACTCTCTGGCCCAATGGGAGTTGCAAGGCATTGGCATGGATGCCCTTGATTATCCTGAACTGAGGAAGCTTCTAGTACTTAACAAAGGCAGCTTTCTTGTTGGGCCAACGCAGGCCTGGATACAGATAAGAACAGAAGGAACTTTTCTGGTGGGAATGGAGAGGAATTAGCTTAGAAATTTGAGTTACTGAGAGGAGGGGATTTGTCACCAGGATTTTCGGCAGCGGCAGGCAGTTTCTTCTGTTTTCTCTAAATCGAAGCTGGTGCTGCCCCACTCCCACCCAGCCCGGCCAGTGTTGGTGGAGGCGGAGCTGAGCTGTCCAGGCTCACTGCCCAGGTCTTCATGAGATGCCCTCCTGCCACGCTCTCCACAGAAGCAGACCTTGAAGGTGACGGGTGAGCTCCTGTTCGCGGGAAGCCAGCCACAGACAAACCTTGAGTTTCTTGCAGAAGCCTGCAGCAAGATGGGCGTGGGCTTCTGTGTGCGGTTTCCACGCCGCCCTGCACCTTTCTCCCCATCTCGGCTTGTCCGAGCGCACGTGTGGAGCTGGAGTGGTGCCTCCCTTGCTCCTCCTGGGCAGACCCTTGCCCTCCGCCCCCCGACCTCCACCCCACACCCACAGCAGGTGCCAGGCCCTGGAGGTTCTGGTCAGGAGCGCTCAGAGGTTAACGGCGGCCGGTGGCTTTAAAGTCCAAAGGATACAGGTGGGTTGTGATCAGTGTGAGCAACTGACAACTTCACCTCACAGCCCCGGCCACGTGCTTCCTCTGTCTGGAGAAACCCTGTTGGAGTGGGGACTCAAGATTCTTGACCATTGGCAGCTGACCTTCCAGGAGGGACTTGAAGTCACCTTTGGATGGAGCAGGGAAGGGCACAGTCGCTTCTTTAAAAATGATTCCTGTGGGTCTGAGTAGCAGGAACTGGAGGCCCCTGTCCAGAGACCCGGTGACCACGGGCTAGAAAATCACAGTGAAGGACAAGCCAGCTGGGCTTCAAATACGACTCAGGAGGAGCTCATTTTAAGGTATAAGAAATATGCACCATCCATCGGCCACGGCGAAGGGCTAGAACTGATGTCAGTGCACCAACCAGGGGACTTTTCTCTTTTTTTGGCCACTCCAGGCGATATCTTAGGTCCACAACCAGTGATGGAAACCATGCTCCATGCAATGGAAGCGTGGAGTCAACCGACGCCTCCCAGGGGACTCTTTAAAGCAAGTTCCTCCTGGGGTCTTTTCTG
>SJYH01003468.1:576867-595811 GCA_006408735.1 Sylvicapra grimmia | reverse complement strand
TTTTCTCTGACACCACAGATGGCGCGCTGAGAAAAAAGAGAGGAGAGCGGAGAGAAGGGAATTAAGAGATGGAGCGAGGTGGAGGAAGGCAGCGGCACTGTGATCAATTACTTGGGCTGTAAATTTCTGCTGTTTTGCAAAGTGAGCACACAACCTCAGAGAGGCATCATTCCCTGGTCTGCCTGGAAGAAACCAAACGGCCAAGCCCACAGCAGCCGCTCCAATGGTGAGAACCCTAGAGGGAGAGGGGAGATCCCCTGGTTGGGGTCAGAGCTGCTCCCAGCATGGATAGAGGGCAAGGGCCCCCGGAAGGAACCAGCGGAGGGCAAGCTTGGGAGCTGCCTAGAACCCCCTTGGAAGGGGACTTGCCTTCCTCTTCTCTTTCCAGAAGATTCCTCTCCTGCTGTTGGGAGTGGGGAAGCCAGTCCTGGGCAGCCCTGTCTGGCACAACACCTCTGCCTGGCCAGACCCTTACTGCTGCCTCCACAGCTGCTCCTGGGAGCTGCTGGGGACATGGGGTAGCGGGGAGGAGGACTCAACTTTCTCACCTGTGAAATGGGAGTAATGCCAGCATTCATCCCCAGGGGTTGATCCAAAGGATCAGAAAAGTCTAGGATATAAATGGTCTAGTGTAGGGGGCCTGCCACACACACAGCAAGGAAACTTAATGTTGTTATTATTACTGTTAGTATTATAAAGACAAGCAAGGGCTAAAGGTTCCCTGGTGGCTCAGATAGTAAAGAAAGACTCAGGTTCAGTCCCTGGATTGGGAAGATCCTCTGGAGAAGGAAATGGCAACCCTCTTCAGTATTCTTGCTTGGAAAATTCCATGGACAGAGGAGCCTGGCGGGCTACAGTCCGTGGGGTTCCAAGGAGTCAGACACGACTGAGCGACCAACATTTTCACTTTAATTTTCAAAGGTAGTTTGGAAACTGATTTAATTATTTAAAAAGGGGACCAGTCCTCCCTTGGAGGTTCAGTGATGGAAAGGGTGGTCCACATATCATGGCCTTGACCTGACTCCATCTCCCAGCACGTAGGGTCTGCGAACAGGGTCAGGGTGCAATTTGTGCTTGGAAATGTGGTCAGAGCGAGGCAGCCCAGGCCCGGAGTTCTGGCCTTGACCTTCCAGGAGCTTTGTTACAGCGCATCTGGGGAATGAACATCGGTGGAGTCCAGCTTCTTCCTCTGGAACCTGGGTGCTCCAGGGAGGTGGATTCTAGCCATGGCGCTCTCAGGGCTTTCCACACGGTGGAACTGCAAAGACCACAGCATTTCAAAAGCACCTGCTGTGTACTTATCTTCTGCTGCACAAGGAAATTCATCAGTGAGCACTCCCCAAGCCCTGCCCTCAAGGAGCTATTCGGGAGAAAAGCTAATACATTCAGCTGACTCTGAACCGTGGTCTTTGGACCCCAGACAACAGCCAAAGCAGTGGGAAGCCATGAAAGGGAACACGATCCCAGACTACAGACATGGTGAAGTGAGGGAAGCCAGGTGGAGGGGCCTGGGGGCAAGGGGTGAGGCCAAGACTGGTGGTAAATCCGGGTCCTGGAAAAGATGCCTTGAGTTCAGGTGGGCGCCAGGCACAAGGCCCGTCATGCACCCTCAGCAGCCTCGAGGGTCCAGGCTGAAGGCAGTGGCGGAGATTTCTGCTTTAAAGGCAAACTAGGATGAATTCCTTTACAACAAAGAGCAGCTCCCCTGAATGCAGATAATAAAAATATTGTATTAGTCAGGATGGGCTAACGGATATAACAAACCATCCCCAAATAAAAGTTTATTTCTTATTCACATCACTGTCTACCCTGGGCTGGTAGAGAGGAAGTGGGGGCCCTGCTCCAGGCAGTAACTCAGGGGCCCAGGCTCCCTCATCCTCTGGTTCATCATCTTCTAGGGCCTTTTCCTTCTCTGCAGTAATCTTGTAGAAGGGTAAAGAGAGTGTGGAGGAAGGCATAGAAGGAATTTATGGAGCAGGCTAAAAGGGGTGATGGGGCAGATCACTTCAGCTCGCATGCCATTGGCCAGAACTCAGTCATGTGGCCACACCTAACCACAAGGGAGGCTGGGAAATGTAGTCCTGCTAGGTGCCCAAAAGGAAAATAATGATCTAGGATTTGGTGAAAACATAGCAGTCTCTACCACAAATGTGGTTCTCCTTACGTGGATGAGCTGATGCTCACAAAGCATCTGATGTAGGGCCAGGCCACTGGCTTGTGCACTGAAGCTGGTTATTTGTCTCATAAAAGCAGAAGCTGCTTGCCTGAGGATTAGGACTGGCATCGGAAGCCTGTGCCTAGTTCTCCTGAAATGGTATGTTAAAGTGTGTGTGAGTGAGAGAGAGAGAAAGAAAGGGAGGGAAGAAGGGAGAGATAGATGGATGGAGGGATATTCTTTGGTCTAAGGGGAGCATCCAGAGGTTTTACCGGATTCTCAAAAAATGAGCAAGTGGCTAAAAGCAATGGCTTAGTAGGGACTTTCCTGATGGTCCAATGGCCAAGACTCTGTGCTCCATGGGGACTCAGGTTCGATCCCTGGTCAGGAAACTAGATCCCACATGCCTCAACTAGAAGATCCCACATGCCGTGACGAAGATGGAGGCTTCAGAGTGGCGCAACACAGACCTGGTGCAGCCAAATAAATAAAAGTAAATATATTTTAAAAAATAAAAATAAAGCAACAGCTTCGCTGTGCAGCACTGATGTTTTGGGGGCTTAGCAAGGTCTTGGTGCCGAGTACATGAATCCTATGTACTCAGATGTACGTATGGACCCTTATATACTTATGGTTCCACAAAAGGAGGAGGTAAAACCAACGATTTCACAGCTACCGTCTTCCCTCCCTCTCTAAACACACCCCCAGAGACCCCAGGGTCGAGCAGAGAAGTCCTCAGCTGATCCATGACAGCGGACACGTCCCTGCTGGTCAGCTGCAGTGGCCATGGCAGCCGTGAGGTCATCGATGTCAGCGTAGGAGGCCCGCTGAGAGGTGCAGGTGGAGAAACCGAGGCCAGAAAGGGGCCGCCTTGCCCAGGGTCACACAGCGAGTCAGGGTAGAGCCAGGACTGACATTCAGGTTTCGGTGGTTGTAAGCAACAGAAATCGGGCTCTGTGTGCCTTGAGCAGTAAAAGGCTTCATCCCCAGACTGAGGGCAAGTTCAGAGTGGAAGGAAACACAGGAGGGGCAGACAGACCCCAGCAAGTGTGCAACCAAGGGGGCATGTTGGAGAGGAGCGACACCCACCTCGGGCTGGCCATCAGGACGAGTGAGAGTCCCATCCTCACGGAAGGGGGACTGCTGACCCAGCCGGGGCTATAGGCCCATCCCTTGGCACGGAAGGATGGGCATCTGGACTGGCAGCCCACTCCCCAGGCTGCACACATGGGGGGAATCCCCTGTGACGCAAATGGGGGACTTTTGCCAGAAAGAGGGGGGCCAGGGGTGTTGGGAGGCCAAAACAGCAGATGTCCACTCTGGCCTCTTGCTCCAGGGTTGTGCAATCGAAACAAAACAACCACAGGGTTGGTTTCCTGCAACCCAGAGCTGCAGGCTAACCAGAGAATCCAGCCCAGAGCCAGGCCTGAAGGCCCGGAAAACAGGCGCTCAGCAGACTGGTGTTCTGGACTCTTGACGGCTCCTCTAAATGACCGGCAGCTCCCTGAGGGTGGCTCCACACCAAACTGGGCTCCTAGAGGGCTTGCCCAGGCTGGTTAAGGGAGATTTCACAAGCAAGGGACATACAGCTGGAGGAAGAGCTGGGCTGAGCGCTGGGGGTCCAGGTGAATTCATGGCAGGAGGGAGCCCTGCCGATCTCACCCTGCCTCTGGTGGGGGCCGTCTGAGAGTTGATGCTTGAGCAGGAAGGAGCTAGAAACCAGTGACAGAGGAAGAATGAAGGGATGCTTGGTGCCTGCCTGGTAAAGCTGCCATTCCCAACTCTTCCATCAAACACTAATCTTGGTGTCACTCCGAAGGTGCCTCGTGGATGTGATTCTAGTCCCTAATCGGTTGACTTAAAGTGAGATAGATTATGCTAGATATTCTAGGTGAGCCTGATTCCATCCCTTGGAAGATCTTAAGAGCAGAGCTGAGGCTTCCCTGATGGGGAAGAAATTCCGCCCACAGACAGCACCATCAGCCCTGGCCCCTCAGTCCAGCCTGCCCTTCAGATTCCAGGCTTGTCTAGCCAGCTCCACAGTTGCATAACCGATTCCTTGCGATAAATCTCTTCACGTAGATCTCCTGCTGGTTCTGTTTCTCTGGTTGGAGCCTGAGTGAGGCAGATGGGGAAGGGAGGCTGCAGGGGTGAGCTTGCTAGGAGGCTCCCAGTTCTCTTGAAAAGGGCACCCACATCCTTACAGAGGAGTGCTAACTGGGTTGGGCCCCTTCACGCGGCCGGGGAGCAAGGACAGGGGTGCCTGGAGGGGCTCACAGCCCCGGGGCGTCAGTGTTCAGAAAGGTGGCTCAGAGCCCTGGGGCTGGGGCCTGATGCCTGCCCCCGCCGCTTGCGCCCTGCCCCACCGGCCACCCCGTGTAGCAGACACATCCCTGAGCTGTGTTTTCCTGGACTTTCAGAAACATGGGGGCATGGATAGACACTTGGGCAAACCAGGAGACTGAGGCCTGGACTCGTTCACCCGTCTGGAGAGTTCAGATGGCCTTGCACCCTCCCCTCTCTCAAAGCAGCACCCCCCCAAGCCCACTCCATGGGTGCCACGGGCATGGACAGAGGCTGAGGTGCCCAGGGGATGGGCAGCCCCCCTCGCAGTGATGCCAGGGTGTCTGAGCTGTTCTCGCATTGTAGAGGGGCTTCCAGATCCCCACGGGCAGAAACCAGCCCTGGCTGGCTGATGGTGCCCAGGGAAGGGCAGGGCCCTGGTGGGGAAGAGGCTGCCAAACCAGGGGTCACTGGAAACCTGAGGCCCCCTGAAGGTGTTCCCCAGCCTGTTAGTAGGAGGCCACATACAGAGGCTTGCAAAGCCCCTACCCTGCCTTCTANTTCCACAAAAGGAGGAGGTAAAACCAACGATTTCACAGCTACCGTCTTCCCTCCCTCTCTAAACACACCCCCAGAGACCCCAGGGTCGAGCAGAGAAGTCCTCAGCTGATCCATGACAGCGGACACGTCCCTGCTGGTCAGCTGCAGTGGCCATGGCAGCCGTGAGGTCATCGATGTCAGCGTAGGAGGCCCGCTGAGAGGTGCAGGTGGAGAAACCGAGGCCAGAAAGGGGCCGCCTTGCCCAGGGTCACACAGCGAGTCAGGGTAGAGCCAGGACTGACATTCAGGTTTCGGTGGTTGTAAGCAACAGAAATCGGGCTCTGTGTGCCTTGAGCAGTAAAAGGCTTCATCCCCAGACTGAGGGCAAGTTCAGAGTGGAAGGAAACACAGGAGGGGCAGACAGACCCCAGCAAGTGTGCAACCAAGGGGGCATGTTGGAGAGGAGCGACACCCACCTCGGGCTGGCCATCAGGACGAGTGAGAGTCCCATCCTCACGGAAGGGGGACTGCTGACCCAGCCGGGGCTATAGGCCCATCCCTTGGCACGGAAGGATGGGCATCTGGACTGGCAGCCCACTCCCCAGGCTGCACACATGGGGGGAATCCCCTGTGACGCAAATGGGGGACTTTTGCCAGAAAGAGGGGGGCCAGGGGTGTTGGGAGGCCAAAACAGCAGATGTCCACTCTGGCCTCTTGCTCCAGGGTTGTGCAATCGAAACAAAACAACCACAGGGTTGGTTTCCTGCAACCCAGAGCTGCAGGCTAACCAGAGAATCCAGCCCAGAGCCAGGCCTGAAGGCCCGGAAAACAGGCGCTCAGCAGACTGGTGTTCTGGACTCTTGACGGCTCCTCTAAATGACCGGCAGCTCCCTGAGGGTGGCTCCACACCAAACTGGGCTCCTAGAGGGCTTGCCCAGGCTGGTTAAGGGAGATTTCACAAGCAAGGGACATACAGCTGGAGGAAGAGCTGGGCTGAGCGCTGGGGGTCCAGGTGAATTCATGGCAGGAGGGAGCCCTGCCGATCTCACCCTGCCTCTGGTGGGGGCCGTCTGAGAGTTGATGCTTGAGCAGGAAGGAGCTAGAAACCAGTGACAGAGGAAGAATGAAGGGATGCTTGGTGCCTGCCTGGTAAAGCTGCCATTCCCAACTCTTCCATCAAACACTAATCTTGGTGTCACTCCGAAGGTGCCTCGTGGATGTGATTCTAGTCCCTAATCGGTTGACTTAAAGTGAGATAGATTATGCTAGATATTCTAGGTGAGCCTGATTCCATCCCTTGGAAGATCTTAAGAGCAGAGCTGAGGCTTCCCTGATGGGGAAGAAATTCCGCCCACAGACAGCACCATCAGCCCTGGCCCCTCAGTCCAGCCTGCCCTTCAGATTCCAGGCTTGTCTAGCCAGCTCCACAGTTGCATAACCGATTCCTTGCGATAAATCTCTTCACGTAGATCTCCTGCTGGTTCTGTTTCTCTGGTTGGAGCCTGAGTGAGGCAGATGGGGAAGGGAGGCTGCAGGGGTGAGCTTGCTAGGAGGCTCCCAGTTCTCTTGAAAAGGGCACCCACATCCTTACAGAGGAGTGCTAACTGGGTTGGGCCCCTTCACGCGGCCGGGGAGCAAGGACAGGGGTGCCTGGAGGGGCTCACAGCCCCGGGGCGTCAGTGTTCAGAAAGGTGGCTCAGAGCCCTGGGGCTGGGGCCTGATGCCTGCCCCCGCCGCTTGCGCCCTGCCCCACCGGCCACCCCGTGTAGCAGACACATCCCTGAGCTGTGTTTTCCTGGACTTTCAGAAACATGGGGGCATGGATAGACACTTGGGCAAACCAGGAGACTGAGGCCTGGACTCGTTCACCCGTCTGGAGAGTTCAGATGGCCTTGCACCCTCCCCTCTCTCAAAGCAGCACCCCCCCAAGCCCACTCCATGGGTGCCACGGGCATGGACAGAGGCTGAGGTGCCCAGGGGATGGGCAGCCCCCCTCGCAGTGATGCCAGGGTGTCTGAGCTGTTCTCGCATTGTAGAGGGGCTTCCAGATCCCCACGGGCAGAAACCAGCCCTGGCTGGCTGATGGTGCCCAGGGAAGGGCAGGGCCCTGGTGGGGAAGAGGCTGCCAAACCAGGGGTCACTGGAAACCTGAGGCCCCCTGAAGGTGTTCCCCAGCCTGTTAGTAGGAGGCCACATACAGAGGCTTGCAAAGCCCCTACCCTGCCTTCTAGGGGCCTCAGCCATCAGCAGAGCGGGGCGATAAGGGTAGCTCTCTGCTTAGCACCTCTCTTCCCCTGCAACAAGCAGACTGGAGGCAGGACAGAGGATGAAGGAAAGGGGCGACTCCCTGACACAAGCTGCAGGCCTGCACCAACAAGCAGCTGGGCCGCAGGGTCCCCAGCGCACGTGCAGGCGGGGCTTCCACTTATTTATCCAAAATCTTGAATGTAGAGCCCACCCTGCCAGGCTCAGCTCCAAGCACTGTTGGTTGTTCCCTCCTTTCATCCCAACCACCACCCTGAGAGGTGGAGGGGCTGGTGGCAGCTTCATCATCCCCATTTTACAGAGGAGGAGACTGAGGCGTTTCTTACCCAAGCCTCCACAGCCGGCAAGTGGCAGGCAAGCTCTGTTGCCCCGAGGTTCAGCTCTGTCTCTTTGATCCCAGGGTCTGGCCCATCTCTCCTTCTTCGCAGGCCTCCAAGGGACCTCCCAGAGGAGGCTTCCCTGGGGCATCACCTAACCACCGCCCCCCCACCCCATGCCAAGAAGATTCTGTCTTCTGTTGTAGCACACACCACAGCCCCGGTCCTTTTCTCAATTTCTGCTTCTCTCTCATCATGCTATTTGTTTGGTCTTTGGGTCTCTCACCCCCCATTATCACAGCAATAAACACTCACGATGGAAAGTTTGGAAAACACAGAGACCTCACACTGTGATGTAACTGATCTGTTCCCACACCCACCGGTTCCCCCTCAGACTTGTGGCTTCTGGAGGGGTGAGTGGGGGCCCAACCCAGAGCAGGGGCGGGGAGGGTCCCTGCCGCCCACCGCAGCCTTGCAAATCTTGGATTGGTTTGTTAACGTGACATCCACCAGAGCTGTCGTTTGGGGCACCAAGCCAGGTGCTTGCCTCCCCTTGTCCTCCCAGCCTTCCGAGATGAGCTGCTGTCGGCAGCCCCACTTCTTAGACGAAGACACTGAGGCTCAGGAGCACGGTTTGTCCAAGATCTTACATCATCTGGTCTCAGCGCTGGTGGCTGTCGGCAGCCTCGCCTCCCCTGGAGAGGCACTTCCAGGGCTTAAGTGACTTATTGCCTGCTTGGTGCAGACACGTTTTGCCTGAGACCTCACGATGCAAAGATGGAAACGAGGCTGCACGGAGCAGCATCCACACGCTCTGTAAAACAGTGACTGGGACTTCCCTGGCGGTCCAGTGGTTAAAATTCCGTACTTCCACTGCAAGGGATGTGGGTTCGATCCCTGATCGGGAAACTAAGATTCCATGTGCGGTGCACAGCCACACACAAAAAACTTTTTAAGATGATGGGCGAATGTCACCCTGAGACTATGCACCCAGCAGACCCTAAGGCTAACTAGTATTTTTACCTTAACTGAGATCCCAGAGATTCCCATAAACCCAGTTTGCTGGAAACAAAGGAAATGGGGATTAACTGAGTCTGGGTGGTTTCCATGGAACCCGGATTGTACAAAACAACACTGAGCTTCTGCCAGGGGTACAGGAACCACAGGTTGGGCAAGAAGATCTCCTAAGAAGGAGCCTGAGAGATTGTTCCACCATTAGCCGCCAACAGCAGCAAGATGTCTGGGTCCCTGGACCATCCTAGCAGATAACACGGGGGCCGCTGGGCACTGGCCATCCTTCCTGAGCACTTTCCTGGCCGGGAAAACATGGTTTTTCATGGACATATTGGCTCTGGCGCTCCCTAGGCCAGGCTGCAGCAGCTCTGCCCAGTACTCTGTTCCCCAAGACCTGTCTAGGGCCAGGGGATGCCAAGGAGACAGAATTTCACTCTCAGGCAAGGAATTCCTCAGGGTCTCCAGTGCAATCATTTGTTCATTCAGTTCATGTATTCATCACAAAGTCTTTAATTTTTAGATCCTTTCTCAACAGTAGCTGAGGGGTTGGGAGCAGTCATTCCCTGCTCCCCAAATCCCCCAAGCCATCACTGACCCTCCATACCCCACAATTCACTGAGGCTGAGCTGATGGGTGTGATGAATGGCATGCCTACAACACCACCTTCTCTGGGCATCAGATTCAATTAGACTGCATCTCTAGAGATAACAGCAAGAGGTGGCACAGAGCTCTTCCCAAGGGCTCAATCTATCGCATATTAGCCCATTTACAGTGGCTCAAGGTGTCAGTGCTAACACTGTGTTCATTGTCATAAAATAGTATGTTTGTTTATTAATGCTGTCAACAAATTCTTATTTGGGCTTGGACTCTACCCTCCACCCCAACCTGTGCAGGGCCCTGGGGAAACCCAAAGTGAGTAAAGCAGAAATTGCTCCTGAGGAGGAGCTAAGGGTACATGGCCAACTTCCAAGATAGTGCCTCCAGGTATTCGCATCCTTAAGTGAAGTCGCTCAGTCGTGTCCAACTCTTTGCAACCCCATGGACTGTAGCTGACCAGGCTCCTCCCTCCCTCCATGGGATTCTCCAGGCAAGAGTACTGGAGTGGGTTGCCATTTCCTTCTCCAGGGGATCTTCCTGACCCAGGGATCGAACCTGGGTGTCTCGCATTCCAGGCAGACGCTTTAACCTCTGAGCCACTAGGGAAGCCCCTTCACATCCTTAAGTCATAACCAACAGAGCGGACATGACGGTGTGTGATGATATGTGACTTCCCAGGCTGAGTCACGGGGGCGCCGTGGCTTCCGCCTTGCGCCCATGAATCTAAAGGAAGCTAGCTGCCATGCTGTGAGGACACTCAAGCAGCCTTGAATGGAGAGGCCAGGAGCGGCGCAGGCTTGTATTGAGCCGTGGGGGACGCAGTTTCTTTAGCCTCCAGCAGTCCCCGTGGACACCTGACTTCAGCCTGCTAGGTGACTCTGAGCCAGAAATACCCAGCTAAGCCTTCAGCCAAACTTCTGACCCATGGAAATAATGAGATAATAAGTGTTTATTGTTGTTTTAAGCTATTGTGTGTTTGGGAGGGGTGTGTTTGTTATACACTAACAGACTACTAAGTGTGTGTATGTGTGTGTGTGTGTGTGTGTGTGACACACACAAGTGACAAACTTGTAAACAGATGAATTAAGTGCAAACAGGGATGTAAGGGACTGTCTGGGGAAGGATGGGTCCCCCGGAGCTAAGTGACCTATTCCTAAACCTGACAGCCTGAGTATAGCAGAGGAGATGCAAGGGAATAATGGTTCACAAACTGTTTCGTTCATTCAAAAGACATAACTGTGAGGGACTTCCCTGGTGGTTCAGTGGCTAAGACTCTGTGTTCTCAATGCAAGGGGCCCAGGTTCAATCCCTGGTCAGGGAACATGCCACATGCCGCAACTAAGTGTTCATATACCACAACTGAAAGACCCCACGTGCCGCCACTAAAGATCAAAGTTTCCGTATGCCACAACTAAGACACAGAACAGCTAAATAAATAAAAAGAAACACAACTGCGCGTGGATATATGCATATGCATGACTGATTCACTTTGCTGTACACCTGAAACTAACACTGTAAATCGATTATACGCCGATAAACATTTTTGAAAAAGATACAATTTTGTACTTGCTGTGGGCTCCAGAGTAATCGGTACAGGGGCTAGGTGTAAAAAAAGCAGACCCAATGCCATCTGCGANTGACCCTCCATACCCCACAATTCACTGAGGCTGAGCTGATGGGTGTGATGAATGGCATGCCTACAACACCACCTTCTCTGGGCATCAGATTCAATTAGACTGCATCTCTAGAGATAACAGCAAGAGGTGGCACAGAGCTCTTCCCAAGGGCTCAATCTATCGCATATTAGCCCATTTACAGTGGCTCAAGGTGTCAGTGCTAACACTGTGTTCATTGTCATAAAATAGTATGTTTGTTTATTAATGCTGTCAACAAATTCTTATTTGGGCTTGGACTCTACCCTCCACCCCAACCTGTGCAGGGCCCTGGGGAAACCCAAAGTGAGTAAAGCAGAAATTGCTCCTGAGGAGGAGCTAAGGGTACATGGCCAACTTCCAAGATAGTGCCTCCAGGTATTCGCATCCTTAAGTGAAGTCGCTCAGTCGTGTCCAACTCTTTGCAACCCCATGGACTGTAGCTGACCAGGCTCCTCCCTCCCTCCATGGGATTCTCCAGGCAAGAGTACTGGAGTGGGTTGCCATTTCCTTCTCCAGGGGATCTTCCTGACCCAGGGATCGAACCTGGGTGTCTCGCATTCCAGGCAGACGCTTTAACCTCTGAGCCACTAGGGAAGCCCCTTCACATCCTTAAGTCATAACCAACAGAGCGGACATGACGGTGTGTGATGATATGTGACTTCCCAGGCTGAGTCACGGGGGCGCCGTGGCTTCCGCCTTGCGCCCATGAATCTAAAGGAAGCTAGCTGCCATGCTGTGAGGACACTCAAGCAGCCTTGAATGGAGAGGCCAGGAGCGGCGCAGGCTTGTATTGAGCCGTGGGGGACGCAGTTTCTTTAGCCTCCAGCAGTCCCCGTGGACACCTGACTTCAGCCTGCTAGGTGACTCTGAGCCAGAAATACCCAGCTAAGCCTTCAGCCAAACTTCTGACCCATGGAAATAATGAGATAATAAGTGTTTATTGTTGTTTTAAGCTATTGTGTGTTTGGGAGGGGTGTGTTTGTTATACACTAACAGACTACTAAGTGTGTGTATGTGTGTGTGTGTGTGTGTGTGTGACACACACAAGTGACAAACTTGTAAACAGATGAATTAAGTGCAAACAGGGATGTAAGGGACTGTCTGGGGAAGGATGGGTCCCCCGGAGCTAAGTGACCTATTCCTAAACCTGACAGCCTGAGTATAGCAGAGGAGATGCAAGGGAATAATGGTTCACAAACTGTTTCGTTCATTCAAAAGACATAACTGTGAGGGACTTCCCTGGTGGTTCAGTGGCTAAGACTCTGTGTTCTCAATGCAAGGGGCCCAGGTTCAATCCCTGGTCAGGGAACATGCCACATGCCGCAACTAAGTGTTCATATACCACAACTGAAAGACCCCACGTGCCGCCACTAAAGATCAAAGTTTCCGTATGCCACAACTAAGACACAGAACAGCTAAATAAATAAAAAGAAACACAACTGCGCGTGGATATATGCATATGCATGACTGATTCACTTTGCTGTACACCTGAAACTAACACTGTAAATCGATTATACGCCGATAAACATTTTTGAAAAAGATACAATTTTGTACTTGCTGTGGGCTCCAGAGTAATCGGTACAGGGGCTAGGTGTAAAAAAAGCAGACCCAATGCCATCTGCGATAAAGCTTTCACTCCAGTAGGGGAGACAGATGCTAGAGAAAGTCATAAATAAACACATCATTCCAGACGAGAAGAGATGGGGACGGTCTCACTTAAGGCCATATAAACTGAGGCCAAAGGGACCTGAGAATTTAACCAAGTGCTGCAGGGAGACGCAGGAAGAGAGAGCATTCCAGCCAGAGGGTACAGCCTGTGCAAAGGAGGCAGCAAGAAGCCTGGTGAGTGGCAAGAAAAAACTGAAGGCCAGCGTTGTGAGAAGAAAGTGAGCTCAGGGGAGAGGGATGTGAGGTGTGGCTGCAAAGGTTCGGCACAGGCTTTGTGGGTCAGGCTAAGGCTTTCCATTCTGTGCTGAGCAGAATGGAGAACTGCTGATGGAGTAGAAGAATAGGGGTGTGTCTCTGCTACCAGTAATAGAACACCAAGCTAGCTCTGAGTGGATTGAACCATAAAGGGTATTCAAGAAGAATTACTGAGATAAGAAGTTCTAAGGTCAGTCCAGTAGCTTGAGTCAAGATCAGAATTCATAATTACATCTGCAAAACTCCTTTTGCCACATAAAGTAACATGGGAAAGAGTGCCTTTCACCTTTTGACTCTGTTGTCCTTGGGTTGTTTTTTTTTTAAATCTCAAATTTGTCACCTCATAGCTGCAAAACGGTTGCCACAGCTCCAGGCATCACAACCTCACACACCAGCATCCAGAAAGCTCTCTCTATACTTGTGAAGTGGAGGGAGGGACTCTTTCCAGAAGCTCCCAGCAGACTTCCCTTTCTATCTCACTGATCAGAATTGGGTCACATGCTCACCTCTGTCTAATCATTAGAAAGGGGGAACAAGATTGCCATGAATAATGAACTAATCATGATTGATCCCCTGGGGCTGGCCTCGGTGTTCTCCAAACAAGAGTGGGATTTGGTGAACAAGGAGAATTTACATGATTATGTAATCTTGATGTAATTTTCAAAAGAGAAGTACCCCACCTCTTCCTAAATTTTACGTGTGTTTGTCTAGCACAGGCTGTGTCCAGTGCTGAGGGAGAGCAAGCCCCAGCAAGAAGGAGCCTGCATGAGGTCAGAGGTCGTAAGCAGCCCGAGGAAGCGAATGATTCCACATCCACATCCGAGCAGATTCAGACCCTTCATCATCCATCTGGCCTCTCCAAACACTGGCTCCAATCTCTGGTTCCTGTTGTTCAAGCCAGGAGCTCAGGGGTCTAGCCACTCTCCCTTAGCAGGGTGGGAGTCAGGTTGATGCTATTACTCTCAGGTATGAGAAGAGAGAGGCTTCCCAGTGGTGTCAGTGGTAAAGAACCCGCCTACATATGCAAGAGATTTAAGAGATTCAGTTTCAATCCCTGGATCGGGAATATCCCCTGGAGGAGGGCATGGCAACTCACTCTAGTATTCTTGCCTGGAGAATCCCATGGACAGAGGAGCCTTGGTGGGCTACAGTCCATAGGGTAGCAAAGAGTCGGACACAACTGAAGTGACTTAGCACGCACGCATGAGAAGACATCCAGGCCTTTGCCAGATCACATCTCTTGTCAATAAAGGTCACATACTAACAGGGTCATTATTCTGCCTTCCACTCTGCGTCCTTCCACCAGAATGTAAGTCCCTGAAGCCAAAGGTACTTCCCTGATTTGCCCACTTGTAGGTTCCAAGAATCTTCAGGACCTGGCACACAGCAGGAGCTGAACGAATATTTGGTGATTTATGAACATGGGAATGAAAATGCTCCAGATTGCACAGGGAAATCTTTACAGGACTGTGTCTGGAACGAAGGCACCCCATTCCCAGGGGAATTCTGATTGCAAGGAGCAGGGCAGTGGTCCCCAGGGGGAGGTCGACTGAGGCACAATATAGGTCCTTGGCACAGTGAAGATGGCCCATCAGAGGATGTGTGAATCAAGCAAGTTGTGCCAGTGATGGAGAGAGAGCAGACATGAGCCGCCTTCCAGATACAGAGAGGCAAAGTGATGCTGTGGCAGCAGTGCCAAGGGCCACCTCCCATCTCTAGAATGTGGGAGAACTTTGCCTGTGACTGTGAGCAAGTACAGTTGGGGCAGCAAAGAGTTCTGCCCTCACCACGCTTGGGGGTGGCCAAGCGAAGATGCAGCGAACTGTGGGTCGTTCATAGATCCAAGAGTCATGAACAGCGGCCGTCATTCCACTGTAACACCTGCTGTTTGCTCAGTATTATTCTGAATCTATGTTTGCTTACAGTTCAGAATTTTTTAAGGTAAACTGTGCATAGAGTGAAATGCACAAATCTCAAGCATACGATTCTATGAGTTTGGACAAATGCATGCACCCATGTAACCCACACACTTATCAAGATACAGAACTTTTTCACCAACCCCAAAATATCTTTGTGATTTCCAAGATGATCCTCACCCTGGACAAAAACCAATATTCTGACTGTGTTCATCACTGAATAGTTTTGCCTGTTCTAGAACTTCATATAAATGGCATCGTACAGTTGGTGCTCTTTTGCATCAGTGTTTTCGCTCAGCGTAGAGTCTGTGTGATTCATTTATGCTGCGTACGCTGATAGATCGTTCCCATTTTATTAATAACTAGGATGCCATGGTATTAGATACACCACGGATTGTATATCCACTCTCCTGGTAGTGGACATTTGGGTTGTTCCCCGTTAGAGGTGTATTCTAAATAAAAGCTGCTATACACAGTCACGTACACATCTTTTTTGTGAGCATGTGCACTTCTTTCTCTCAGGAAAATACCTAGTAGTGGAGAATTCCTGGGTTAGAGGCTAAGCGTGTCTTTTACTTTATAAGCCGCTGGTGAAACATTTTCCAAAATACTTGTAACATTCTGTGTTCCCATCAGCAATTTAGGAGCGTTCTGGTTGTTCCACATTCATACCAACATTTGGTGTTGTCAATCTTCTAAGATTTTAATCATAAAAATATCTTAATCATGAGACACTGTCGTGGTATCTCACGGACTGTAATTAGCATTTCCCAGATAACTAATGATGTTGAGCTCTTGTTGCCCATTCATGTGCATTCTTCATTTTTGTGTTTTGTTTTTTTTTTTTGACCATGCTTTGCAGCTTGCAGGATCTCAGTTACCCTACCAGGGACTGAGCTCTGCCCCTCTCGCAGTGGAAGTGAGAGCCCTAACTACTGGACCACCAGGGAATTCCCATATACATTTGTTTCTAAAGAGTCTGTTCAGATCTTTTGACTGTTTTGAATTGAGCACATGCCCCTTGATCATTCAGTTGTAGGATTTTCTGTCTAATCTGGACACCAGTTCTTTACCAGTATTTGTTTTGCTGTATTTTCTCCACCTTTGTGGTTTCCCTTTTCATTTTCTTCACAGTAAGCAGAAGTTTTCTACTTTGATGAACTCAATCTGTTGATCTTCCTTCTGGTCATTGCTTCCTGTGTCACATCTGAGGAATTTCGTCCGGTTCATAGGTCATGAAGATTTTTCTTAATGTTTCTTTGAGAAGCTTTATGGTTGGGGCTTTTACATTTAGATCTAGGATCCATGTTGAATGTCACATATGATGTGAAGTAAAGATAAAGTTTCATTCATCTCAATATGGACTCCCAGCTGTTCCAGTACCATTTGTTCAAAAGACTTCTTTTCCCTGTTGAAATGCGTCTGCCCCTTTGTGAAAAATCAACACGCTGATTAAGCGTGGATCTGCCTCTGATGCTCCCGTCAGCTACATTAATCTGTCTGTTATGCCTTGATTCCTTAGTCCTGAAATCAGTTTGGGTAAGTTCTCCAACTTCCAGCAATACAACAATTATTTTGGCTGCGATAGGGCATTTGCATGTTCATATAAGTCTTAGAATCAGCTTGACAATTTACATATTTCCACAAGGCTGCTGAGAATATAACTGAGATTGTGCTGAACCTATTGGTCATTGGGGGGAACTGGCCACTTTGACAACACCGAGTCTTCCAACTCATGAACATACTATTTTTTTCCATTTATCTTAAGACTTTAAAAATTTGTTCTTTTGTTAAATTCATCACTAAGTATTTTATGTCTTTGTGTCATTACAAATGGAATTTAAAACTTCTTCATTTCTACCACTGTACACCCACTAAAATAGCCAAAATCCAGAACTCTGACAGCACCAAATGCTGCCAAGGATGTGGAGCAACAAGAATTCTCGTTCATGGCTGGCAGGAATGTAAAATGGAACAACCACAATGGAAGACAGTTTGGCAGTTTTTACAAAATTAAACATAGTATTAGCATACGATCCACCCATCAAGCTCCTTGGTATTTATTCAAAGGAGTTAAAAACTTATGTCCACACAAAACCTGCACACAGGTGTTTCTAGCAGCTTTATTCATAACTGCCAAACCTTGAAAGCAACCAAGATGTCTTTCATCAGGTGAATGGATAGATTAACGGTGCTAATCCAGACAACGGAATATTAGTCAGTGATCAAACAAAATGAGCTATCAAGCCAGGAAAACACATGGAGGAAACTTAAACACATATTACTAAGTGAAAGAAGTCAATCTGAAAAGGTTGCATCCTGTATGATGCACAAAATTTTGAAAAAGGGAAAACTATGGAGATAGTAAAAAGATTAGTGGTTGCCAGGGATTAGGGGCAGGGAGAGTATAGACAAAACACATTTTGGGCAATGAAAATACTCAATATGGTGAATACTCTCTATGTGGCCAATGGGAGATATGTGTCATTTTACATATTAGCCAAACCCATAGAATATATAATACCAAGAGTCAGCCCTAGTGTAAGCCATGAACTTTGGGTTATAATGATGAGTCAATTTTGCTTCATCAGTTGTAATAAATGTACCACTGTGGTAAAGAATGTTGATAATTGGGGAGGCTATGCAAATATATTATATCTGTTTTTTCACTGATGCTGAAGCTAAAGCTCCAATACTTTGGCCACTGAGATGGGAAGAACTGACTCACTGGAAAAGACCCTGATGCTTGGAAAGATTGAAGGCAGGAGGAGAAGGAGATGACAGAGGATAAGATGATTGGATGGAATCACTGAGTCGATGGATGTGAGTTTGAGCAAGCTCCAGGGGTTGTGATGGACAGAGAAGCCTGGCATGCTGCAGTCCATGGGGTCAAAAAAAGTCAGACATGACTGAGTGACTGAACTGAACTGATGGAAATGTGAAGTTAAGGGTTAGGAGAAATCTCAACAAATTTATTTATTTTTATTTTATTTATTTACTTTTTGGCTGTGTCTCAGGGCCTGTGGAATCTTAGTTTCCCAAGGGGTTGAACCCTGGGCTACGGCAGTGAAAGCATCAAGTCCTAACCAGTGGACCACCAGAGAATTCTTGAATCTCAACAAACTGAAAAGAAGTGAAATCAGAGTGTGTTCTCTGATCGTGAGAGAATCAAAGCAGAAATTAATATCAGACATACAACAGGAAAATCTCCAAACATTAGGAACAAACAACACACTTCTAAAAATTACCCATAGGTCAAAGAAGAAGTCTCAAAGGAAATTTTAAAAACACATAGAACCGAATGAAAACAAAAACACAGAATATCAAAATTTGTGGAATGCAGCTAAAGTGGTGTGGTGAGGGAATTTATAGCACTAAATACTTACATTCAGTTCAGTTCAGTTCAGTCGCTCAATCGTGTCCGACTCTTTGCGACCCCATGGACTGAAGCACGCCAGGCCTCCCTGTCCATCGCCAACTCCCAGAGTTTACTCAAACTCATGTCCATCCAGTCGGTGATGCCATCCAGCCATCTCATCCTCTGTCGTCCCTTTCTCCTCCCGCCTTCAATCTTTCCCAGCATCAGAGTCTTTTCCAACCAGTCGGCTCCTCCCATCAGGTGGCCAAAGTATTGGAACTTCCGCTTCAGCATCAGTCTTTCCAGTGACTATTCAGTGTTGATTTCCTTTAGGATTGACTGGTTTGATTTTCTTGCTGTCCAAGGGACCCTCAAGAGTTTTCTCCAATGCCACAGTTCAAAAGCATCAATTCTTCGGCGCGCAGCCTTCTTTATGCTCCAACTCTCACATTTGTACAAAACTACTGGAAAAACCATAGCTTTGACTATATGGACATTTGTTGGCAAAGTGATGTCACTGCTTTTCAATACACTGTCTAGATTTGGCATAGCGTTTCTTCCAAGGAGCAAGCTTCTTTTGGTTTTGTGACTATAGTCACCACCTGCAGTGATTTTGGAGCCCCCAAAACTAAACTCTGTCTCTGTTTCCATTGTTTGCCCATCTATTCGCCATGAAATGATGGGACCAGATGCCATGATCTTAGTTTTCTGAATGTTGAGCTTTAAGTCAACTTTTTCACTCTCCTCTTTCACTTTCATCAAGAGGCTCTTTAGTTCTTCTTTGCTTTCTGCCATAAGGGTAGTGTCATCTGCATATCTGAGGTTATTGATATTTCTCCTGGCAATCTTGATTCCAGCTTGTGCTTCATCCAGCCCGGCATTTCGCATGATATACTCTGCATATAAGTTAAATAAGCAGGG